>CAAE01014537.1:697596-753862 GCA_000180735.1 Tetraodon nigroviridis | reverse complement strand
GGGGGGGGGGGGGGGGGGGGGGGGGGGGGAAAAAAAAAAAAAAAAAAAAAAAGAGAGAGAGAGAGAAAAAAGAAAGAAAGAAAAAAAAAAAAAAGCCCCCCGCACACCCCCAAAGAGGGAGAGACACAGAGGCTGTCTCTGCGGGAGAGTTTGGTGCTTAAAGGCTCTCTCCACCCAAACTTCAGTGGGAACCTTCTGTCCATCTGGGGACTTGAGGACAGTCACGGACCAGCCCCTGGTCTGCGCTCCAGGACAGGTGAGACAGCCACCAGCTGTTCTAAAGAACCAAACCTCCTAAAACCAGCCGTTTGGCTGAAAGGTGGACATGAAAGCAGCGGATGCTCCCTCTTTGCTCCTTTGCTTGGTGAGACAGTGAGATATGATAGGTGGCACGTAGGGAGAGAGGAAACGTGTCTCCCCAACGTCCCCGTCAGCGTCACCTGTCTGTCTCCTGCAGGGACAGAGGATGTTGAAAGTGCTCGTTTCCCACCCAGAGGAGTGGAGGGGTGGAGGGGTGGAGGAGTGGAGGAGTGGAGGAGTGGGGGGGTGGAGGAGTGGAGGGGTGGAGCGTGTTGCTCTCCAGCCGTGAACCGGCAGAGAGAAACACGCAGAGGTGGTTCAACGTTCACACGCCCCGGAGTTTATTCAGACAGGCCCGTCCACACACACCCTAACACAGATGCTGCATGTTGGGTTCACAACCAGAACATTCTCACACACACACACTCACACACACACACACACAGCTTCTCTTCACACATCATGATGAGGAAAACCTTCCTATTTCCTTAAAAGAAAAATAAGTTAATATTTCAGTTGTATCTTCCTCTTTATTTCTGAAGAAAATTCAAACTTTTTCCGACCACCGAAACATCGTCAGCATTTCTGGAAAGTTTCCATTTGAGCCAGTACGGTAAAAACGGTAAAAGTGGGATCTTGTTAAAAATCCCTTCTCAAACCCTAACCCAATGACAACTAGAGGGTGTGTACCGCAAAACCCAGCATATTGTGGAGACATTCACAACAAAATATGGGTGTTTTTTGTCTCTCGAACCGCCGCCCCTCCACATGAACCGATCAATGCGCTAAAAGTGCCCATGGTTTCCTTTCAAACAAACAGGTGGCCTCGTTGTAATGCCATAAATTCACGTTTTCCAAAAGTTTTGGCGGTGCTGATTGCATGCCTCGCCTCCTAAACGGGGTTAAACCCTTCAGCGCTGCGTCGGGTAGAAGGAAGCAGGAGGCTGGAACAACAGGTGGGCGCAGCGCCGCGCAGGAGCAGAGAAGAGGAGAGCACAGCCATGGAGGAGACGGGACCTGCCGCCTTCTTTGGGGGTGTTGGGGGAAAGCAGACCTAAGCGGGCCAACTAAATCACAGATGAAGTCCTGCCGGTGCTGGTTTTAAAGGGCGTGCTGCCGGAATTAGCGCTTAATCGGTGGCTTACCTGCGGTTGCATCGCGAGCGCCACGAGGAAAATCACAGCCCGCTGCAGGTGGAGGGGTCCCCGGTGGCGTTCACCCATCGCGCCCGCTTCACCCCTGATCCGCACGCATCCGTTTGCCCGACAGAGCCGCGCCGCCCTGCGCGCTCCTGTGCGCTCCATCCGTGGCTCCGGGGACTGGGGGCTGCTCGGCGCGCCTCGGAGGTGGCGGTGATGTCCCCCTCCCCTCCCCCTCTCTCCACAGCGTCCCTTTCCTCAGCTCTTTCCCTGCGTTTCAAAATCCCAAAAGACTCGGAGAAGCTCTTCATTGCGTCCGGCGGAGTGGGAAGGTCACGTCACTGCCTCGGCGTGGGTTTGTTCCCCACCCACCGACGCACCTGATCAAGCCCTCGGCGTAATGAGTCTGGGGTGGCTTTGACGCACCTGCGCAGTAGACTAACACACACACTACAATCGACTACCACAGTCACACACACACACACACACACACACACACACACACACACACACACACACACACACACAAACACACACAGCCTTTGTGCTGTATTCCCCTGGCGTTAAGAGGCTTTAAGATGTCCAATCTGCCAGCTCACTTGACTTGAACTCTCATCCCAATTAGCGGAGACTCTCTCTTCTCCTCCTCCCTCAACGCGCGCACAAAACTGTGTCGCCAAAACACTTCCAGTATTCCCACTAAGGATTCCTGAGCCGTGCGTCAACGGAGCGTCCGCCGAAGTTGCCCTTCTTTAGCGGGAATATTCCCATCTGCTTTGCGCTCTTCTTTGCTCTGGTTGTCAAGCCGAGACGAAGCCCGGTGGCCACAGAGTCAGTGTGGGAAACAATGAGGGAGAGAGAGAGAGAGGGGGAGAGAGGGAGAGAGCAGGAGGGTGTGTCCTGAGGCAGGGAATATCCGTCTTTCAGCTCTTGTCCGGATGGCACCGAGGACGCGCCGCTGCCATGTCCTTTCTCCTCCTTTTGTACAAGCTTCTCTTTTTCTTTCTCATTTGCGCACGGATCCATTCCCGGTATGTCCCGTCTGTTGGGCAACATTTCCCAGTTCCAGACTTCATTTCCGGCAATAAAATGATTATATTTGGTTTTCTTTTCAAGGGGGCATCTGAATTGGAATTTTTAAAGTGGTATTTCAAGCTGAGGCCTGTTGTATTTTTCGTCCGAGCGTGAAGTCAAACAGGAAACCAGATGTGTGAAGCAAGATTTATTACACAACTGTGGACTCTTCCACAAACAACCCGGGGGCATGGACCCGCGGTGTGGCGAGGAAGAGCATCTTCCCTTCTGCATCCAGGCCTTTTGAATACATGACTGCACCCAGTAGGCGTCATGAGGTAGTGCCACGGCCACACGTGGCCCTGACTGTTGTCCCACATACTCGATCATACAGAAGACGAACTTGATGTAATTATACAATTGTATACGATTAGACCCAAATGACAGCCAATAAATATAAAACAATGACGCAGGGGAACCAGGCGAGGGGCCCGGTGCTGCGGGCGGCCGTGGCCCCTGAAGCACTGCTGGGCCCTGCTGGCATCAGATGTGTTCGGACAGCTGCTGGCCGCACACATACATCGTCAGCTGCAAATAGTGAGCGGCTGAGTGCATTAATATAGAGGAGATCTGTAGGGTCAGAGTGCGCGGGCCTGGTTTGGAATATTGGCACAGGTCACCCGGCATATTTTCCACATCTGTCTTCCAGGGCTCGTCTCGTTGCTCCCGAGCCCCTCGCACAATGCGCTTTCTTCATCCACCAGGCCGTTTAATTAGATGCAGCATCCCTCCTCCTCCTCCTCCTCTTCTATTAAAGTCTAGCGCGGGTCAGAGCTCGCCTGACTACCGCGGCTGTTTCCGCGGCCCGGCGCTCCGCGGTGACCCGGGGCCAGAACAGAGCGCGCTTGAGGAGCGGGGACGGCATTTGCATAAAGGAGCAGTGACCTCCTCACATGGGCTGAATTTTAACCAAGTACACGGAAGTGCGCGCGGAGGATGGCCTGAAGAAGTCGCCAGAAACGGGCGAACTCCCAGACGTGTGTGTGGCTCCATCTAACGGCCAAACGACTCTGCAGAAGCATTTTTACGTTCACTTCGATTCAGTTGTATTTATTTAGCACCTTTGGTAATAAGGTTGTCTCCAGGTGAATCCCAAATCCCGAGGCCCCAGGGGAGCAGTGGCATGTTTAGACCTTTATTTCTAACGACCATCTGTGTGTTTCTATTGGACAAAAAACAGGAGGCGGCATCAGTTTAGTGGAGAAAAAGTCACATGTACTCAGTTTTCAAAAGCACTGATGGAAGAGGAAGACGAAGGTGGTGTTTTCTTGTGAGATTGGTGGTCAGATCATTTGCATTTATTGGCCCCCACCATCTGGGGCCCCGTCAGAGTGAGACATTCACACAGCTGATATTGCCTCAGCTGGACTGACTGTTGATGTGACAGATGAACTCCCACGCCTCGCCCACTGCCGATGCCTTTCAGTCCCTGCAACTGAAAGATGACTGTGCTGGGGAAGGCACAAGGCATGGTGCCAAGAGCATGCGCACACACACACACACACACACACACACACACACTATTCTCCCTCTTCCACATGGCGCCCTGGCTGCGAAGGTCAGCGCTTTCTCAAGGCAAAATAAGGGAGTGTGGAAAGGCTTGGGAAACGACAGAGGAATGTGCATTTCTGCACACTGTTGAACTGACCTGGGGACAATTATGGGGGCAGTTTAAGTCCACAACAGGGGGGCCCAGTGTGCACCGCGCACAGTTGATGGCGCCAAGTCCAAATTGGGCTTTTGAGGCTGAATTCACACATGGGCCCTCGGTGTGCTCGTGAATCCCGCCTGTGAGGCGGCCACGCCGTCTTTGTTGGCACGGTAATTATTCCACAGCTCTGGGGGCCCTCTGCCAAACGCACGTCCACGGCATTTGCTAATTGGCAACACTGAGACAATTGTAAACACGTGAGGGGTTTTTTCCCAGTTAGCTATTCATTAAAGCATCGTTTTGGGCTGAAAGGATGGCTCCCAGAGGCTAACAAATCACCGTTCCCACTTTTCTGCTGTTTTTACCTCTGCCAAGGAGGTCATGTGACAGCCAGCTTCATCCACCAAAATCAACATAATGTGTAGATTTAAAGAAAATTGCAGGGAATGTCCACAACGGGCCAAGAAACAGATGATTATACTTACTTTCCAAATCTAGAGACTTCGACCATTCAAAGGTTAAAGGCCAAAATCAAGGGGGAAGTGGCTAAAGAAACACACCGGTTTGACTGCCATGTCACTGTCAACGACACTGAGCCGCTTAACAGGAAACATTTGCATCTTTTCTCATCCTGCTCCCCAGTTAGGTGAATCCAAAAGTATTCAGCCAGGGTTTGCAACCCGCCTGGAATAAAAAAAACAAACTTCGGATGATAAAATACAAATGATTCTCAATGGGGAAGGTGAAGATTAGACAGACCGAAAAAAGATTTCCAAGAACCAGGAACGCATCAGGTGAGGAACCCTGACGACTCATTTCCATCACTGATAAACTGATAAAGAGCTGAAATATGAACTGAGATCTCAGCGTGTAACTGCCCCATCCACGCTGAAAAGTGGGCTTATAGCACCATCTGTTGTGTAAACCTTCTATTACAAGATAATACAAGAGGGCGACACAGGGAATTCCTTCAAAATAAGGTTTTAATGTAAAAGAAAAAGCTCCAGGTACAATGTCTGGTAAACCAGATTCTGGGTGCAATGCTTTGTGACAAAACTTGTCAAAAAATGTCAAAAAAGTGACAAGCCTGTAAATTTTCCTGAGGTGGTCAATCATTTGAAGATATTTAAAAAAAAAACCAACGTATACTTACATGTAATTCTTTGAAGAGGAGAAACGGTTTGGGCTTCACTGAGCTGTTAAACTAAAGATACATACACGCCACAGCCGCACCGGAAAGGTTCTGTGTTTGATTTAGTCTCATTTTTTAGCAAATGAAATCTTCATGGCATTAGTCTGGGTGATTTTGAAGCCTTGGAGTGCTTCCCGCGCGGCTGCGGCCTGCACCTCGTTGTCAAACTCCACAAAGGCGATGTCGTGGCGACCAGGAACCAGACGCACCTCCTTGAACCCGGGGAACCTGAACACACAACTGAGGTGAGCGTCTGCCTTTGCAAAACAAAAGAATCAGATGAACGTGGGGAGCAGAGAGTCACTGACTGGTTGAACAGCATGGACAGCATGAGTTCGTTCGTCTCCTCCGGAAGGTTGGTGAGGAAGAGAATGTGATTGGGAGGATTTTCTGAAACCTGCGAAGATAAAGCCCCAATTAA
Organism: Tetraodon nigroviridis; assembly: GCA_000180735.1. Taxonomy (NCBI): domain Eukaryota; kingdom Metazoa; phylum Chordata; class Actinopteri; order Tetraodontiformes; family Tetraodontidae; genus Tetraodon; species Tetraodon nigroviridis. Next base: position 748,085 of record CAAE01014537.1, on the reverse strand, counting down.
TAGAAAAGCCAGGCCTGCAACACTATCTCTCTGTAATTTGTTAATCACTGACAGGGAGACGTCACTGTACCTGCTGAGGCATCTGTCCAGGCATCATGGCACCAGGAGGCATCTGACCCGGCGCCATTCCTGGTGGGGGCATCATGCCAGGCGGGGGCATATAGGGTGGCTGGCCCGGCATGTGCATCATACGAGGGGCCTGGCTCATAGGGGGCATTCCCTAAAATGTGAAGGACATCCTAAACTTGTTTGCCCTCCATTTTAAAGCCACAAATGAGTTTGCTGCAGTTCCTGCTTGAAGCAAGTCCTAGCAACTTACAGCCATAGCACCAGGGACTCCAGCAACCATGGATGCAGCTGCTGCCTGGGCATTCTTCTTGCTACCCGAGTCAGGGGCCTTCACCTTCTTCTTCTCCTTTTTACGGTCTCGTTCCACATACGTTCCCTTCATTTTGGCTATAATATCCGAGTCTTGCTTAGCATACTGAATACGCTAGAGGACAAAAAAGTATTTTACAAATATCACTATTACACAACAAAATTCTTTTTTTTTTTTCCACAGAGAAAAGGCTTTTTATTATGAGATATTAGGGGTAAGGAGCTTACCATGGGTTTGTCGTAAAAGGGAAAGCCCTGCATGGATCTCAAGGCATTGGAGGCACTGTTAACCTCTTTGAATATAACAAAGGCCTGACCCTTCATCTTCATGATTCGTGAAACCAAGATGTCCAAAATTTGTCCAAATTGTGAGAATATAGCATACAGCGACTTTTTCAGCTCTGTTGAAACATCAGACCAGTCAAGTCGTGGATCCACACGGTTCTGCATGCTATGCTATGCTATGCTAACGCTAGTCAGGACCTACTCACCATCTTTCTTGATTTTCTCATTCAAGTTGTTGATGTATATTGTATGGTTTAGCCGCACCTCGGGAGTGGTCATGTTTCACAAAGCTGAAAAGAGGAAAAGGAGACTTTAAATATCAAAAAACCCAGAGTTAAAGGCAAACACGGTCAAACAATACAAACAATTCAATAACGCGGTAGCTCAAGAGCTAACGTGTTAGCGAAAACTAAGACGTTTATCTTTATAGCTTTATAACTTACTGATTTATTGGACAGTTAAATAAAGCATACATACCACAGTCTAAATCCAAATGATACTGAAAGCCCCGAAAGTGGCCTAAATGTTGAGTGAAATGTGAAAAGCTAAATTCAATAGGATGAATAAAAGCACCGCTGTTGAAAATCCCGTGCGGTGTTCTCGCGTTGACCAGGAACCGGATTCCGTTTCCGGTCCCTCTCTATTGGGCGACCTTTAAAACGCGTTTGATTCACGTCATCATGATTAAATTGTGAGATAAAAGATGGGTGTGAACAAAAATAACAATTCATCGCAAATAGTATCACACTTACAGAGAAAGAAACTAGCATTTTTACAGTAAAGTTTAGTAGTACCCACACTGACCGCTGTGGGGCAGACTTGTTACAGTGAGAGAGCCAGGCTACCATTTAATGGTAAGCAAAGAAGAAGAGTCTAAATATGGTCAAAACTCTGGTGCTGTCAGCCGGCCGCTGGAAAACAGCGTGGATCATCTCAAGTGCAAAATAATATTGATTTTTTTGACTGAGACAGTCATTTACAGGCGGAAGACTGGCGCATCTCGGAGTAAGCAACACGTTTGACGTGTTAAAATGACAAAAAGAACAGCAAAACACGTACAGCGACGCTAGCTAGGTAAGTTCTACTGTTTATAGGGTTACAACAGGTAAAAGAATTAATGATCGAGACAGCAGATCATGGATAATGAGTCCGATTAGAGAATCAAGGTACTTGGACAGAGAGAGACCTGAGTTGCTTTCCTTTTGTGGAAGTTGATAAACTTCCAGAAAATAACTGCCCAACGATTGTGCCGTTTTTGTCGGTTTTGCGCCTCTTCGCGGGGTCCAAATGATGACAGAGCCTCCCAAGCAACACAAGTGTGAACAGGCAAACCTTTGATCCTTGGAAGTTCAAGTGTCAAAGTCTCACAGATTCTTTGACTGTCAGTATTTGCTGTTTAATCTTATTTCTGGGTTAGGCTTGTTCAGCCAGTGCGTACGAATGCAGCTCTCTGCTGTTGGACCCTAACGTGCACGGCTTCCTCCCCACCACCCTTTGATTCTAGTGGTACAACTGACCCTCCGGAAAGATGTCAGCAGACTCTTTTGACCTATGCAGCCCCATATTTCCACCACCTCCACCTCCACCTGCTTTGGAGACCCCGTCTCATTCGTCGTCTAAAAAGAAGCTGTATCTGTCCATCGCCAGCAGCAGGAGTGCGGTGGAGGGGGACTACACGGAACCCCGCTCACTGCTCAGTCAGAGAGAAAACAGGTGAATTCAGCGAGCCAAACCGGCACATTTGACACAGTTTTTACCACAACAGTGCTGTAATTGTTCTGTGCTGTGGGATTTTCTCCCCCAGCTTTAGAAAGGACCTGCAGTGGGTCCTGGTAAACACATACGTGCCTTCCCTCATCCAAGACGGTCCTCAGTAAGTTCAGAAGCTGCACCCTCACCTTTTGGCTCATGAATTCATCCATATTTGGGGGGCAAAGTGAAATAGCGGATACGTCCCAGCGTGACTCTCATTGGTGGGACTTCCAGGTGCGGTCTGGTGGCTTTGTGGATGGCTGCTCAGCTTCGGCAGCCGCATCTTAACGTCGACATGGAAAGGATTGTCCAGACAGCGGTGACCAGGGGCTACACAGCGCAGGGTGAAATGTTTTCAGGTGACACCAGTCTGTGTTCAGTTTGTTTAAGCCATTACTCAGTGTACAAGGTTTCTTTAGAAGCGCAAAGGGAGTCGAACTTTACTGATAAAAGGACACATTTCAGATGGCGTCGGCTCTATTCTTTGTTCTTTCTCCAGCTGAAAACATGGCCCGACTGGTGGAGGAGGTTTGTGACTGTAAAGCTCAGCTTCTGTCAGGAGGTTTAAGTGGTAACAACACCACAGCCATTATCACACACCTGTGGGAGAAACAGCCCGTCCTCATCCCGTATCCACTCAATAAAAGCAAACAAACAAAAAAACCAGTGGCGGCGATGCGTTTAATCATCTCACATTTGAAGCCACAAACGTTTCTTAATGGCGTATACAGATATGACGAGGACTTCAACCATGAGCCGTGCCGGCGCGGGGGTTATAGGGCGCACTGGGCCGTTGTTTCAGGTGAGTCTGGGTAGTCACCCCACCAGAGGTCGTTCACAGGAGACACCCCAGCAGAGCGAGCCGTGAGCGAGAACAAAGCTGAAACCAGACCCCTCAGATAGCTGGGCGAGCTCAGGTTCGGAGGGTGACACCCGTGTTTTTACCTCTTTACTACCCGAAAAGATCAGAACTGAAGGAATCCAGATGTGACGAAAAAATATATAGAGTTTCAGAACGTGCACAAGAAAAACGGTGCCATTCTGTGTTCCCCAGGGGTGCTCCTGGGTTTGGAGAAAGGCAGCCTAAGCGAAGAGCACACTCTGCCCGACCCCACCCTACCCTGGCTGTCCGCGGCGGTGGACGGCAGCTGTGCTTGTCCCATCCACTGCTCCGGCGTTAAGGAGACCTACGTCCTGGCCAAGCAGGGTAAAAGCCTTCGCTACCAGTTGTGGACTCTGGACAGCATCATTGAAAGCAACAAGCAGCTGAGGACGATGGATCCGCAGAGGGCCAACGATGGGAGCCGCTACGTGGTTCCTGAGGGAGGCGTGGAAGCTGGACTGGCTGGACAGGCGCTCTTGGTCCACACGAGGACACAAAAGCCACAATGAGTGTTCTCACACTATTTAGCTGTTACACAACAACGTTTACCTGTGATACGTTTATAAAATGGTTTCTTGCATCGCTGTGTCTGTGTTTTCTTGAACGGAGGCGTCGTCACACAGGCTTGGCCGAATTATTAACATAATTAAAGCAGGGATCACAGACCTGGTGGATGTAAAAACGTACCCCTAAATCCCTCCCTGGTGGTGGGCCACAGTGCCGGTTCCAAACTCCTCCCTGGTATCGGAAAGACGGTTAAAGCGTTGATTTTAACGCATTTTAAAGGATTTATCACTTGCAGTCGAAACTCTTACCAGTTTATTTTAATCCAAGGCCTGAACAAAGCAGTAATCAATAACAAATTTCATCATTGCGTTTTTGTACTTCTAATAAAAAAATATGAGACTTTCATTAAAAATACCAAAACTCAGGAATCCAGTTTTCTTACTTATAAAACAACAATAAGAAAACTTAATATTTGTCTTTTTTCAGAGGGTTAATGGGTTGGTACATAATGCTTTGTAAACACATTTTTTTTCCCAGTAATTTGAATTGTATGTCCTCATTTCTTTACAAAGGAATGCTTGAGAAACAGGCGTCAACAGCACTCGCGTAAAAAACTGAGCACATCCCTGGAGGGTGCTGCCTGACACCGTTCAAGGGTGCCTGGATGATTCAAGGCTGCCTGGATAATTCAAGGCTGCCAGCTTTACTGAGCTGCAACGGTGTCGGGCCAACAAAAATCTGGGGATTAACCACCAGTAAAACTACGGAATGATTCCTCTTTCTTGTAAACAGCCCTCTTGTAAAAATGTAGATCAGGGGGATTTTCACTGTCAAAGTAAATCGTGTGTGTGTGACTCTGCATAAACGCTGTTAAGAACTTCCAGTTTTAATATCAATGCAGGAAAAGGACACCTCAGAAAAGCCTCAAGAGACTGATTTTAGAAGGTTTCTCCAGTTTCATTTAAGCCATCAGCTACTTGAGCCACAGTGTCAACCACAAAGCAAAACGGATGGATTCAGGGGAAGATCTCCGACTTCTGCATGTGGAAACCTGCCGATTCCAAGCTCAGGGCACTCGCAGGAACCTCCTTCTAACGGCAGAGTGAGAACCGGTAGTGCAATAAATTTAGGAAAACATGGCTGCCAAAGCTGCTCACCTTATAGTTAAAATGCAAAAATATAATAGTAAATACATTATGATACAAAAAAATAAACCAGAATTCTTTGTACTACACTTTGGAATTAGGGTGGAACCCTACACTTGGTGAATTCTTTGGAAGTAAAAAGTTGGTCCACTGAAGTGGAATGATTAAACGCTTTAAACAGGACGAAGCACACGCGGGTGAGTAGGGTATTCCAAGGCCTATACAATCAAGCAGAATCAGTAAACACTGAGTCAAACTGATGTTTTAGTGTCGTCGAAAATTTGAGCATTAAAATTGATCAACAACCTCAAAAACCCACCTCCCTTCACCCACTCCCCTTCGCTAAGGCTGCGTAAACGGGCTTCAAACCCCAGTCCCAGTCAGCGGCTGTGTGCAACTCTCACCAGCAGAGGGAGGGGGAACCTGGAGGTCAGAGGTCACAGCATGCAGGTCCAGGAGTCCAGACAGGAGGCCACTGTCCACGTGCCACTGTCCACACGCTCCGTTCTCCCTCCTTCCTTCAACACCTCAGCATCGGCTGGTCACAGAGGGTCAGTCTAGTTCCCGACCGGACACGAGCGTGTCAGTTCCTCCGTGCGTCTCCCCCCCCCCCAACCCCCCCTGTTTCCTGCCCTCTAAGGCACCCGTCGAGCCCGCCGGTCAAGGCGCCTGGGGCAGCATGCTGCTGAGGATGTCCACGAGGTTGTCCAGCCCCCACAGGTAGCCGTCCTCTCTGTTGCCCTCCACCCAGGCCGTCCTGTGGTCCAAAGTCTGGGGCTCTGGCAGCGGGACCGTCTTCCCGAAGTCGATCATCCACACTCTGGCCTTCCCGGAGGCGTCGTGCACAAACAGCAGGGAGCTGCCCACCACCTGCAGCGAACGCACAGACAAGCGGACTTCACACACACACACACACACGGCTGGGCCACCGGGTTCGCTCAGGAAGGCTGAAAACTGCGTCTCACCTCGTGCGTTTGGAAGAACTGCGACTGCTCCAGGACCGAGCGAATTTCCTGGAGCCGCTGAAGGTAGAGTTTCTAAAGAGAAGTGAACAGTTTCCTGTCAGCGCTCGGCAAACCGGCAGAAACACATCGAACGCAACACAACACAGCAAACACCAAAGGCTTTTCTCCCTTCTTTGGTTTCCAAAAATGCTCTGGAACCTACCAGAATCTGAGTGTTGCCACCTACAAAATCTTCCAGAGCCTGCATCACCTGTTCCCTCTGCTTGGTCTTTTTAAAGTTGGTGTTACAGGTTCCGTCGGCCTTCTGTAGGAAAGAACGAGAGGTTTTACTCTACTTTCGCTTTTCGCTGCTCCCCGGAGACAGCTGTTCGTGTTCCATCCACGCAGCAGATGCGGGACTGCGCCTGCCGCCTTCAGCTACAGTGTGTTGCGATGAACGCCGGCTCAACTCAGAATGCGCTGTGGCAAATTTGAATGAGCCTCATTCTCCTAAAATGAAGCCAGCTGCTTTTAATGTTTCCAGGGCGTCACCAGATGCTTCGGCTCACGCCTGGCTGGCATGCAAACGCGCAGCTCCAGCTGATTACCCAGCCTGTTTTCATTTCTTAAAAGAACAAACAGTCCCCTCTTCGCTGCGCAGCTGCATAAAAATGTAAAGCTGCTCTTCCATTTCCACTCTGCTGTTTGGTCTCTCCACAGCCGGCGGGTAAATATTTACTCTGCCTCGCGCCAACGGTGACTAGCAAAAGGCAGGCGCCCTCTGACCTTGATGCCTTCGATGCGGAAGCCCAGGGTGGCCGTGGAGCTGAGCGTCTCCCTCCACTGCATGTATCTGGGCTTGAGGATCCCCTGCTGGGCCCGCTCCTCCTCCGTGGGGGCCCCGGGGTCCACCGCCACCATCTTGTCATACATGTCCTTCCGCAAACGCGGACGCTCCCGGGCTTTTTTCAGTTCCTCCTCCAAGTAGGTCCTGGAAATCAGAGCGCCGGGCTTTGACTTGACTGAACCGGGATCGGCGTCTCTGACCTTTGACCCTCCTACCTGCTGCCCATCTTGCAGTCCATGATGGAGGGCGAGTCGAACTCGGCCAGCAGGTCGTCCATCAGGTTGTAATCCTGCTGCTCTCTCTGCACCACGCCGTAGTAGCCAGGCACGTAGGGGCGCAGCGTGTCCTTCATCAGCTTCTGCAGACACTGCTGCTCGCTCTCGCAGTAGCGCTTCAGCAGGCGTCCGTACTCGCCCGCCTGGAAGTTGCCTTGAATAAAGGACCCAGGGAAAACCCCTCAATGACATCAGCGGGGCGACCCCCGTGTAGGGCGTTTGTGTGTGTGTGTGTGTGTGGCTGCGTACCGGCATGGCCAGCGAGCTGCACCCAGGGGTAACGCTTCTTGAAGGAGACCACGAAGGGGGAGAAGTGGACCATCGTCTTCAGCTTCTGCCAGGATTTGTTCTGGAAAACGAGAAGGTCACACCCGTCTGAGCCAGCGGCCTGAGAGTCACCAGCAGGGTTTGTTCCTGTCTTTTAAAAGCACCGAGTTTGAATATCAGTCATCATTTGTCAAAGAAAACACACACACACACACACACCTCGGTAGACATTGAACCAAAGCCAGCTGCTCAATGTACATGACACAAAGCCCATTCATGAAACATTTACCAACCCCAGTGGCGTGGTGTTAGAACGTAAAACGCGTGTGCGCGTGCATGTGTGTGTGTGCGCGCGCGTGTGTGGGTATGTGGGCGTGGGTGTGTAGGGTTATCTGTGTTGGGAAACACCTGAGCAAGGACAGTGTGCAACAGGGAAACTGACGCAAGCTTTCTGAGAGGAACAGAACATCTAGATCTATCTATTGATCTATTTGAACCCTCTGTGTGTGTGTGTGTGTGTGTGTGTGTGTGAGAGAGAGAGTGAGTAACCATGAGTTGGAGTGCATATCGATGAGTGTGTGTGTGTGTGTGTGTGTGTATATCACCATATTGCATCACAGAAAACAGACCCAGAGTCAAAATAAAATCAAATAGAATGTACGTTACAGTTCAACAACTCTAAAAATCAGTGTTTACCAGCCATAAAAAGACGCAAACAGAAAAATGGGAGTAATAAAATGTGCAAGGACAAGAGGCTGTAACAATAAAAGTAATCTTTTTATGGGCGGCTGTTTGAGCTGCTCCCTGCTGTTCCAGCGTATCTATTATCTGCTCTCTCATCACAGGCATTCTTTCCACAGCTGCTCTGCTCAAACTCTGTCACAATAAAGGGCTTCATGAGCGCGCGCGCGCACACACACACATCTCTAACGGAAACTGTGGGTTTGTGTTTAACTTAGAAGATAAAAACATGATGTATTTGAGTTTATGGTGCGCTGCTTTGTTGCAGCTGATCGCTGGGACCGAGTGCACGCTGGCGAGCGCAGAGGAGGCCGAACGCAGCCACATTTGCAGTCCTGCAAAGAGATTTTCTCCCTTTAACCCGGCTGAAGTGCCGCGGCGACAGGCAGTGGAAGGTGGCCGTCACGCTCCTGCGGTGTGTGCACTCAAATAGCACCAGTTCAAAGCAAGAAAAACAGGAAATCTGAGGAGGTTGTAAATGAGATGACGTTAGATGTGAGATGACCTGCTGTGGTTCAGTACAAGCTAACGTTAAAAAAAGGTTCGGTCAGCCAGATCTAAAAAAAAAATCCACCTAATTTTCACGGGTTTATAGGAGATAAATAAAAGGTTAGCAGAGTTAGGGTTTCGGTCAGTTAACTCTGACTGGGTTTTAGGATTGGGTTGAAGAGCTCAGGGAAAAGGAAATCCCAGCCCTCTTACGCTGCCTGAGGCTGGATTAGCCCCGAGCTAAACAGCACAGCCAGCCGCTCCGCTAAAACGACGGACGGCCCGTCCACGCACTGGCAACAGGACACCGCAGGTTGCAGCGTGAGACAACTTCCTCTTGCGCAGGTCGTCTTCGGGGACTCGGCGTGTCGTGAGGGTCAGACGTTTCCTCTTTTCCACCTCTGGGCTGTGAGTTCTTCCACCTTCAGAAGTGCGGCCGCCGCCCTCCGCGCATGCTTCCCTCTTCACCTCTGTTTCACTCCCACCACAAGCTACAGCCGTCAAAGCGCTTCTGCAGCCGCGGCAGCAGCAGAGTCCTTCGGGTTCTCCGCAGGGAGATAAGGGCCCAGCCAGCGGGGCCCGCGCTCCAAAGTTCCCCACACCTCTCTCAGCCTTTCAGCTTTGCTGCCGCCGCTTCAATCGCTTGTACGCGACCAAAGAAAGCCTCTACTTTTCAATGGCGTCAACCCCCCAGACCAGGCCCGGCGAAAGGAGCCCGAAGCCAGGCAGATTCCACCCTGGGCTCTTTGTGTTGCTCGCTACATAATCCTCTCCTGTCATAATCTGTCCCGAGGGGGGGCCTCCGCCCTGCCCTGAGACCTGTTTCTGTCACCCAAATTCACTGTTTTCTCCTGTTTCAACATCTCTTCTCCCGCCCTTCTCTGAGACTTCCTCAGCCGTGATGTCAGCGGGCAGAGGGTCATCTGTCCGCCTGCGTCAACCCCCCCACGGCCAGCCTCCTCAAACTCTCAAACCAGTCGGCTCAACACGCACACACACACACCTCATACTTCTCAACCATCTAATCCTCAACCTAGAAGAGTGGGGGTGGGGACACCGCAGCTTCTCATAGCATACACACACTCCCCTTTTTGCCTGCATGATAAATTCCTCATGGCTTCCAAAGGTGTGTGTGTGTGTGTGTGTGTGTGTGAAGAGAAGGGAGAACCTGTCAGACGACAATCTACAGGTTAAGCTAGAGGTGCGACTGCACACTGTATTTGCACACAAAAATGCAAACATTTGATCACATCCGTAGGAAAGCCCTTCTAGTGTGTGGCCTTGGCACACAGGTGCTTTAGAATACTGCGACGTTTTCAAACACTTTTGTCAGTAGACACTGGCAACCTGTGTCAAAGTCAAATGGCTGAAGATTCCTGCACACAATAAAACACGCAGCACTGTCCTCAGAATGACACCTAAAACCAACCGTTTGTACCATCAGGTCACTTTTCCACCTGCACACGTTGACGTCCACCGTTCACAAACTTCTGTCTCAGAGCCTGATGGGAATGAGACCAACAGACAGTGTGTGTGTGTGTGCGTGTGTGTGTGTGTGGCGTGGGGGGGATGTGTGGGCCTCCGTGGAACCACTGCCACAGAGGACAGGTGAGGCAGGCGCGGACCCGTCTGCTCCGAGGAGAGACAGCAATCGTCACGGGTCTCAGCACCTTCTGGGGATGTTCCTCCGGCCCGGTTCTGTACTGTTTCTGTATTTTATAGTACGCTAGAGAAATCTACTATTGATTCACAGATATTTGATGTGAGATAAGCATTATTTTTAAAAAAAATCCATTTGTAGAAAGAAAAAATAGAAGAAGAAAAGAAGAAGAAAAAAAAACTCCATATATGGCAAAGAAGTCGCTTAGCAACTGGCTCTGCCCGCAGCCCAATTTTCCATGACACACACTGAGCTGTGTATGCAAGGTGGCATAGCAAGAGCACGCGCGTGCGTGTGTGTGTGTGTGTGTGTGTGTGTGTGTGTGTGACTGTAGGTATGCATGTTTGAGCAAGTAGACCTGCTTACGTCAGAGTGCCTGGTGTGACGGGGACCTGAGAGCTCAGCCACTGCGTTATCCAGACAGCCAGGAACACACACACACACACTCACTCACACACACTCACACACACACACACACAGTGAATCAACCTGCTCATTAGACGCACCTGATATCATAAAACACACGACAGATTATTCATGTGTGTGTGTGTGTGGACCCTGGAACTTGCAACATCCAAGAAAGCTTAAGTTGCTCTAGGACAGATTCAGAGCACTACTGCAGCAGGAGCCTCCGTCGTTATGGCAACACAGATGCCAGAGAAACTCATTCTTATCCAAAACGTTAAAGTGACCCTGTAAAAACCCTAACCCGTGGACTCAGACTCATCAGTCTTGGTCTCAGCTCTTGATCCGCGGGGCAAAAAAGGCCATTAAGGACTAAACTCTGAGACAGCAAAACGTGTCTATAAAAAAGCCCACAGTCACTTTTTTCCACTCGCTCATGTCCAGCGGAGACATCCTGTTTCCACCACCGGTGTTATCCAAAACGTTAAAGTGACCCTGTAAAAACCCTAACCCGTGGACTCAGACTCATCAGTCTTGGTCTCAGCTCTTGATCCGCGGGGCAAAAAAGGCCATTAAGGACTAAACTCTGAGACAGCAAAACGTGTCTATAAAAAAGCCCACAGTCACTTTTTTCCACTCGCTCATGTCCAGCGGAGACATCCTGTTTCCACCACCGGTGTCTTTCCAGGCCTTTCCAGGCGTCCCGGCTGGAGCGGAGGACGCTTCCTGGAGCCAGACCTCTGGAAAGCGACCTTCTGGGACGCCGTGCGCACGGGCCAGCCGCGCAGCCCGCAAACTTTACAGAGCTGCACTTGTAAATGTAATGGTGACGACAACTATTTCAAACATTTGGTGGAAGCCTGTGAAGGGCCCGTGTGCACTGGGCTGGCCGGGGCCACGTGATCACGAGTCACGTCACTAAAAGCTTGGTGACGGCTGGGAAACCAACAGCGTGGTTGTTTTCCTGTTTAATAGCCCTTGTGTTTTGCTGACTCCGACCATTTAAGGGTAATAGGGGCCAGCTTTGTAAGCCTGGGGCCCCCACCTCGCCCAAGGGCCCCTCACACATCACCCCTCTTTGGCAAAGAAATCATTTCAAATTCTCCAAGCTCGCGGGCTGGTTTCAGGTGTGGAACTCGACCCATCCCCATCAGCTCCGGTGTTGCTGCGTGTAGTGTGAGGTGGGGGGACTCACCCCGGGCCCCTCGTCCGGGCTGCACAGGGACCTGGCCGGGGACAGGCTGGACTCGATGTCGCTCCCGGTGAAGTCGTCTTCGGACTCCTCGAAAGACGAGGCGGAGGACAGGCCGAGGGAGGAGGAGTTGGACAGCTTCCTGGGGGAGCGCGTGAGCGCGGGGGACCCCCCGCAGCCGCTGTCCGAGCACGGGGACTCGTCCTCGCCGTGGGAGTCCAGACACAGGCCGGCGGGGAGCTCGGTCCGGGCGCTCAGCAGAGCCGGGGGCTCCGGGGAGGGGGTCGGGCTGGGGTCCCGGGTGATGATGAGCTTGGGGATGGTTCCGGGGTAGCTCTGGCCCGCCGGGGGCCCCAGGCTGGCCTGGCCGGTGCTGCCCCGTCTCTCCGTCTGCTCGCAGGGGCCACCCGGGGCCCCGGGAGAGGGTGGAACGCCGGCGCGGTCGGTTCTGGTCATTTTCCTCTCGGCTCTTTCGTTCTTCTCCAAGTTCTCCGCGAGGTGCTGATCCGAGGCCGAGGAGCAGCCCGGACCGGGAGCGGCTCCAGCCAACCCTCCAGCCGCAGACGCGACGCCATCCCGGCTGTTCCTCCCCGGTGGCTGGTCTACCATGGCCCCGGTGGGAGGCCCCCACGCATCGTCCTCTCTCGAGTGTTCCGGCTCCTCGCCGCCCGCGGCGGGGCTGACTTCGGCGCTCAGCGTCCCCGAGCCGGGCGCATCGGACGGACCAGCCGCCGTCCCCGAACCCACCGCTGGACGGATCTCTTCGGCGTCGGGACCGGGCGACGCTTCCGAACCACCCGGCAGGACCCGGCGCCCGGCAGGCGTCGACCCCGGCTCGTCCCTCGGCAACTTTCCAGCCCTGTGGCCGCGGAGCGACGTGGGCTCGCCGCCTTCGCTCTCGCGAGCCGCTCCTGCTCGACTCGACTCGCGCTTCCTTCGTCCCAAACACGACAGCGCGTCGCTTTTCATCGGATTCCTGGAACGATCCTCGCCGCCTCGCTTCCCTCGGCTGCCGCGGAGCTCCTCAGCTCTCCTGCCCGCTTCCCATCTCCTTCTGGCGGAGGTGTCGGTGTGCGAGGGCGCCGACGCAGATTGGCCCATCCCGGCTTCCGTAGTAGTAGTTCGACCTGTGACCCGGACACACCCTCGGTACTTTTACCCCACTAAGGCATTAATCACGCATCCTCCATTTCTGGGAAGGCATACATTGCTCCACGCTTCTCCCCACGTCGGAATCTGCGAGAACAAACACGGTTCGGTCAACAATTAAACCCGCGTGGAGCGCCCACGGCTTTAAGCCCGGGACGCTTTAAAGACACGAAGAGACGAGGCCCAAAAGGGCAGGGGAGGAATTGGTCCGACTAAACCAGGGCGAAATTCACACATTAATGTTGCGGCGGTGGCACAAAATCACCAAAAAGATCGAAAAAGGAGGTTTCTGACGCGTTTGGAGCGGCTCGGTGGCGTCATACTGCCGCGGTGTGGCGGAAACGCGCTGTTGCGCAATTTAAACCGACGATCATTTGCATTAGTTTCCGAACAAAATACAAAAACATGCTTGGAGGGAGCAGATAAAACACACTCCGGCGTTGTATAAAGCGATAAGACGACGTAATACACAAGAGTCTTCATTAGAAAGGGATTTCTTTTGGACATACGTAATTATTTTTGATTGATTTTAGTATCGATTGAAAAACTAAAATTAAAGCGCGACATATAAAAAGCTGAATTCGCTTGGTACAAAATCTTATTTAAATGAGGAGACGTACTTTGTTTAAACATTGATGTTTGTTTGCTTGTTTGTTTGTTTGTTTGTTTGTTTGTTTTATGGTCACAAAATCAAGTCCGCTCCGAGCCATTTAAATACCCACAATTCTATGATTAAATAAACTAAGTTTCCTACCAGAAATTGTGTAGTTTCTTATTAGTTTACAAGATCCTACTTACAGGCGGGTTGTCTTCATTTTCAGGTTTTAAAGAAGAGCAGCTGGGTGTCTCAGCACCCAGTCATCCTCCTGCCATGAGAAACACTCACACTGAGGAAATGAGACACAAAGAACAACAATGGAAAGAACAGCTCACAAGTGCACACCCGACATTCAATCTGATGCCCGAGTAATTACAGCCATAACTAAATATAATTTATGATTCACCACCACCTGGTAAAAGATTAAATGGAACTTTTTTTTTTAAACACCTGCTCAGTTTCTGACATGTTTCATGGAATGTGTTACCTGTTTTGCAGACATCTGCAGTTGTAAAATGTCAAGAGTTTTAGCAAACAGAGCACTGTCAGAAACATTGATTATTTCTATGACTGAATTTAAACAGAGATTTTGAACGTTCCAGAGTGGAAAAAGTTATCAAACGTTCCTTTAGGTGTATGTTAAGCAGCCATTCATGCAGCGAGAATGACTGCTGAAGGGGACTATTAGATATAGGATTAAATATTCCAGAGGGAAAGATTTAAAATAAAAAAGCTTTGACCTTGGATAAAGCCTTGTAGTCACCCAGTTTTACCACGTGATGTTTATTTAATAATTTCTCATCTTAACGCCAAAAAAGACGCCAGGGTTTTTAAATCGCTTTATTACAAGCGCCCAGGAACTTTGGCCCAAGACGCTTTCCGTAGATGCGGAAGTAGCGCTGGTTTCCTACCGGCGTGACATTCAGCGGGCTGTCGGGGGTTGTAGAAAAGACTCTCTGGACTAGCTCGTTTCCTACCAAAACAACGTCAAAATGAGACTACTAAAAACGGGTTTGTCTCTGGCAAACACACATCTTTTGTCAACAGGGAGCGTCACTATCAAAAAGGTAACGTTAGGTAACCTGAAGGGGCCGTAGCGACTGCTTGACATCAGCTGCGTCTCTCCCCTCTCTGGCGTGTCACCGTCGGTGAACTAGATAGAAATAAAATAGAACATCTCTTTTCTCCCGTCTCATCTGCCAGGTGCTCATCAACAGTTGCCGGACATGCTCTTCTGGCGTCTTTCCCAATGAAAGGATCCGCAACATCGGGATCTCAGCCCACATCGACTCCGGGAAGACCACCCTGACCGAGCGCATCCTCTACTACACCGGCAGGATAGCAGAGATTCACGAAGTAAACCTTCCTGGTGCCTTTGGGTTCTTGTAACCGTTACCTAAGCAGCCCAGGTCCCTTTGAATCCAGCACTTTGGCCCCTTGCGACCTTCGGGAATGGCAGCCTGCACACACATTCTGCTGTAAAGTTTGCACAGTTGTGCAAGCATTCACGGCCTGTTTCGCTCTGTGATCTGCAGGTGAAGGGAAAGGACGGTGTCGGGGCCACGATGGACTCAATGGAGCTGGAAAGGCAGAGAGGCATCACCATCCAGTCAGCCGCTACATACACCGTCTGGAAGAATCACAACATCAACATCATTGACACACCAGGTGCTGTTGGCAACAATAAGGGCCTTAAGTCCAGTTGGTGGTATTTTAGCTCAGGAAATTAACCCATAGGTAATGGAAAGCAGATGCTCCACTCAAAACCAGTCAAAAAAGTACTTGTTTTTAAGGAATTGTCCCACCTTTTGGTCAGATCCTTACTGACAGTGAACAAACATGACCAACCGAAGCAGACTGGTTGTCCTGATGGGTTGGTTTGTCCTACAGGTCATGTGGACTTCACCATCGAAGTGGAGCGAGCTCTGCGCGTGCTGGACGGGGCCGTGCTGGTTCTGTGCGCGGTGGGAGGGGTCCAGTGTCAGACCATGACGGTGAACAGGCAGATGAAGCGCTACAACGTCCCCTTCCTCACCTTCATCAACAAGCTGGACCGCATGGGCTCCAACCCCAGCCGAGCCTTGCAGCAGATGAGGTGTGGGACCCCTGAACATGTGAACTAACGCTGAACACCCATAGTTGCTGTCGGGACGTCGTGCTCTATACTTCCTGGGCAGTATAGCTTAGAGTGTATATTCAGAGTGTATTTTTTGTCCGCTTCAGGACTAAACTGAACCACAACGCAGCGTTTGTGAGCATCCCCATCGGCCTGGAGTCAAACATGCGTGGCATCATCGACCTCGTCGAGGAGCGCAGCTTGTATTTTGACGGGACTTTTGGGTGAGGATTGTTATCCAGAGCCACATCACAAAACCACTTTCTGACTTTTTGGCGTCTGAATAGGTTTGCGTTTCTTTGTGTGTGTTTAATGTGTTGATTCCTGAGCCTTGGCCAGGGTGACCTATCGCTAAAGTAGTGTGTTACAGTGAAAATAAACAACCAGGCCTGTGGAGAAAAGCATTTGCCGCTGGTTTGAAAGGCTGTCTTCCTCTCCACAGTCAAAATATCCGCTATGATGAGATCCCAGCAGACTTCCGTGCCGAAGCTGCCGACCGGAGGCAGGAGCTGGTGGAGTGTGTGGCTAATGCCGACGAAATCTTGGGAGAGATGTTCTTGGAGGAAAAAGTTCCAAGCAATGCTGACTTAAAGGTGTGTTTCTCCAAAAATTACAATTAAATTAAATTTAAAAAAACACCCTGGTTGAAACGTCCTGCTAAAGGTCCATTGAGTCATCAAGTTACCCAAAGGTCAAACACCCAGGATGGTGTGTGTTCCTCGGAGGACCTAACCCCCCCAAACAGAGCTGTGTGTTCCAGTGAGGAACGTCACCGGCTTCTAACCGACTGTTTTCCAGGCTGCCGTTCGCCGTGCGACAGTAAAGAGACTGTTCACTCCAGTGTTGGTGGGCTCAGCCTTGAAGAACAAAGGTGTCCAGCCTCTCCTGGACGCTGTCCTGGATTACCTGCCCAACCCCACAGAAGTCAAAAACTACGCAATACTCAACGAGGAGTGAGTGTGGGCCTGGGTTTTTGGCCTCCTCCTGGCTCCGCAGAGGTAAAACTCTCCCTGTTTGTTGTGATAGTGAGGACAAGGAAAGCTCAAGGACTTTAATGGATCCCACCCGGGACTCGACGAACCCCTTTGTCGGACTGGCCTTCAAGCTGGAGGTGATGGTCTTTAATATTTGGCCATTTTCCTCAACGGAGCGACAGATTAGTCATACCTCACCGGTTCCCGGGGCTTTTTTTTTCAACAGGCCGGGCGGTTCGGCCAGTTGACGTATGTGCGGGTCTACCAGGGGTGTCTGAAGAAAGGAGAATACATCTACAACACCCGCACAAGCAAGAAAGTGCGCGTTCAGAGGCTGGTGCGTCTTCACGCCGACCAGATGGAGGTGAGAAAAAGCCAGAAAAGTTGTCAGAGGCCACCGTTTCTCGCCTGCGGCTTGCAGCTCAAATGTCAGATGAGTGACCCAAAGGAGGAGTCAAAGTTCCTCTTTTGGAGCCGGCCAAGTGTGAGGATCCACACCACATCCCCTGTGAAAGCAGAATAGCTCTGCCTCCTGACAAACACTTGAAACCGGTGCACTCATCAGGTGTAAGAACCAGTTCCCTCCTTTTGAACAATGGCTCCTTTTTTTTCCTCCCCTCTCTGTGCGTTTCAGGATGTGGACGAGGTTTACGCAGGAGATATTTGTGCCCTGTTTGGGATCGACTGCGCCAGCGGAGACACCTTCACATCCAAGAGCAGTGCCAACCTCTCCATGGTGAACAGAGAGCTCCGAGTCCCGCGGGGGTTCAGACGTTTGGGAGCCATTTATCATCCTCTCCAAGACGGAAGAATAACCCTGCCGTGTATTTACCCAACAGGAGTCGATTCACGTCCCCGAGCCTGTCATTTCCATGGCGATTAAGCCTTCCAACAAGGTACCGGTGTCCCTCAGATAAACGCTGCCAGTCTGTAGGTGAAAAGCTCCTTAAGTCCAGAGTTTGTTTCTCTGCCTCTTGCCAGAATGATCACGATAAATTCTCCAAGGCCATTAACCGATTCACCAGAGAGGATCCGACCTTCAGAGTGCACTTTGACACAGAGAGCAAAGAAACCATCATCTCGGGCATGGGCGAGCTGCATCTGGAGATCTACTCCCAGGTCTGCGGCTGGAAGCCAGGAGCTGCTCGCTTCCTCTCTTTGAAACCTCTTCTTCTCTAAATGACCCACAATCTGTACACGTCAAACAATTGTACACAAACCAACGTGGTGGTCGCCCCTCCTTACTCGCACGTGTGTGTGTGTTTTGTGTTGGCTCAGAGGATGGAGAGGGAATACAACTGTCCCTGTGTGATGGGGAAGCCCAAGGTGGCCTTCAGAGAGACGATCACCAGTCCTGTCTCGTAAGTGTTGATCTCCACACACTTTATTTTAGCTAAAACACACAAGTAGTCGCTGATGTGTTTCAGAAGAAGCAGAATTTACAGTTTAGAGTCACATATTGGCGCATTTCTCACAACAAAGAGCCCGCAGGCTCGTTACTGTGAAGACGCATGGGCACCCCTGCAGCTGAACGTGGGATGCGAGCATCCCAGTGTTGTGTGACAGACGTGTGACGCACGCCAGCGCATTTCAGTTTGTGCCCAGAGGTTTTTCACACTCGTGACAGTGGGGCAGCTGCTCCATCTTCAGCACTTTCACTCCCTCTGCAGGAGACCAGGTGAAAAGCAGCTTCCAGCGAGGGATTTCCTGGAAGGAAAAGACAGAATATAGCTTAAAAAAAGGCAAACCCTGCTTTAGAGCATGTCTGGCTCCACCTAGATGAGTGAGCTAGGTGCAAAATAGACTTGGTGATTCTTATGAGACGTACAGGACGACCAGTGACTTCACTGATTTAGGGTAAAAAAACCTGTTTGCAGGTAAAATAGTAGCCGGTTACCTGGGACACCATGTCGTGTAGCAGGACCAGACTCTCAAACTTCAAAACATCGTTGTCACTGTGCTGCAGGACAGGAAAACAGGAACCTATTATCTCCTCTGCAACACGTTTACCAGGCTGCTTTGTTCTGTGGCGACGCGCGAGCGTCAGACTCTGGGTCTGAAGCAGAGAAAGGCCCACCAGCTGGCTGATGTTGGCCACTTGAGCCATGTTGTACAGCGTGTTTTCCGTCGACTCGTTCATCATGACGAAGCTGGAGGCCACGATACCCAGGTGCCACAGGGGCCGTGTGTCGGGCTCCATGTGACCGTGTCCATCTGCCAGCAGGTGACGGAGGTTAAACGCGCGTTAAGGAAAGACGTCCCACGCAGGCTTTTATCACACCCACCAGGCAGGTTGTGGGCCGACAGCAGGCTTTGGTTGCTCCTGTACTGCTGGTAAAGGGCCTCCTCCCGGTCCAGGGTCTGGTTCTTGGTCAGCCCCTCACACGCCACCTTGACCTGGGCTGGACTGGGTTCCTGTCCTCCGGGAAAGACAACCTCTGCAGAACACTTCTGCGTGGCCTGGGTCAGGAGCACAGAGCAAAGGCGTTTGGATAAAAGCCGTCTGACCTGTTCGTGCTTAACTGGCACCCATTCATTTTTATGACAAATGGGTGGAAAAACAGCGAGAGACTTGGGTCGGAGGAGTGTCTTACGTTGCTGATCAGCTCGTGTACGGTGAGCTGGAGCTGGTATTTTCTCCCCGAGTCAGCCACAACCTTCAGAAAGGACAAGCAGGAACTGGTGATAATGGTTACCAGTTCCTTCAAATGAAACAAAAGTGGCAGCCGGACCTGAGCGTTGGCGCTGTGGACCTGCTGCAGGCCGAACAGCCTGTAGGGGGAGCCGTAGCGAGTGTTGAGGTGGTGCTGCACCACCTTGGCTGCCCTCTGTGCAGGGTAGTGGTTGGGGTTCAGCTCCCCGGTCGCCATCACGCGCTCTTCAACCTTCTCCTCCTCCTGTAAGAGTTTCTGTGGTGCCAGACAAAGAGGCAGGAACGGTGAGAAGAAGCGGGCCCCGCCCCTGTCCTGGCTCGGCCCGGAGACACCTGGAGGACTTTGACCCTCCGGCGTCCCCAGGGAGGAGCTTTCCCTCCACTGTAAAGATTTAGTTTGCCCGTAGATGAGAACAAAAGCTGCCTTTCCGCCTATCAGCCACCCTTCCCACTTTTGCCAAGTGGAATTTTTCCTGCTTCTGTTTACACAAACACACGCGCAGGCTGGGGAAAGTCCAGCTGCGATGGACCGTTGGACAAACAATCTGCTGCAACCAGAAACCTGGAAACTGACCTGACGTTCAGTCCCGGCTGAACTTCGTGCGACAGGCGGGTCACTTCCCTCTTCCTCTGACGACGCTGCTCTCGGAGGACTGCCCTCTTTTCCTCTTAAAGACACACACCTCTTTTCTGGGATTTCCTACCGCAGCGTCGGAATCTGCTCTGCCTCAACATACCAAAACCAAACTGCACTGTTTTTTTTCCTTTTAGGTTTGACTTCACTCATAAGAAACAGACGGGCGGCTCCGGCCAGTACGGGAAGGTGGTCGGAGTCCTGGAGCCTCTGGAGTCGGAGCATTACACGAAGCTGGAGTTTGAGGACCAGACCATCGGAACAAACGTCCCCAAGCAGTTTATACCAGCCGTCGAGAAGGTTCGTTCCCCCGGGCCCTGGGCAGCCCAGTCCGTTGCTATGGAGACGCTCTGACTGGCTTCCGTGGTTGCTGGTCTTGCCGCAGGGCTTCATGGAGGCCTGTGAGAAGGGACCCCTTTGCGGACACAAGATCTCCGGGGTCAGGTTCCTGCTGGAGGACGGGGCGCACCACATGGTGGATTCCAACGAAATCTCCTTCATCCGTGCGGGCGAAGGCGCCCTCAAACAAGGTCTCCGCCGTCCCTGAGCCGACCCCAGAGGCTTGATCAAGCGATGGATCGCGCTCATTTTGACCTGTCGCTCCTGTTCGCAGCCATGGAGAAGGCCAACACCGTCATCCTGGAGCCAATCATGTCTGTGGAAATCGTGGCGCCTCAGGAGTTTCAGGGAGCGGTGATCGCCGGCGTGAACCGCAGACACGGCCTGATCACCGGGCAGGACGGAGCGGAGGGATACTTCACTCTGTACGCCGATGTGAGTCCGGCTGCTGCTCCGGTGGAGAATGGGGACTGTGTTCTTCTGATTTACATCACGTCTTCCTCTTCTTCATCGTTTGTCTGGCAGGTTCCACTAAATGACATGTTTGGCTACGCCACGGAGCTGCGCTCCTGTACGGAGGTAACACTCGCTTGGATAAAACCCTCCAGCGATTCAACCATTCTATCTTTTTTTGTTGTTTTTTTTCTTTTTGCTGAGCTCATCGTCTGTCATTGTGTGTTCAGGGGAAGGGGGAGTACACCATGGAGTACAGCAGGTATCAGCCTTGTCTGCCAGCCACCCAGGAGGACCTGGTCCACAAGTATCTGGAAGCTACAGGGCAGCTGCCAGCAAAGAAGAACAAGTGGAAGAGCTGAGGGGCCCCAGCGCCACCCGTCCCTCCGCCTCTCTCGTGGCCAGCTGGGACCGGATTCCTCGGTGGAGCGGTTACTGAAGACTTTGGCTCTAGCCCAGCTGAAATATATTTATTACATTTGTTTCTTACACACACCTGAGCTTGAGCTTTTGTACCATGTACAGAACAGAATTAAGGCTCCGATCTTTCTTCTTCTAACCTGGTCAGTCTGTGTTTGTTCCCCAGCCAGCAGTAACCCCCCCCAGCCCGTTCTTACCTCCCCAGAGAGCAGCAGTTTCTCAAGGACGCAGTCAGCACGAGCCGGCCCGTCCGCTGCATCCGTCCGGGGGGTGGCGGTCACATTGTTGTCCCCCGTTACCCCGGTGATGGCAGCCAGAGCAAAGATGATCCTCAGGCTCTTCATGTGCTTTAAAACTCAGATATCAGTCAAATAAAGAGAGCGCGCTGTGTGAAAGAGTGCAGAGAGACGCCCTCCTTCCTGCCCCGTTACATAAGAGCCAGGGGAGGGCAGATAGGAGAGACTGTCCGTTTACGCCGTCCTTCTAAACAAACACACCGATCCGTTTTATCAGAGATAAAGCAGAGATTTTGGCCCGTCGGGGCCTGAATGTTTTCGCTGGGTTTCAGAGGCGCTCGTCCAGTCAGAGGTCACGTTTGTGAGACGACTTGGAGGATTTTCAGCCTGCTGGATTAAAAAAAACACAGGAACGAGGAGAAATCGCCTTGAACAACCCACAAACCCTAACCCACGGATCAATTATTGTTGCACGCGTCTACAACCAGTTTTTTAATCCAACGCTCGTTTCATGACATGAGATAATCACCATTTTACAAGTTAACAGTGGCAGTAAAGCACGTTTTCTGACAGAGGCTTTATTCTTAATCGGGGTCGGGGTGCTGGAGTCAACCATCAGCCATCTAGAGGCAGAGACGCTGCCGTCGTGTCGCTTTTATAGAACCTTCAAGGGTGGTTTTCCCAACTATGGTTTTCTGGTTTTAATGATGCGGGTGAGAGAGAGTTCTGGAAATGTGTTCAAAAGTGAAATATACAACTGAAAAATCTCCCAAGGACTTGTGTTTTTTTCTGAACTGCACCGTCCCATCAAACAGTTACCACCCTACAGTTACTATTCAACATAGGTTGGCTCTAGATTTATTACCTGAAATTGTGGACGATGTATTAGAGACAACAGTTTAGGATGAAAATCAAGCTGGGGGTGTCCAACTAGGCCATGGAGAAAAGAAAACTCCATCTAGCACACAGAGCACATCGCCCTCAGCTTGCTCTTCTTTTTCTTCTTCCCCCGATGACAAACTGAGGCCTTTGGGGCGTCTCTGCAGCCTGGACCGCAGCTCCGGCCAGCGTGGCGCCTTTGGGGCCCGGCCGGGCTTTTCTGCTGCACGTTTTGCGGCAGGTTGTCAATCAGTTCGTACAGGGTGAAGATGCAGAAGCAGATTTGGTCGTAGGCCGTCTTTGACCCGCACTCAAACAGGCAGGCGAAAGCCGGGGCCGGGGCCGGCGCCGCCCCGGGGGAGGTCGGCAACTCCAGGTGGGCCAGGTCAGAGTAGGCGCTGGGGCCCTCGTAGATCACCCAGGGGCCCCGCCAGCTGTCCGGATCACGTGGAAACGGGCTGAGGAAAACTCCCAGGTCCATGCGTGAGGTACTCCATGTTGGGTGAGAGTACACCACCCAGGTGGGGGTGAGGAAGTCTGGAGAGACCGCGTGATTGGTCGAAACGGTGCTCCTGCGTGCGGGAGAGTCGGGGCGGTTCAGAGCCAGGAACGACGTCCAGTGTCTGCGGCGAGGCGCCCCCTTTGCATGCTGCAGCAGGTGTATCGGGGCGGGAAATCCCACAATGCTGCCATGACAACCGTTTCTGGGCTCCACCAGGCGCTGCACCAACTGGCCCTCCTGAAAGACGGCTCCGTCGTCCAGGCTGAGGGCCTGCACCCTGTAGCCCAGAGGGCTGCGGGCGTTGCAGTACAACACATTGGTCCCGTCCTCCTCGTCCACAGACACCACCTGGCACTCCACGCTGTCCGGCCCCGGCACCGCCTCCCCGAAGCGCCAGGTGTGCCCGTGGTTGTCGCTGTGGAAGCAGAAGGCGTGGGGCGTGGTCAGGCAGAGCTGGCCGAAACACTGCCTGCAGTCGATGTGGTAGGTGTAGGCCGGGATCAGCAGGCGCCCGGACTTGAGCTGGATGCCGTGGCCCGGGCCCAGCGCGAAGGTGGCCCATTCTGGACGGGCAGGAGGAGCCGGCGTTAGTACGTAGAGGACAGGGGACACCTGACAAATTGTGGGTCTGAGAGGAGCACAGCTGCACGGAATGACCCCTGTGACTGACCCACCTTTGATGGTGTCACCTATGACCTTCTTTGTGAGGTCCGTTACCGGACTCCAGGTCTCTCCGTCATCAGTGCTGCAGGTGAAGCAAAGGCGGGACAGATTCTTCCCCGTGGTCAGCTGGTAGGACTCCGAGGTGTGGCCCAGAATGGCGATGAAGAACAGGAACAGAGTACCCGTGAACTGGTCGTACACCGGGCACGGGTTCATGGACCGGTGACCCGGCAGAACGGCGGTACTCAGGACACGCATGTCGCCCCACTGCAGCAACAGCGGCATTGGCAGACAGCTTGAGGGCGGACTGGTGTTTCCAAAGATCCACATGAAGACTAGAGTCCACCCACCTCAACGTAGTTCCTGTAGAAGGTGCCTTTCCTCATGACCAGCAGGTGAGCCTGGGAGTCCGACGGGCTCAGCCTCTCCTCGCAGAAGGCCAGGAAGCACCTGGAGCGGGACACGTAGAGCAGCGCAGGGACCCTGTAGGTCACGCCGCTGGGCTCCTTGTGGAAGAGCACAGTCCGCGCAGGGAAGTAGGGCGACCTCATCATCTCAGGTGTGTTCTCAGGTACGTCCGGCCAAGGTTATCTGCCGTAACCACGGACACGTCAGACAAAGAAAGGGATGCAAAATGATCATGAATAACCATTCCTCTAACCGGCTGGGCCAGGGATGGTTGGCCCTGTTCATTTGGCTCAAATGTGTCGTTGGATTTTGTCTTCTGAAAAACGAATGTGTTTTTTCATCTGCAGGTTAAAGTATTTGACATTTTCATTGGTACCGCTGAATCCTGCATGAAGGCAAACGACTGTTTCAGTGTGTAAAGTCCTTGTTGGGAGTGTAACAAGCAGACGTCGCCACAGTTGCACTGAAGATCCTTAACGATCAAAAATTGACAGAAAGTACAAACTAAAAATCACCAGATATGCCAAACAAACTAAAAACGCTAGATTAACAAAGGTAAACTGCTTACAAAAGTAAGAGCACTAGATTTACTAGGATTACAACTACTTCAGAGGGAACGCAAAGAAACGCGATGGAGGAAACTCACAGAGAAGCAGCGGGTGAACCAGTGGAGACCAGGACCCCGAGGAACCGGGCCCTAAATACTCAGAATGGATTCAGGTGTGCGCCAATCAGGCCACGGCCCAGGACCTAAGCACAGCAGCAACACAGGTAGCAGAACTAAAAACACACATAACGCACATAAAAGCGACAACCTGGAAAGTTACAGAATCCGAAATATCCCTAAAGGTGTGTAACCAGACCAGCCTGGTTACACACCTGCATCTGAATTATCCTACGTACCTCAGGGTAAGCTTTGCAATGACCTTAATAATCGGGGAAACAGTAACCATTCTTCCAGTCTGACCGTTAACAAATTGAACTAACTTGTGAGTTTTACTAAACAAGACGTGTAAGTCTACTTCCCAAAAGTTTCAGTTTCACCACAGTTAGGTGGAAGTAACACATCTAGGAGTCGTGTGTGGTGTGTGTGAGTGTGAAACGCAAGTACAAACTGTTAACAGACTCACCCAAAAAGTGCTGCTTCTCTGTGAGGATGTTGTGTCAGCATTTGAAAGCTGCATTTGTGTGTTTGTTGGGGAAGGATGCACAAGCTGTGGCCTCTCCTCTCGGCCCCATTCAGAGCAGCAGGACGATGTTCACTGACCCAGAAATGGACCACACTCATCACATCTACAGCTTTGGATGGATCAGCACAGAGCCGCTATTGTGGAAAAGGAGTTTGGGTCCCGCTGAACAACATTCGTTCAGTTTTCTCTCTTTCCTCTGCAGATCGGGATGTTTTAGTGCCATTGTAGATTTCAACTTTATCCACAAGAAAAGTGAGGTGAAAAATCTGTCTGCACAACAGTAGACATTCTGTGAATGTAAAGCAAATTATATAAAAAAGAAAATATTATCGTACAATATGGAAAGAAAATATCCAAAATATTTTGTGAAGTGAAACAAATTTAAAAGAAAAGGGTCTATAAATGTAAATAAATCAATTAATTAACAAATATTTAAAAACAAAAAAAAAATACTCGGGCTGTTCTTTGACCCATTAAAAACACGCCCTGAAACCTTTTATTCAGGACTGAATCGTTAAAAACAGTCGTAACAGCGTCACAGCGTCCCCGGGGGACGTAAGAGGGCGCTGTGACGTCATCAAAAGGCGACCGAGGTCCGCATGGCGACCCGCTGAAGTTCCGCCGCCCTCGCTCAGGTACGCTTGTCTCTGCTGATGGAGGACTTGGGATGGTCGCAGTGTCGAGGAACACTCGAAACGATGGTTAAACGGGACGGGCTCCGCTGTTAAAGGCGCTTTGGAGGCCGAACTGGGAGTTAGGAGCTTGTGGCCGAGCATTTTAGCTGAGCTAACGTTAGCTTCAGGTTCGACATGGTCGCAATGATTTAAATCTGGCATTTATTAGCAGGAAATACAGGAAAATAACGTCGAGTAACGTCGCCTTATATACTTTATTTGTGGGTGAATCTCATTATTCAATCAGTACAAGTTGTGCTAGGTGGTGCTAGTTACAAAACAATTTCATTTTTCCAGCTTGTGTGTCTCTGTGGTGTGTTTAGGACTCACCAAGAGCCTCTTTCACCCCTGTTAAAAAGCCAAGGTTGCCTTTGATTTGGTTTGTTTGCACGCAGGATGGCCCGGCAGTGGTCCGGGGGCCACTCTGCACCGGTCCTGTGCCTCGGGGCCTCGCCTGGACCCCAGCATCTCCTGGTGTCCGGTTCCGAGGGGGGAGAGGTCACAGTGTGGAGCCAAGATGGAACCATTGTAGGCCGCCTTGTTCTCCCCGGAGAAGAGGACTGCACCAGCGCTGTCTTCTCCCCAGCTGCTCCGGGACACTTTTACGTGTCCCATGGAGACAAAGTGAGCGTTGTGGATCCCCGGAATCTGAAGAGCCCTGTGGAGGAGTTGGGAGGAGCTGCCGAGGAAGAGATCAACGCTTTGGCGCTGAACGAGACGGGCTCTGCTCTGGCGGCGGCCGACGACTCCGGAGCCGTCCGGGTGCTGGAGCTCCCAGGTGGGAAAGTGTGCAGGACCCTGCGGAGACACACCAACATCTGCTCCTCCGTGGCCTTCCGGCCCCACCGGCCCAATAACCTGCTGTCTGCGGGACTGGATATGCAGGTAAAATGAGTAGAGCTTGTCGTGTGTGTGTGTGTGTGTGTGTCCCCATGACAGTGAGACTACCGGTGTGTATGTCCCCTGTAGGTGATGCTCTGGGGGCTGCAGAAGACACGTCCTCTTTGGATCGTCAACCTCCAGGATGCAGCAGAGGAGGACGGCCTCCGGCAGCAGCCCGGGCAGCTCTTCAATCCGCCGCTGGGCCACTGTGTTTCCGTGGCGAGCTGCGGAAACGTCGTCGGTTGTGCGGCAGAAGACGGGCGAGTCCACCTGATGCGAAACGGCAGCGGCTCTGCGCTGGAGCAGCAGGGATCGGTGCAGGCTCACAGCCAGGGCGCCTCACAGGCCAGCTTTCCCAGGTGTTTGTCCCACCCATACTGGCTCCTGACTGGGGGAAACGACGGTCAGGTGACCCTGTGGGACCTCAGCAGGCACCCAGTGGTGTCCCCGGAGTCAAAGGTCAAACCTCGGACAGCAGCAGCCCATCGTAGGAAAGGTGGGAGCAAGGCCAGGAGAAAAGCCAAGGATGAGGGCAGAACCCCCTCAGAGGCAGAAGCAGCTGAGGAGGAAGGAGGACTGGCCGCCGGTTCAAAGGAGGCGGAGCAGGAGGAGGAGCCAGGGCCCAAACTACGCATCAGCCACGGGGACAAGATTAACTGGCTGTGCCCCGCCGTGCTGAACGGAGAAGCCAGTGTGGTTGTGGCAGACCAGAGCTCCAGCCTCAGCGTCTACCCGCTGAGCCACCTATGAGCCCCCCAGCAGCCCTCGGTTCCAGCTGGTAACCCCTGGCAACCCCTGGCCCCAGGGTCAGGCTCCAAACCCACCGGCTCTGATACCAGGACACCAGTGTTTTGCCTCATCAGTAAGCTTCCATTATTTAAGGTTAATGCGTTCATATCTGTTGTCAGTCGGTCTCAGTCTTGGGTGTGATCCTGGGTCGTTCTTTCTGTTTGGGTTTTGTAAATGAATGTATGGACTAAAAAAGAAATGACCTGTTTAAGAATGAGACATTTGCCAAAAGTGCAGATTGTATTTTATTACAGATTGATTTAAATTAAAACCAGAAGCTAGAAAGGAAACAAACCTGCTTTAGCTTTTTTTTTTTCCCCTCCATCAGCATCAGAAACAGAGACAAAGGTCCAAACATTTAATGTGGGTGTGCTGGAAACCATTTTCACGACACTTGAGCAGTTTCTAAACAAAAGACAAAGGAATGGCACACAGCTGGCGAGGGAGGAACGGCAGCCGGGCTCAACCAAAGCTGGAACTGGCGGTTAACGGGAGCATCAAGTCCATTCTGAAGCGGCTAGAAAGGCGCTCGCATGTAGAACTTCACAGTAGGATTCCCGCTCGGGGCCCACGGACGTCCTCAGAAGGGTTCATCCTCCGCTAGCGCTAGCGCCTAGCGCATGCTCCCGTCAGACCTGAGGTGACCTGAGCTCCGGGGCCCCCGCGCCGGGGCCGCGGGTGCTACAGCCTGGCCAGGCTCTTCTCCAGGCTGCCCAAGTCGGCGGCCCCGTCCTCACCCCCGCTGCCGCGGCGCTGCACTCCAGGAACTCCACCCTCATCTGCAGCTGGCTGAACTCAAAGTCCTTGCCCTTCCTGCCCAGGTACACGCTGCCGCCCACGGAGCCGTCCTGGGCGCTGAGGGCGGCGGACGCGTCACCCGCAGGTGTTCCTTGGAGGAGAACAATGGCGCGTCGTCCAAAACGGGGCACATTTTACAGGACAATACTGGATATGCCAGACAGAAACCTATAGCTACGTGTGTCTGCGTTGCAATTTTAAACAAAAAGGGGATGTATAACTTACAACTCCTTTTCCAGCTGCTGCTGAATCAGTTTCGCGGACTTTGCCATTGTAATATCTGGGAATAAAAAGACACCCGTGAATGACGATGGCTTTTACTGCGCTTAAAGTAGTATTAATGATCAAAATAAACCTTGTTTATTGCACGCCACCAGGAGAGCTGGGGCATTCCGGGCGATGACGGCGTCCGTCAGCAGCACGTAGAGGAACTCTGCCACATCCCGCACCTCCTTCTGGAAGATGGCACTGTCCACCACAAACACGATCCCCCTGGAGACGCAGCAGAGAGGAGGAGGGCAGGGCCTCACCGCCGCTGGGTGCTGACGGGGGACGGCGCGGGACCCGGGCAGGCGGGCTCGCTCTCACCTGGCAGCAGATTTGAACTTCTCCAGGTACTGGTGACGAAGACTGTCGTGGCCCGGCAGATCTATCAGGGTCCAGGTGTTGCCCTGGATACAGGAGGGAGGGTAAACCACCAGGTCACCAGGAAAATCAGAAGAGGAAACACACCTACCCGGTCGCTCTTGACTTTATACGGGGCACTGTTGTCGGTGATGGAGGTCTGCGTGCGCTTGAACTTTCCTGACAACAGCTGCGGACATTGAACGCATCGCTTCAGGTCGGCGTCCGCGTTTGTCCCTGAGGATTCTAACGAGCAACTACTCACCCGGGTAAACAGGAGGGTTTTCCCAGAGTCACACAGTCCGACCAGAAGAACAGCACTTCTGACAGTTTTACTGGTGAGAAAGTACTTGAGGAACACTGGAAAGAGAGGCGGCGTTACTCACGTCTGCTGCAGCCAGGACGCTTAGCCTGCACCTAGCTTCTGGCCTAGCCTAATTAGTCCAATAATTCTACACGGAAACCTTCCAAACCAAGCTAAATTGAGAGAATATAACAGCGGATGCTCTGTTGTTGCGTCTGCTTTTTTGCAACAGCCCCTTTTGTAACTTCTGTTGCACGTTAGGCCTTAGCAGGCTAGGCTAGCTATTAGCATGCTAACTCCAGCGCTTTTTACCACATGTGATGACAACAACAGCTAAAGCGACCACCAGTCCGATCAGAAAGACGGGGTCCTGCTCCTCCAGCTGCCGACGCAGATGTTCCATGTACGTTTCGGACGGGTTCTCCTCCATTTGGACGTCTGTCTGTTCCCCCGCGGCTCCTCCGGCTCCGTCTGCGCGCATCGGTGCACCAGGCGGTGGGACACGTCTCCTCGTCTCCGCGTCCTCCGGCGAGCTTTAAAGCTCAGCAGGGGGCGCTGGAGACCACGGAGACAGCTGGGAGAGGGGTCCCTGGCCACATTTCCAACATTCTGTCTGTGGGGGACATCTACACACACACTCACACACACACACACACACACAGACCGACAAAAAGACCCCGTCACACCCCAACTGAGACGCACAGACCAAGGTTTCTCCTGCGGTTTGTCATTCAGATAAATATATATTTTAGCCGCTTTTTTTTAAAAAAACTATTTGCATTTAAGAGCAAGTAGATGGATCTATTTCGATACATCAAGACAAACTGGGTCGATTTGTAACCCCCAAAGTCTCATAAATTCTTAATTAAAAACAACACAGACTGCACGTCTACGTTTCTCTCTTTTTGTGAGCAAACCTTAAAAAGTAATGTTTATGTCTTGTAGTCTGCTTGAGGTTTTACGAGTGTTTCACAGATTAATGATGTGCGCCGGTGGCACTTCATTAAAAAGAAAAGCGCAACGTGATGACAAAGACCTCGTTATGTTGCTGAAGAATGTAGAGAACAGGGGGAGTTTTTAATTAAAAAACAGGGAAAAAAGGAAAAACACTTGTTGCATTAAAGTCAGTTGGCTGTGAATTCACCCCCCGCGCGTCACTGGATCCTTCTGAAATGTGGCGGGTCATGCTTTTTCGATCAGGACCAGATGCGCTTTTACGCATTCCATCTGCAGCCCTCACACACACACACACACACACACACACACACACACACACACAGTGCGCCTTTACGCACGCTGTACATTTGACTCCTCGGCGTCGGTGCCAAACGTCAGGAAACCCGCATGATTCCATAGGAGGAAGAGGAGTGAGGAGGGAGCGCGCCATTCATCCTGAGCTCTCGAGGAGGACAGATCTTCTCTCGTCGCGGGACGACGACATGTCCACGGGCTCAGTGGGGTTTGTTTAGACTCCCCACCACCACCACCACCACCACCACCACCACCACTCCGTCGCTGACGCTGCAGCTCTGTAGGCAGTAAACCCACAACCCGGACAGACGCATCCAGGACGGATCCAGTGGAGATGTGGACTCTATCGCTTTTCTGCGCCGCGTGCGTGTGCATGACTCTGGTGTGCCCGTCGCACGGAACCGGTTTCGTTTATCACTTCCCGGGAATCACCGTGCAGCGGCCGCGCGGCAGAGCGGAGCCGGGCGGCGGCGCCGGGGCGCCAGCGCCGGCCACCGGCTCCCTCTCCCAACTCAGGTGAGCACGCGCACGCGCACGCGCGAGGACTTTCCTCTTCTGACCCGTCTTTCCTCCTCGTTTCCGCTCTGATTTCAGGAACTGGTGTCAGTACACTGTCACCAAAACGGTGTCGTGCCAGGTGCAAAATGGAACCGAGGCCAGGGTGCAAAGGGTGCTGCAGGGCTGCCGCTGGCCCGGAACCTGCCCCAAGCTCGTCAGGTACGCCAGCATCCAAGAGCAAAATGTGGTTTTTGCTGAAGGCCTGCTGCGCTCACCTGTGGACTGTGCTGGGTTCGGCAGCTACCGGACCCTGGTCAGGCCCTCCTTCAGGGTGGCGTACAAGCTGGTCACCGCGCTGGAGTGGAGGTGCTGCCCGGGGTTTGCAGGAGACGAGTGTGGAAAAGGTGAGCCTCGCCTCTCCCAACCCTGCAGCACAGAACGGCGTCCTTTGTCCATGTAGGGGCCCTTTCAACCACACGTGCCAGGTTTTTTTATTTTTATTTTTAGGGTGTGTGTGTGCAATTTGTTCCGCCTGGCAGGCGTTTGCTTTGAAATCCCTGTAAAGTCTTTGGATTTGCCTGTTTCGGATCATTTGGAGCGGCTCAGACTGCGCCGAAACAGCACTTGAAAGGGATGGTGCGGTCTGCGGTTGTGTACCTTCTTCTTTATTGTGTTGTTTTCGTGGCCCTTGGGCATCCCTCTAATCTTCGTCTCCTTGGTAACCATGGTTTGGGGCCCTTTCTGGGCATCAGATCTCTGTGGCTGAGAGGCTCAGAGGACCGTGGTCCTCAGCTGTGGGTAAAGTGGCAGCTTGTCTCGCTAATGCTGGACACCACAAACCGCAGACGCCGGGCCCCGGGCCCCGGAGACCAAAACAGGCGAGCCGCCACGGCTGTCCTGACAACGATGGCAAAAGGGAGGACGGACGGAGGCCTGAGATCAGGTTACCGTCACGGTTGTGTTGTTCAAACTGATCCGGTCCAGGCAAACGCCGCCCGCCTGAGGTGTGCTGGGCTACCTGAGCATCCTTGAGGGGGCCTCAAGGCCTCAGGGGCCTCGCTTCCCTGACACATTCACACCAACCCCTCCTCCAAGTCTTAAAGCCGCCTCGGGCCGCCCGACTTTCAGCGGAACCCTGAATGCACCGCGAGGAACTCCCCCACCTTTCCCCCAGGCCGTCTCCCACCCGAGCAGCTCGCTCACTTGGCTCCTGTTTCCCAGCACCCGCCTCAGCCCCCCAGCACCGACCAAGCCCCCGGGCCTTCCTGGACCCGGGTCTCCGGGCTCTGGGGAGGGACCGCCCTGGCTTGGTCCCCACCTCCCAGCCGACTCGGAGGCTCCAGGTGCAGCTCAATGAAAAAAACCCAAGAAAAAACATTTTCCTCTCATCCAAGATTAACAGTCACTTCAACAAGTGTGTTTTGCCGCCTGCACCTTGTTCCATTTTGCAAAATTATTCCCTGTTGCGCTTGGACGGTCCGGATTTACCACAAGTTAAGAAAACACTCGTTAATAGAAAGGGAATAAACACGGGGCTCATTACAGAGCCTTTGGAGAGCATTATTGGGGAGGCCACGGCTGTTATTCCACAGGTCAGCAGGTCACGCTTCGCCTGGGAGCAAAGCGCTTAAAGGAGTGTGAAGAAGGCGTCTGGTTGTTTATTTAACTTCTGCTGAAATTTGCAAATTTGAGCGGCCGGAGGAAAATGGCCTCCATATGTAGGCGATGAAAGAGGGAGGCTGACGTCATGGCGGACGGCCGTCTGCCTCACACTGAGAGAGAGAGGGAGGGACAGCTCACTGACCTCTAGAGGAAGCTCCGTGTTTCCACACCATCCCTTTCAGCTCCGACGGCGCTCCAGCTGGGATGGAGGCTTCCAGGCCGCACCTTTATCCACCTGGAAATAAGACCAGGTCATCACCCGCTGCCCTCTGATGGGGGCTCTGGCTCCTCTTCAGAGACGTAGACACAGATAGAGGAAGAAGAGCGATGCCTTCTCAATAGCTGTAGTTTCATCTGCTGGATCTCTCTCTGCACAAAACACCTGCAGGAGTTTTTTACCAATCGGCATCAATAACTGGTCATTAGAGCTCTGATCCGGCCACACCAGGACGAGGAGAGCTTGTTAAAGCCTCAGTCCTTAAAAATGCAATTTCACAGGGTTTGTGGGTCTGGAAAAGCCTGAGTGTGTCAGCGTCTGCTAATTCATTAAATATCTGATCCAGTGTTTCAGGCTGGCGCTTCCCTTTCAGAGGGGCTGGGCTAACACGGGCTAACACGGGCTAACACGGGCTAACACACGCCTGTATGGAAGACCTTAGGAAGAGGGAGTCTGTAAGTCATCTAGCCTTTCAACCCCCCCACCGCTCTGCCCCCAGCACCTACAGTACCTGCAGACGTCATACTAACCATCAGCCTGTCAAAAAGAAAGGGAAGCAGCCACGAAGCCACCCTGACGACAGCCGCTGCCTTTAATCTCATGCAAGAACGGAGAAGCATGAGCTAGTCGGACGCGTTGAAACGTTAACGCTGCAGCAGTCAAACACTCACTTTTTCCTCCTCTGCAGCTGCGGGAGGAGGAGGAGGAGGAGGAGGAGGAGGAGGGGGAGGGAGGTGCCTTCCAACTCATTGTCGGGGGAACATCTACAAGCGCAGCTATAATCTCTGGTTCAACATCACCTTTCCTTCCCGTTTGCACCCTGACTCCTCCACACCTCCTCTCTTCCTCCCTGTTTTCTTGCCGCCATCCTCCTCTTCATCCTCTCCTCAGAGCCCTCCTCCCGGGCCAGCCTGGGAACGACCCCGGCGGAACTCCCCCCACCGGGCTCTGATCGGGGTCCGACGCCACCTTTTGACCCATGGGGAGCTGGGCCTCCCCCCCCAACACACGTCTTTTTAATGTCTTTCCTCCAACTCGATACGTCTGTTTTTGCGCAGGGTTGAGAAAGTTTAGTTCCCGAGTCCTGGAAGCGGCTGGAAAGGTTTCCGGTCCTGATAGGAGCCCCGAGTGCTCAAGGAGGAGGCCCTCGGTCTTCTGGCGTCACGGCCTTTCATCCGTGTGCCTCCCTGGGCTGGCTGTTTATCACAGATCAGCGTGCACGAGGCTGCTGATGGAGAGGCTGGACCTTTCTGAAGCAGGACAGATGGTGTCTGACGGGTCACCGGGGCTGCGCTTCACTGTCGCCTGCCGGTGGGTTTGTTTTGGGAAACCAGGAGTGTTTCAGCCATATCTGGTGGCACCATCTCCAGTCTGCCCACGAGCCTTCATCCTCATCCTCATCCTCATCCTCATCAGCGTGACTCGCTGGGGAATCCTCAAGTATGACAGAACAAGATGGGATTGGCTCTTCCGGATTGAGCTTAGGCTGAGGTAGACGTCATCACAGAGTCCGCTAAAGGCGGCGTATGTACTCGGTGTTTAATGCCGAGCACCCAGTGGGTGTGAGTCGGCTGACGTTAGCGTTCTTGGGTGGAGTAAATGTAGCGTGTGTGTCTTTGTTGCTGGCTGGCTGCGTGGTGAAAATGCTTAATGGGCTCTTTGTGGACTTCTGGATGTCTGGTTTTTTTTTTTAAACTCTGTGCTCACTGTCCTCCACAGCAGCGTGCGTGTGCGTGCATGCATCTGTGTGTGTGTGTGTGTGTGTGTGTGTGTGTGTGCTCGGTGCCAGCTGTTGGCCGTGCCAGCAAAAGCTGACCACTTGCTGGGCAAAGACTGAAACACCGCAAGTTCTCTCGGCGCAGATCACAGCTTTTGAAGACTCCACTTACACACACACACACACACACACACACACAGAGGACACACACACACACACACACAGAGGACACATTTGTTGTTCCTCACACAGCAAGTACTTAGAGGCAATAAAAATGGCTCTTGTCCACCATGTGTGCCAACTTGTTTAATGGTTTAACTTGTGTGTGTGTGTGTGTGTGTGTGTGTGTGTGTGTGTGTGTGTGTGTGTGTGTGTGCGTGAGAGTAAAAAGGAAAAGATGAGGCTTCCTTTGATCCGTAATCAAGTTGAATACAGGAAGCGCGAGTGTTTCCAGCGCTCCCAGTCGGCCTCAGCGTGTTGTCCAAATCGTCTCTGGCGTCAGACGGTCCTGATGAAGGATGGGATGATTTGTTAATCTCCCGGTGTTTCTGTAGTTGGATGACAGATTCCTGCGGGGGTTTGATAACGATCTGTTCGCTCCAAACGGCTTATTTACCGTCTCTGCGCCTCTTCTGAAGGGAGTTAGATCCAAGGAGTTCAACAGCTTTGGTCTGTCACTTGTCATCACAGCTGCGGTTAGCGCCAGGCAACCGCCGCCTTCCTTTTGTCTGTTTCAGGCTGTTTCTGAGCGGTAATTGTGTTTCAGATGATGAAGGTGTTCTGTTGTTGCACTTGTGACATGTTTCTGTGACAGCAATTTTATAGAATCAATAACAGATGCTGTGTCATCTGGAAACGGCGTACTTGTTGGGGGGGAAAAAAACCCCTCCTGTCTCATCTCTTCGGAGCAGAAAATGTCCTCTTTTCTGTATGGTTCCCCCTAAAAGCAACACTTCTGATTCTTTCCCATGAGCTGAGCCTAAGCCAAGAAAAATAAGCCCTTCTTGCGTTGCCATGGTGTAATTATGGATCCAAACAGGCTCGATAGCTGCGGTCCGCTTCTAAACAGCGGTCAAAGTTCGGTTTTCCCAACCCGACATAAATAAATTCCAAAGGCGGGAGCGGAAATCCCGCCCACCGCCTGTGGAAAAAATAAAACCAGGAGGGAGAGGGCCGGTGGTTTCGCTCGGGTTAACGTCTATGACCTTTAGCCTCCTCTGGTGTTTTTGTGCGGTGGGTTTTTATGGCTTTACGAGGTCTGGGCGGTTCTACATGGTTATATCTGTTTGTGGACAATGGGTGAGGTTGGAGGAGAACGGAACTCACCACCCTGCTGGCTGAGGGCCCAGAGCCACCTTCAGAGCCTCTCAGTGTTGAGCTAACGTGCTGCTGAGACAATTAGGATCAATGGTCCCCATCGGGGACACCAGAGCCTCGCCCTGCACCGTTCACTCCCTCTACAGTCCTCTCTGGGTGAATGGCGGCGCTTTGGTTTGTCCCACCTGTTTGCATCCATCCAGCAGATGGAGACCACATGCACGCGCTGCGTTTTCAGTCCCACCTGTTCCGATCCGGCAGCAGCTTGAACTTCTCTTGGCTCCGGTTGGTGTGGAAGGAAGTCTGATACGCTTCTTTCCCAAGAAGAAGAAGAAGACGTCTCCAAGGGTGACGCGTCGGGTAGTTTCACTTTCACTTCACACTCAGGCGGCGCAGTGAGCTGCCAGGCAGAAGAGCTCCGTTAATGTTGTTTCATCCCGAAGCAGGTACAAATCGGACATTGATGCTTGGAACCGACGTCCTGTGGACACGTGAAGAGGCTCAGACACTCGTTTCATGATCTGTATATTTGGAACGTCTCTGGAGGAGTTTGTTGTGGTTGAGCTGCTGCTTGTTTTCCTGAGATGTGAGATTGGGAAAAGGAGCGCGGAGAACCCCAGCCTCGCCCTCCACTGCCACTGGGCTGCGGACGGCTCGTCCGCTCTCCCTGTTTTGTTATTTAGGAGCACCAGTTGTTCCCCGTTTGAGCATCCCGGCTATGACCACAATGTGGGTGGGTTGCGTCTGTGGGACTGACAGCTGGCATTCCAGACTGCTCCTGAGCGCCGCACCAGAGGCTGGCTCCCATTTAGAACAAACACTGGCTTTTGCTCTGCTGCTTTCTGGATTCTATGTTACAGCTGGTGTAAAGTGTCCAAAATTACGCCGGGAGGAATGTTATCTGTGGTTTAGCCGAGCCGGGCCGCTCTGACTTCATTTGTGCTGAAAGCAGATGAAGAATAACACAAAGTAACCGGAGAAGGCGAACGTACAGAAATATATGTGGATGAATTTTCCGAGGAAAAAAGTTGATATTCTGCTTGTACAACATCAAACCACACCCAGATACACACCACCTGCTGAAAACCTAAACACTGCTGAGGATCTGTTGTCTGGGGGCCAGTTAGGGCCAGAAGAAAGCCAAAGGTGTTTTAGGAACAGTTCACGGCTGCTCTAAGCCGCACGAGGACGTCTGATTGAAGCAGGTGGGGTCCGGAACCGGCTCTGACTCCCGCCATCACGACTAAAGATGGAGCCCAACCAACGCCATCCAGTAATAACCTGAACGTCCTCTTTCCCCGCAACAGAGTGTCTCAACTGCACCAGCTTCACCGACATGAGCAGCAGGATAGATGCCGTCGAATCAAAGGTAGCGATGCTTCCGGGAACGCATCGGCACCAGCCGGAAAATTACACACACACACACAAAAGTCCAATTCTGATGTTTTCCTTCCAGATTAAGACTCTGGAAAGGAGGCGTCTGTCCCTGCCGGTGGTCAGCAGCGTGCCGCTGAGCTCCACAGGTAATGAGGTGGACCCGCCAGCACAGCCCACCCCTGTGGGGCCCCCGTCGCCCCAGCCTGCAGGTGCCCCCAAGCTGCCAGTCCCCACGTCTGCTGCCGTCACCCCAAGGTCCTTAGATTCTTCTCTGCTGCAGGCAGAGGCCCCCCAGGACCCACGGGGTCTCCGGGGATTCCCGGCTCTGCTGGACCTCCGGGTCCGGCTGGAAGAGAAGGAAAGCCCGGAGCAGTCGGTAAAACGTCCCAGGAGAACCTCTGACCTGCCCTGAAGGCTGCTGATGAGACGCTTACTCACCTCGCTGTTGGTCTGTGTTTACCTGCCCAGGACCAAAGGGGGACAGGGGTGCACCGGGGGACACAGGCCCCCCCGGCCCGCCGGGCCCGCCGGGCCCTCCGGGGCCGGGCTCCTCCTTCACCCAACGGCGCGGTGACGTTTTTCAAGTGGACCATCAGGGTGAGGGGACAAATTCAGCTGTGCCTCAGACTGGCTTCAAACGGTTACCATGGAAACGTCATGTCTGAATTCAAGCTTTATTGTTTATCCTAAACGTGCCTCGGTTGTTCTGTCTAACCCCAAAGCTGAGGGAGAACGGTGGAGGTAGAGGCCGAGCTTCCGCCACCGGGGGGCGGCAGAGGTCCACCCTCCGAGCGGTCCCCCCGGCCTGCTGGCTCTGATCAGGCTCTTTGTGCGCCTGCTCCTCCGCACCCAGGACCGTGTCTGCGGCTCTCAGACCGCGCAGATTTGGGTCTGTGGGACCATGTAAGCTGAGGGGGTCCAGCTGGCTGTAAATCAGGCCTAATTTGTTAGCTGTCAGCACAACAGTCTGTGTTTGGAGGAACAGGCTGGGGCCTGGAGCCAAAATCTGGCC
The DNA here is from genome assembly GCA_000180735.1 of Tetraodon nigroviridis. Classification (NCBI taxonomy): domain Eukaryota; kingdom Metazoa; phylum Chordata; class Actinopteri; order Tetraodontiformes; family Tetraodontidae; genus Tetraodon; species Tetraodon nigroviridis. The sequence goes on along the minus strand of CAAE01014537.1, from coordinate 709,979 downwards.
CTGCTCCGAACCGAGGGAGGGAGGGAGGAGCGCCATAGACTGCCACTCATGTGGAGTTTCCTAGAGAGTGGAGCCAGAGTGAAGGAGACTGTAACAGTAGGAAATTAGTTCCAGAGGGAAAATCGGCTGCTCCTGCAGCCTGGGCTGCGGGCCACCAGCCGTCGGCTGAGGAGCTCATGTCGGAGGCCAGAGGAAGCGCAAGCGTGGCTGCAAAAAGCAAAAAAAAAACCAAATCAAAAATCCACACTTTGAAATGCCCCACATGCTGAGGAGCAGGCTGACTTCCACCTCCTGGAGGAGCACCGCATGCAGGCGTTTAGCGCCCCTAAAGGAGAGCTGCTCCTCTGCATCCAGCAGCTGTTCTCGGCCGTCACGACGCATTTCATCCTGCTGCTGACGGACGATGAAACGCTGCGTCTCATCCCAGGCCCTAAATCTTCTGCCGTGCTGGAGAGAGGAAACAGCCCCCTGAGGTTCCGGGGCTTGGGAACCCGCTGTAGCTTCCCCCAACGCTGGGAAGTTTAAGCAAGGCTGAGATGTGGAAAACACGACAGCAGCACCACCGAGGCAAACGCTCCGATCCAGGATGTCACACACTCCCTGTGTGTGTGTGTGTGTGTGACATGACAGCAGCCCCCGCCTGCGCCCCAACCTTTCCTTCTCACGTGTGTGTTTTGTTGTTCTTCTTCCTAGAGGAGACTCCAGACCGTAAAGTCCGAGTGGGGCCCCCTGGTCTCGGCCGGTCCGGCCGGCCCCTCCGGTATGAGTACACGTCTTCCCTGTGGTTGATCCTCAATCCGAGCGCGTCATAAAACGTGCAGGACCGCGCTTACACTCGTTCTTTAGGTGGATCCGTGAATACACACAGGTGGTTTTGCCATAGTTTGCTCATAATGACAACTACACGTTTATTTCTGCTGTGTGTGATGTATCCGGGGCAGCCTTGAAAGTCTTTTCAGTGCATGTGTTTTCCATGACTCCAGGTCCTCCAGGACCTGCCGGTACTCCAGGCCTTCCAGGACTAGACGTGAGCGTCCTCATCTGTCGATACTTAAAAAAAGAAATGTGTTTCTCAGCTCAGGGAGGCTGAACTGACCACCTCCTCCTCTTCCTCTCCTGTAAGGGCAAGGACGGACTCCCGGGTCCCCCGGGGGAAGCTGGACCCAAAGGAGACGCAGGGGAACGGGTAAGGGGAACGCTTATTCTCTGTTGCGCACACTTAAACCAAAGCAACGCAGCGGTCCTTCGCGAGCCGTGACTGATCCCTCCTCCCGCCTCCGGCTCACTAATCTGGGTCCCCTCGTTTGTCCGACTCTCTTGAGGGCCCCTGTCTCTGAACCTGATCCCTTTTCCTCTGCAAAAGTGATTTGGAATCAGAGATCTGGCTTGGAGTCGCATTAGCACAGAGGCTAAAGTCTCCCTCCTTCTTTTGTCTTTCTTTCTTCGACCAGGGGGCTCCGGGGGCCAGAGGCGCGCAGGGCCCGCCTGTAAGTCCCGCCACTGCAACGCTGCGTGAAATATGATTTCAGGAGGTGATCCGAACTGTTTTAACAGGGAGCAGCAGGTCAGAAAGGAGAGCCAGGAGAGGGACTGAAAGAGGTAACAGAGCAGTCGCTATCCCGCAGGTTTTTTTTTGAAAGACAGCGGAGATCAGCCTGTTGGTGCTGCCCAGGGGGAAGCCGTGCAGCAGCTCAGGGAGGCCTTGAAGATCCTGGCCGAGAGGGTCCTCATCCTGGAGCACATGATTGGCGTTCACGGTAGGAACAAAAACACAGGTGCTGGAAATGGTTTTTCCAGGCTCCCTGGAACGGTATAGAAGGCTGACGTCTTGGGGATGTGTGCTCAAGGGCCCCCCGGGGGGCCGTTAGATGACGGACGCTGCTTTTGAAGGAGACGCTTAGACCTCAAGCAGCTGCTGTCAGCTTAGGCCTTGAATCCATGCTGGACCATCCTCAAGGATTCAAGGTTCGTTGTGTTGGTGGTGCACCACCAGCGCTAACGATCCACAAAAGAGGGCGTTTAATCACCGGACATGATGGAAACTGTGACCCCAAACAGCAGGTGTGTGGTGGTCTGGCCAAACCCCGCGTGTGTGTGTGTGTGTTTGGGTAGTAAATCATCCATCTGTCCCCATGTTCTGGGTCTCCCGCCTGGTTGAGAAAGGCTCTCCTGCCTCACAGGTGGTGGCTTTGGCCGGCTTCAGTGTCAGACTGGGTGAAGCTGTGACTAAAACCAGAGTCTTTCTGTCTAACAGACAACGCCGAGGGCTCTGGATTCGCCGGCGTCTCAGACATCACGCCCTTTTCCACCGCAAAGATCAAACGCCTTCTTCCTGCTCCAAACACTCCATTACGACAGGAGAGAGAAAGATGATCTCTCCTCCACCAGAATAGCATCTTTTCTATTTGTACGTGTATAATTATGACGGATGCGGCAGCTTTGTCTTTATCCCCTGCTTTTCTAATTATACTCCTCCATTATTGACCTTTATTTGCCACAGAGGAGATGCAGACGAGCTCTTTGCAGACATGAGATGTTGAGCGTTTCATAAACGCAGAGGCAGCTTTTTTCCCGAGCGTGTGGACACTGTTGCAGGGAGACCCGGAACAACCCCGACAGCAGCTGAAATCTAATCTCATGAAGTGTTGTGTTCCAGCTCCGGGCACCCTTCTCCGCTTCCACACAGGGCTGATTCGTAAACACGTCCGTTTCTGCGGCCGCCGCCCCGGAGCGCCCCGGGTCGGCGGCGCGAACCCAAATATTCTGTTTATTGTCAGACACAAAACAATGACCTTGGGGTTCATCTCCGGTTCCTCTGCCTCTGCTCGGCTCTTCTTTCTCCCTCGTTACTTTGCCTCGTTAACAAATGAGGTGAGACGCCAAAAGCTGCCAAGATTCTCCGCCTATAATAAAGTCGGATGCAAGCGAACATCTGGAGACCACACAAAGGGGAGGCGAAGGGCGCCGCCATGGACGCCAGACGACGACTTCTGCTCCAACCGCCGCCGAGATGCGTCCCCAAACCAGTGTGACGGTTGCGTAATGAGTCTCTGGGAGACTTCCTGCTCTCTGGGCGTCAGAATAAAGCTTCCACCTTGTCTGCCACCATCTTTGTTTGCTCAGTTTGTCAAAGCAGCGTTGGGAGACGCACCCGTTCATCACCATCAGGACCCGACATCTCCCTCCAGGACCCCCCCCTCTCTCTGTTGACACTGAAAAATAGCCTTCAACGCAACATCAGCAGCCTGTTTGGGGTTTTCTTCCTCAGAAAAGAAGCGAATCCACCAACTAGCATTGGCGTTTGCAGCCTTTTTCAACACAAAACTGGGCCAAGGTGGTTTTTGTCAGCAGACTCACTTTTTCTGCCACTTCAGCTAAGACACCAGCCAGGCTGGTGAACGTTCCGGAGGGCCGGCTGTTCCGATGCAGGCTGTCGTTTAAGCCGCAGCTGTTTTCTTCCCGCTGCCTCTTTTATTGCAGGTATGCTTTGTTGTTGTATCTGCCAGACGTTACCCTCAGCAGGACGTCAGGGTTAATTACTGTAGCGCTAACGTCGCAGCAGCCAAGGGAACCGTTTCATATGGTTTCATTCCAGAAAGGCACTGGACTCCACAGCCAGACAGGAAGTCGGAATCAGAGCTCTTTTTTTTTATCCACCTCCTCTTTGAGTCAAAGATAACAGCGACATCCAGAGGAGTTTCCCCAGATTGGATCAACCTGCTAGCCAACGCGTTTGGGTGCTGCCTTGCTGTCTCTTTGTAACATGCACAGTTGTGAACAGCGGGATCACACAGCCGCGCGTGCACGTGCACGTGCCACCAGCGAGGAGACCCCGCGCTGACTTTTGCCAGACAATTAGCCCATCACAAGCGGGAGCTAAGCGTGTTTTTTGTGCATCCTTGTCATGTGTTCCACACTGGCCTCTTTGTGCACTCTTTCATCTACGCTTCGCCCGCCTCTTTCTGTGTTCCTGCTGATGCACTCCCCCCATCCCTCCCTCCCTCCTCCGCTGCCTGTTTCTCCCCTCTTGTTTTTCCTGTCTACTGAACAGAGACGTGTTGATATGAGGCCTACTCGCGCAGGCCACAAGGGAACACGTCTCTGGTGCTTTTGATCAGCTGCAGGATCAGACATGTCCGCCGCTCCCCCGTGCACACTCCAGTGACTGATCATGCAGCATAATGGGCAGGCACAGACAGCCAAAGATGCACACCCACGCATGTTCTCTCTGTGGATCCTGCGAGCGCGAGCGCGTGCAGACGCACGCGCGCGCGCACACACACAACGCGGAGGGACTGAGGTCTGTGTGTTTGCGCGACACAGTGGGGTGGCTTGTTTGTTGGACACAAGGGAGCGAGAGAGAGAGAGAGAGAGAGAGAGAGAGAGAGATGGCGTTTGTGATTTCCCCTTCTTTGCCCTTTTTTTGCCTCTGACAGTAAGATGGATGATTGCAATCACAGGAACCATCAGCGAGACAAAATGGAGGTCTATGGGGCAGCCAGACACAGCCATGGGAATCCACCCGTCAGATTACAGCGCCGCGCCGCCATGGGAACGCCACTGTTTATTTGTCTGGGGGGTTTTGCTTGTTTCATATGCATTTTCCTTTCTCCTCCACGCCGCCGACATAAAAGCGCCCTCATTACGGGGGAAAACAGCGCAGGCTGTGTGAGAGGGACGGAGAAGGCCAGTGTTTGGGCCTCGCGGCCAGACCGGCGCGTCTCCGAAAGGTGACGGACTCAGAGCGGCCGCTTTGATCCCCTGAGAGAAGGAGCGGGAGACGTTTCACCCCCCCGGTCGACGAATGTTTTTAAGAGAAACATCTGTTGCTGCGCCAATGAGACGGCTGCGTCTCTAGCCAGGAGCCACGGAGGTTGTGAAGGGCACCGCTGAGAAGCATCGCTGTAATAAGCCGCAACCGCTCGTTAAAGGGCCTCAACGCACTCCAACGGCCTCTGATTGGGGGTTTTCATCAGAACTCACCTTCCTCTTCCTCGGCCCCACCACGCCTGTGAATCCCAGATCTTGTATTGCCGCGACAAATATTTCACCCCGTTGCCGAGCAACCACCCACCCAATCCCCTGCAAGCCTGGCAGCCTTTGACATCAGGTCATCTTTTACCCCGCCGGAGTAAACAGGGTGACGAGATGAGGGTTTTCATCTTTTTGGCTGATTTGGTGGGATTGATCATGGGTGGAGCCGGATCTGCCTCCGTTCCTGGTCCGTTTCCCATCCAGACCTTGGTCAAGTCGTCCCCTTTGGGCCTTTTTTTTTTTTTAAACGCACAACTGCGGTTATGTGCAGACGCAAACACATCACGGGCCCATCGTTAAACACATCCTTGTTATTGTTTTTAACGAGCCATCCTAAACATTACTGCTGATGGATGTCAGCGGCCCCAACGGCCCATGATGTCACGGCTCCTAATGGAAAGCAGCGTCCTAATGTCCCACGGTTCGTGAACATAACGTCACCTCCACAGATGTGAAATGTTGCACATCGCAGGCTCTCCTTTTAAATCTCAGCAGTCCTGAAGGGTTCTAAACGAGCCGCTCTTCCTTTTACGCTTCAGCCAGGAATCTAGAGGGGTTTGGCCCTCAGCAATGAACGAAAATCTGCAAAACAGGCATGATGCAGGGACGTAACCAGTGGAGGGTGTGTTAGCACAGGTTCTGAGCCACGGGCAGTGATGTGGGCGTGCACGAGACGCCCGTCAGGCAGAGGCCACGTACCAATGCGGGTGTACTTGTGGGGAAAAGTTCTTTATTTCAGCACAGTCGCTCATTTTAACCAAAAGTAGTGCAAATAATCTCTGGCCACTTCCAAAAGTTACAAAAAGTGAGTTTCTTTGAAATATTTTGAGGCCTTTCATGAGCGGAACCAGCGCGCCAGGTGTTGGACCACAGAGGTGCGGCCCCTGGTCCTCCTCACCGCCCTGCAGGCCGTGCAGTAGTGCTCACTCCAGAACTGGGGCCGGTGTATCCGGTAGCTGTCTCTCCACCTCAGGTGAGACATGAGCAGCGCCGGCTTGCGGCGGAGCGTGAGCAGGTACTGCGCCAGCTCCTGCGCCGAGGCAAAGTCATCCACGTGGATGAAGGCCTCTGGGGGCAGGAAGCGCTCGTAGGTCTCCCTGCTTGGACCCAGGACCACCGGAATGGCCCCGGCCTCGATGGGGTTCCAGAGCTTCTCCGTGATGTAATCGGTGTGCTGGGAGTTCTCCAGCGCCAGGTAGAACTGGTACTCCCGGACCAGATCCACCACGCTCCCTGCCAACGGGCGGCCAACGCCCCCGTACACGTCCACCGGGAGGTGCCGCTGGAGCTGCCTGAAGAAGGTCACGCGCCTGTGGGATGCGTTCCAGTTGCTGACGACCCAGGCCAGGAGGCGGGGTCGGAGCAGGTCCGAGGGCGAAGGTGTCCTCAGATACCGGTCAGAGCCATGGGAGGCGCCTCCGACCGAGCTGGGTACCAAAAAGCCGTAGGGCAGGAAGATGTCCGAATCTATGCGGTAGCTCAGGGTGAGGTTAAAAATGCCCTCCAAACGCGCCAGACCTGGCGTGTGCGTGGGGGATTCGTAGTTCATCCAGATCCACTTTTGCGCGCCTGGCCGGGGCTCCTGCGGCAGGGCCCCGGGCCCGGCCCCACCGATGTCCCGGTGGTGGATGATCACAGCATCGGCCTCCTGGTACGCACGCCTGTCGTCGGTGATCCTGCACCCCCCGATCCGGTAGCGCTCCAGGCAGTCCGGCAGGGTGCTGGGCTGTCCGAACGGGTGGTGCCAGAGGAGCATCGTCACCTCGCTGCCGTCCTCGGTCGGCTGGACCGGGCCCTCGGGATCCAGCCTTCTCTCCACGTCGTTTAGAGACATGAAAACAAACGCCATCAGGCAGAGCGCAGCCAGGCAGGTAAATGTGCACCTCCGCCTGGGAGACAAGCGTGGAATCATTCTTGCCGCTCTGAAAGCCCTGGATGGGAATCTGCCCCAGAAGCGTTGGCGGACGGGAAACCCCATTCCAAAGGCTAAAAACCCAACTCTAATAGGTGATCTGGTGCTGAACGTCCCAGCTGCGGGGAATCTAGGACGCGCCAGCTGCAGCTGGGCATGATTTAGGGCATGGTTTACAAAATTAAGACCATCCGCTCCAAAAGCCGAGACCCACGCGTTGGTTTCCCCTGCTGTCGCTCACTCATGTCACAGTTCAGTCTGGGGGAAATTAAAAAAGAAAACATGAGATTAACAAATACACGAGGACCCTTCCAACCCTGTGTGAGGGTGTGTTTGTGTGCGCTCCTTGGCTTGACAGCTTTGCCTCATCGGACTGACTTTGGAAACAGCCACATCATCGGTAAACGTGGTGTCCGTGCACAGCGTGCGCGCACACCCCCTAATGGCTCTGCTATATACATGAAATCAGGCCCACAGCACCGAGCCAGGAGGCTCTTTAATCCCTGAGGCGTTTTTCAGCGTCGTGGCTCTTTGAAGGTCAAACACACAGAGACACTTTGACCAAAAAAGGCGAAGAGATGATGCAGGAGTTGAAGAATGGCCACATTCCTCGCACAATTTCTCCAGTTTAAATGGAATGGGGCTGATCCTGGACATCTTTCGTCCTTATTTCTTCGCATATCTGACACTCCAAAGATGTTTCCAGTGGTGCGTTTGGTTCTCAGGAACTCACCGTGAACTTTGGCGTCATCGGACTCATTCAAAAGCGGCGGCGTCCGTTTCAGCGGATTCCGGTGGGTGTTTCCTCCACGGCGGCTCGGAATCACGCCGTCCTGGCCGTCCGTATGCGCGGAACAGCGAGCTTCTGCAGGCGGGTCAAAGGTGTGTTCCGGGTCTGCTGCAGAGGAGCCCGGTGCCAGTGAAAGGAGCCTCTGTGTGGCCCCTCGGCGCCCTCAGCCTGAGTAAACACCTCCACTCTGGGCGCGGTGGAGGCAACTTTTAGAGAAGCAAAACTGGTTTGGCCATCTGGAGATTGTGATTTTTTATTTTTTTATTTTATACACATAGTTGAGTAGCTGCGGCTGAATTGACTGGTAAAGTTGTGATGCGTTTGGGTGATTTCTATTAAAACCGATGCGCAATAAGTGAAAGTCCCTGAACCTGGTAGACACGCTGGTACGTGTCAAGCTTTAGAGAGTCACTTTGTATCCTCTGTTCAGCAGGGTTACACTCCACTCACCACTGGGTGTCTCCCTACACACACACACACACACACACACACACACACACAGGGCCCTTTGGTGTGACGCGTTCAGGAACCTGACGCCGGGTTTTTCCTCCAGACACGCGTGTTTAATTTGGCCGATGAAAAAACATTTCACTTGAAAATTAGTCAAGCAGCAGCCGAGCTTTAAAAAGGTTTGTCTCCAATGTTTTATTTATGAAACATGACCCAGCATTTCCACTGCTAATACACGACTCTCCGCTTGGATTGGGCGATCTCACGGTGACAGGTTGCGCTTTCTGCTGTTGTCTGAGCCGTCTTCTTTCTTCCTTTTTTCTTCCTTTTTTCTTTCCTTTCAAATCAAATCCAGTTTCATAAATTTGAGTTGGGAAATTGTTTGATGGGCAGGAAAAACAAGCCAAGGCTGGAATAACATCATCCCTCCCTACAGATACGGAATATGTCATAAAGTCTGAAAGTAAGCAGGAAAAAGAGAGAGAGAGAGAGAGAGGGAGGGAGAGAGAGAGGGAGAGAGGGGGGGGGAGAGAGAGGGAGACGAGAGAGAGAGAGAAAGAAAGAGAGGGAGGGGAAAAAAAAGAAATACTAACAATTGACTTTATATGACTGGTATGGACTGAAAAGAGGGAGGGGATGATTATGATGATGAGTGTGTGAAGAGATGAGAGGATGGTGGAAAAAAGGAGGGAGGTGAGGAGGGGAGAGGTAGGAAGGTGTAAAAATGGGATGTAATTTGTGTAGAGTAAAGAAAGAAAAGGAATGAAAGGGGAATTTATGAAATAAATGTAATAAAAATATGAAAGTTTATGAGGATCTTTGCTGCAGCGCCACCTGAACCCACCGCCCGGCTCAGATGTAGCTCCCTTAGAGACGCGCCTCTCACCACTCTGACGTCTTTTCCAGCATAAACACACCAGGGTCCAGGCGCAGCCTCCATTCTCTGTTTGTCTCTGGGTGGGATTATAATCTGATAGTGGCAGATGGCCACCCCATAATCCACATTGAGGCATAATCTCTCCCCCCTCCATTCATTCTGCTAAAATAACCTATTTAACAATAGGCCCAGCCTTTGACTTCTTCTTTCATAGCAAGAACAACACAAACTAACCTTATATTCACGTATTTACTTGACAAAGTAAATACGCAGTGGAACATCTTTGCACCAGAATGTGTGGAATGATAAATCCAAACATGCATCTTTTCACATCTGACTCTACCTCTACATTTTTTCTTTTTTTTGGAGAGCTACACACATTTCCTGTTATCTCACCCCCTCCTCAGGCTAGATCTCTCAATCCAGTTATTGATCTATGTTGGGTGATGCTGTTTTTCCCTGCGATAAGACCACTCTGGGGTGTAATGACCTGAAAGTGGATCGATGAGCTCCCCGCTCTCATCCCTCGGCTCCAGCCTGGACATCACCGGCTGTGCTGGGGCCTCTGCGTGCTGCCCGGCTCAAGCAGACGGACACAGCAGCCTTCCTGGAACACTAATTACCCGTGCACGACCAGGGATGAGGTTGTTTATTTTACAATAAAGCCTCTCGGATGGGCTTTGGAATAACAATATGGTTCCACTCAGTTTTGAGATGTGCAGTAAGGTGGCAGAGATTTGAGAAAGGAAAGAACGGCAGCTAACTTGTGCTAGAGCTCTACTCAAAATCACACCCAGGAAGTGGAGTGGCATGTAAAAGGTCAACAGAAGAAGCTGGCTAAACATGGGGGAAACCGGAGTTTGTTTTTTAGGTTTTAAAGGCTCAAAATGGTGCAAATGACCACATCTGGTATGATGAGATGTTATTAATTCAACAAGAAAGTCAATAACAGCTCGTGCGCTCGTGTACCAGGCCAAAGACAATAATCCAGTCAAACAGCTACATGTAGTACATGTACTGATGGAAATACTCTGAATAATCCTGGTGCAGCGTCTGTCTCGGTTTGTTGCTTTGGGTAAATCAGTTGATGTCTATTAAACACATTTAACCGGGGAAACTCCAGTGACATAAGTGGTCCTGGCAGCCCCCCTCCGTCACCGCTGCAGCAGCAGTTTTACATCAACCTAACGGCTGACCTCCCGCGGCTTTAAAGGTTAGCGTCTGAGTCATATCGCAGGTGGCAACACTGCTTGACCTAAAAACAACAACAGCTAATACAGAATGCAACGTGAAGGCCCTGAATGTGAGCAGTCTGCAAAGCTGAACAAACTAGGCCAGATTCTGCCAGGAGTCTAAATCAGCACGAAGAAGATTCCTGGCAAAAATGATTATTTCGAGACCTTGCACACAGCGGCTGCCAATCTAACTGAAGCTAAAGGCTTTTGTGCTGAAATACATCGATTCTAAAGCCGAAGCTCAATGCTAATTTATGCCGGGTTAGAGGAAAGACAAGCCTGCATCCTGAGCCTGAACCTCGCCCAGTGCTGTGTGTTTAACTCTGCAACACGGGGGTATTAATGGATGTAAACAGAAATAATGAACCGCTCATCATAATTCCTCAGTAACATGGTGGTTCGACTAATGGCGTGCAGAGAAAAAAGATGGAAATAATGTAACTAATGACCCGTCCTGGTCTGTGTAGTCCTGAAACAAACATCACGCTGGGAAGCCTCCTCTGTCTCTCTGAGAGCCGGCGTTCAGAGGCCACATTTTCCCCCTCTGCGCCCCTCTCTCCTTCTCTCCTTCTCTCCTTCCTTCTCTTTTCCCCTCCCCTGTCTAGTGGTTCTCGGCGGGGGGGCGGAGGCACCGCTGACTTCAGCGGCGCCGCACAGCAAAGCAGGTTGGCCCAGCATGAGGGCCAGATCCTGGCAGTAATGAGCCCAGTCTGACAGGGAAGAAGCGATGTGGAAGGAAACGAAGCGAGAGTGTGTTTGTGTGTGTGTGTGTGCGTGCTCTCAGGCCTTATGATCAGCTGCTGGAGGTCGCTCCAAATGAGGCCCGCTGTGGCCATGCTGTGACCACAAGGCTTTGTTAGTATTTGTTTCACTTTTTTAAAAGTGTCAACAAATTTGCACAACTATTTACGCCTGTTAAAAAGTAGATATATACGTCTGGGATGCAAGTGTTACATATCCCAGGAACACTGAATAAGAGGCAGCTAATAATAACATAAAAAGGCTAAAAGATTTTCCAGTATAATATGTGGTTATCTAAAAATGTACAGGCCTTTCTTGCTGAGTCGTGGGAGAATCAGTCCTACCGGTCGATGCCGCCAGGTTTGCACTGGCCGACGAGCTTGGTGAAATCTGTAACATCCGAGTGTGGAGGGTTTCACGCCTGCACTGGTGTCTGTGCAGTACTCCGTGTCTACTCTGCAGGTGTCTGTGCAACTAACACCGAGCTTTTTTTTGCGTCTTGTCCCTGGACGAGTCTCTGTCCACCTCTCGTCCCTGTGACCCACGGTGCCTGAAACGCAGCAAATCTTGTCGAAGACAATGGCTGATGCTAATGGTCGGTAGCGCAACTCCCCATCAGCCTGTGTGTTCTAGAGCTGTCCTGGTGTTTGGGTGGGATTGTAATTTCAGCATTTAGACCACCCACTTCTTTAACAATGACACATGCATGCACACGCACACACACACACACACACACACACACACACACAGTATTAGCGGTCTACTGATTTATATTTTAGCGCCGCTTGCATGAGCAGACGTACATACAAGTTCAAAAAGTGTGTGTCTGTGTGCATGGGCGACTTGTGAGCTCGTAGATAGCTTAAGATTCTTCACTGCCCTAAGAACATAAACTGAGAACATAAACAGATTCTCTGTATGTCCAGCTCTGCTTTGGTGTCTCTCTCACAATAAAATGTGTTTATTTTTATCTCTGTCTAGCCTGCTCTCGCTGAAGTCAGCATGTGTGTGTGTGTGTGTGTCTTTTTTTTTTGCGACTCTGCCCCGTGCCTCAGTTTAACACCAGGTTCTAACATTGGAAGGCCTCCTCGCCGCTGACACGTATATAACTCATTTCTACCCAGCGACGCACTGACGCGGAGGCTCGATACTCTACTATAATAAGGTGAAGGTGGGGGGAGGGTTGGGGTCTGGGGGACGGGGGACGGGGGGACGGGGACCGGGGGCGGGGGTTCTACTGCGGTTTTTGGATGAAGTAAAAAAAGATGTAACGCTACTGAAGCTCGAGAGGATGCGATGAGAGGGACTGTGTGGTGTGAACACAGAAAAAGAGAGAGAAGTGAC
>CAAE01014537.1:668052-697546 GCA_000180735.1 Tetraodon nigroviridis | reverse complement strand
AGCATGTCAGTTGAAAATTAGTCAAGCATCAGCGGGCGTCAGAGAAGGTTGTCTCGCAGCGTGTTACTGATGGACAGGACCTCAGCGATTGCCTGTGGTAATACACGGCTCTCCGCCTGGATGGGGGGATCTCACGGTGGCAGGTTTCGGTTTCTGCTATTGTGTGAGCCGTAGTCTTTCTTCCTCTTTTCCCCCGTTTTTCTTTCCCTTCCAATCATCTCCAGTGTCATAAATTCGAGTTGGGAAATTGTTTGATGGGCAGGAAAAACAAGCCAAGGCTGGAATACCATCATCCCTCCTTGCAGATACGGAATATGTCATAAAGTGAGAGAGTGAGCGAGAGAGAGAGGGAGGGAGAGAGAGAGGGAGAGAGAGAGAGAGAGAGAGAGGGAGGCAGACCTTTGGGAGTGGGAGGAGATGAAGCAACCTGCGTGCGCGTCTCTGTTGGATCCTTCTTTCTTTGGTGACACACAATGACTCTTCTACACCATGAGAAAAAAAGTGTGTGTGGGTGTGTGTGTGTGTGTGTGTGTGTGTGTGTGTGTGTGTGTGTGTGTGTGTGACTAGTTATCCCCATAAGAGGTTGTGTATTCTTTCTGCATTATTTATCCTCCCTTTCATCTCAACGGTTCTATTTCCAGCCCATTCGGTAATGTCCTGCCTGAGGTTATCTCCAGTTAGAAGACGAGCCCAGCCAAGCCGGGAGATGCCTGGCCTGGCCTGGCCTGGCCTGGCCTGGCCTGGCCTGGCCTGGCCTGGCCTGGCCTGGCCTGGACTGGTCTGGCCTGGCTCGGCCTTGCAAACACACCTTGGTCTTTCTGCCCAAGCACAGGCAGCTGAGGTCAGGAAATGACGCCCAGCTGGGTTTTCTTTGCTGTGTCATGGCCGTTTGCTTTATTTCTTTCAGCAGTAACCCCGTTAGCTTGTTTTGCTAACAAATTGCTGTAACTAATGTGGTGGGAGCCGGCGACGAGGTGTTAAGCTGCTGTTACAAGCTGGACGATGGCCGATGCTCAGAGACAGTGAGGATGGCGCTTGTCCTCCTCTCTGTCCACAGAGCAGTGACACCAGGGACTGTTCAGGGGGACGCTATCGGACATCTGACTAAAACGGCTCCACCAAGCCCCCAAACACAGATGCCGACTGCATCCATTTATTTCAGGGGGATCTTCTTCTGCATCTTTTTCAGGGGGGACTCGCCGATCTTCCTCATCGATCCCTCGTTTCTTTTTTTTTTACCCTCCCAGGAGATGAGATGACTCAGTTGGGCCCAGCTGGTGAGGATGAGTGTGCAGACAGACAGACAGACAGACAGACAGACAGACACAAAGACCATGAGGGCAATAAAAAAAGAAAGAGGGGAAAAAAAAAACCCAGGGTGGAATCCAGAGAAGAGGAGGAAGTGGCAGGAGGGGCTCGTGAGCCGGCTGATCAGAGGGGCCCTCTCTGACCCCTGACCTTGATCGTGGCCTCGGAGGTTAGCGCTCAGGTCAGAGGTTGTGTGAAAGTGCCAGTGCGGCGCTTCACTCCACTGCTGGCTGGTGATGATCTGATGCAGCCGCCCCCGACTGTCTGGCACGTCAGAGCTGCTCTCTGCCTGCCAAAGGGCCACGCGTCCCCGGGCCCACACGCACCTTGAAGGCGCCCCTCAACGGGAAAAGGAACACAAACAGGGAAAAGAGGGAGAGCTGAAGAACAGAAAGGCTGCGTCGCTTTATTCCTCTTCAGAGCTCAGAATATAAAGTTGTTTAGTTATTAATTTCTCCCTTGTTGAATTTTAACTACGTGCACCCAACTGAAGTTCAAAATCACCAGAGCACCACTGGTGTTGGTGTTCGGGTCTTTCTGGTACATAAACAGCAATCGACAATAAAATGAAGATCAGGCGACAGTAGTTGGAAAAAGAATCTGTCTTTGTTGTTTAACAGTGGAAACAAAAGCAGGTAAACAGCCTGGACACAAAGGGCAGCAGGGCCCCACGACGCGGACCGATCGAGACCTGTATTTCTGGTTTACCTCCAAGACAAGTTCCACAAGTCAGCGATGATCCTGGATCACAAGAGCGGGTCTAAGTGTGGGATTTGTGCCTTCACGTGCAGGCTCACAGGCAGCCATTATGCCTGCCAGTGCAGACCATTAGCTGTTTTTACAGACCATAACAATGAATTGACACTGGCAGGAACAGAATTCATGCTGATTTTATCGTGGCAAATCTCATGAATCAGCTCGTGTAAATTTATAAACAGCATGTGAGTGGGTGTTTATGGTCAAAAACACTCAGCTCCTGCTTTACTGCTCTGCCCTTCCGAATGTGTGAGTCATTGTCTGTCAGCGAAGTATCAGAGAAGAGCTCAGAAACTACACCTTTGCTAATGATTATTATTATTATTATTCCGAAATTTAGCAAGGCTGCTCGGGCTAAACATGAGCTGATGAGTATGAGTGCTATTCATAGGCCGAAGGGTGCAGTCCCAAATGGATTCAAATCAAGTAACGAGCACAAGGTTCAGCTAATTCCAGGCTTAAAAACAGGCCACCCTTGTGTCACAGCGAGGCAGTGAAAGAGGTGTCATTATTTATGGCAAATCTTCGGGTTATTTTTACAGACTGCAATTAAAGTGCAGTGGCTGTGAAGAAATCCGATTTATTGGAGAGCAACAAAAATGACCAAGGTATTAAACTATTTTTGCTGGAGGCTTTTATAACACCCCCCCCCCCCTCCAAATGTGAATGCAGGCCACAAAACCCAACAGGCAAACAAAAAAATATGTGAATTAATGAAAAAACGCAGAAGACAACAATCCACATAAAACATGAACTGCTGACGAGAGAAAGCAAACGCCCTGCACACCACGAATCTGGAAGGGAATAACTGAGGCTTATTTACACATTTCCAAGCGTGGAGTGGGGACGGGGGTCAAGGGGACACGGTCAGATGCCCTGATGCCCCAGGAACAGCTGGAGCTGTGAGCGCTGCTCAAGGTCGCAGCAGCAGCAGCCAAACTTCACCACATTCCTGCAGACCAGTGGAAACGAGCTCTGTCTGCCACCAGCACGCTCATCCTGGCACCTTTTTCAGTTCCATAGCTTTTATCACCTTTCTGAGGCATTTAAATGTGGAGGTAATGTTTTTAATAATGTTAACCATGATTGGTTGGGGTGCTTGTACTTACAGTGGAATATATTTATGTGAATTACATTTAAATAGCGGAAAAACAATTTTCATCCAAACCTACACCAAATAAATGTAGTCTTTAGAATTTTAATATTTAAAAAAAAAAATCAAAAATAGAGGTGAGTTGAAAAATAAAAGAACAGATTTGTTTAAAAAAAAAAATATATATATTTTTTGCTAAATTTCGTTGTTATTATAACGGTTAGGGATCCAAACGGAATCAAATATTAATATTTGCTGTTTACAGTCTCCCAGGGGCCAGGTCGCTCCTGTGTTGTTAGTTATGGCTTCCAGGTAACAATTTTCTCCTGTGATCTTTGGGCTCCAATACATATCGATCAGGCAAACTACGACGTTACACAGAGGCTAGTTCAACCGCTTGTGTTTTTAACAAATTTAAATAGGCACCAATTTTGTGTACGATCGTTTTTTTATTATTGTTATTACCTGTAATATTTGTATGTTGATAAAAAGCTATTTAGGCAATTATAATGGCGTTATTAAGGCTACACTCCTGTGCGCTGAATCCGTTCCGTGTATCAGTTGTTGCCAGGGTGAGCTGTGTGCGTCATCCAGTCCGGGTTTTGCGACCGTTCGGTCCTCTCCACTGAACTCCAACCCTCGCGCTCTCTATCAGCATCTCATTCCCGTCTCAATATGTCTCAAGATGGCGGCCAATGCAGGATCGATGTTTCAATATTGGAAGCGCTTTGACTTACAACAACTACAGGTCAGTTGAGCCTCCGCTCCGATCCGCTGTCCCCCGCTCGCTTTCGTCGCGTCTCACCCTTCAGCCGTCATGTTTGGGGTTTTTCGGCGGCCGCCTCGTAGGTGTTTCGGAAGAGAATTCAAGACCTCTTCCTCACATTGATGAAAGTGGCTCTCTCGCTGATCAGAAATTGATCCTCTTTGTTCAATTCACCATCGATCGGACACCGCGACCGGGCAAGCCGGGGCGACGCCGCGGGGATGCGCCCGCATAAAAACAGAATAGCCGAGCTTTAGCCAAAAGCTGTAGCTTAGCTATCTTTATTGCGTGTTGAAGAACTTTTACGGGAGCGAGTAGCCGTAGTTAGCCCGACGCTTTAGCCGCCGCCAGCTCGCATCATTTGGGGGAGAAAAGAAGTGCGAGTGGTGAGACGGTGGCGCTGTGGTGACACCGGCGGCCGAGGCGAGCGGCTCAGCGGACGACCGCTCGGCTCGGACGGCTTTCTGCCTTTAGGTGTCACGTCGGGAAGTTTTATTCCAACACACACACACACACACACACACACACATACACGTACACACGCGCGCACATATTTATATATAAGGAAAGCGTTAGCAGCGCGATCGGCTAACGGTCTTGCTACAGTTTCCCAAGTGTGTGTGAGCCAGTGGATCGTGGTTTCCCCCTTTCTCGGCTCTTGTGCCGGCTGTTGGAACCCGGGGAGGCTTCCGACGCTGCCACGTCCGTGATGCGCCGGGACGGTGTTTGTTGACGCCATCGAGTCCCAGGGAATGGGAAGACGGAATGCCTTTGATTGTGCTCAACTCCAGAAACGTGCCCGTCTCACGCACGCATCGGATCCCTGCGTGCACGGACAGATCCCCGGGCACCGTAGAGGATGTGAAGGAAAATATTGGGCCTATTGAACGTAAGAACACGGCTTGTGTACACTGGAGCGCGTTTGACCTCTCGCCAGCCGCGCAGACAATGGCTCGCCTGTGTCTCCCCGTGACATTTAACGCGCATTTCTGAATTTCAAATGGCAATTTATGAATATTAGCGGCCCGGTCGTCTTGGTGATTACCATAAGATCGCCGGCTATGTAGGCTAGCCTAATTGCTCATACATTTTGTAAACTGCACAGGCTCGGGGTTTAAACTTTTATTTAGGTCATGATGCCTCGGTGAAAGGCGAAGACAAAAGGACAGAGCAAGTCTTCCTGGCTGCCTTTGTCTCACTTGTGCCACATCATCAGGGCTCCACTTCTTCTCTTTATTTGATCTGCTTTGGTCCTCCTACTCGTGCCCCCTTGTTCATGCATTATGTAAAAAAATGGAAACTGCTTCTCCCCCCCCAACTATCTATCGCTCCCTCCTTCCTGCTTCCCCTCATCCATCTCTCCCTCACCTCTCCCCGCAACTTGCTTTTAGTTTTTTTTCTCCCCTTTCTCTCCCCTGGCCCTTCTCCCTGCTTTTACCCATTTGTGTGTGTGTGTGTGTGTGTGTGAGGAAGGGGAGAATTTGTCTGCGTTCTGTCTTTTTCATGGATTGACTGCCAGCGTGGCCAGTGAAGGCACTGCCAGCAGCCAGGACATGAAAAATGCATCGCATAAGTTTGTGATAAGGCCCTGGGTAATTATGGCAAAGGCCCCTATCACAAGCGATTAGTCAGGACAGTGAATCTGAGCGTGTGCAAAAGCCTGGCGGTTGGCAGGCCTGTCTGCAGGATAGGAAGCTTGTGTGTGTGAGTGTGTGTGTGTTGCGTGCGCGCGCGCACAGGACTGCTCAGAACATTCACTGTCTATTATTGATGACATCTTATTTACTCTGCCTCCCACTGAGAGGCTCCTAGAGGAGAGCCTTCAGAGAAGAACATTTTTTTGTTGTTCTCCACAATTTTGGTAATCATGTGGGGGTTTGTTTGATGTGACGGTCCACGCCGGGCCTTGTCAACCAATTTGGTCCTCCTTTGCTTCATTCTTGCAGTCGATTGGGCCGTGGGTCTTTGGTTTTGTCGCGCTTTTGAGAGGCATCTGTAAAGAAATGTGTTTTTTTGATGTTCTTTTAATGAAAAGCCAACCCAACCTAGATGTCGGTAGCTTGAAGCCACCATCGCATCTATTCCTCAGGCTCCGACTGCTGATGTTCATTAAAACCCTGTTTGATCAGCGCGTCCCTTTCCTGTGTGGGAAACCAGCGAGCTCGGTGGTTGTTACAGGACAGAGAGTGCTTTGAAACAGCACGGCAGGCTGTTAACTTGTCTTCTCTGCATGCCCTGCCCACCGCCGCCGCCAATATGAACACAAACGGGTGCAACGGTGATGCTTTTAGCAAGGTCTCGCACACTTGCAAAATGGATCAGTGATTCAGAGATGATGGCCGGATGACAGTGAATTACAGATGGAGGGAGGGTTTTAACGTCTCTAATCCTCGTCCATCCATTACTGAGTTGAGTTTCTTTAGAGGGGATCATCACTCTTCTCTCCTGTTGTTGTTTTTTTCTCTCCCCCTTCTTTTTTTTAGACCCGGTCGAGCAGTTTGCTGGAACATTGTGTTTTTACTTGAGAGTGGTGAGAGACGGTACTTCATTAGGTAACCTCACAAAGCCGCCAAACAACCAAACTCCTAGTTTATATTTGCTGTGTAAGCTATGGAAATGATGAACAGACCTTCTCTATTGTACACCCCCCCCCCCCAATTTGGGTATAATGGCCTGCTTCTCACCTCATAACATTCTCTGAGACTCTGTGCCCCCAAGCTTTTCTGAAAAATAGCTGAGAATGTTGGTCTACTGCTTAGGAAAATGGATCCATCGCCTGGTCCCATTCATCGCCGACTAATGGGTGAATTTGGGGAAAGAGTTTGGTAAGTCGATCCTTCAGCTATGGTCACGGGCAACCCGAGTGGTTTAAATCTCTCAGCGACCGGCCTGCTGTTGTCTGTAGGAGTTTTAGTGTTAATTTATGAGTGGCTTGTCTAAACTCACTGGTGGGATATTTTTACCCCTTCTGTTGCTGCACAGGCTGGGGGGAGCGCGGAGGAAGGGGCATCACGTCATGCTTTTACTCTGGCCAACCGCTTCTCTGCCCAGTGACAAAACCTGGCGTCGGGCTGGAGGTTTGACTGGGCGGCGAGCGGTGCGGCGTGAGTCACGGCCGGGGACGGGAGCATGTCAGGACGGTGGGCCGCCCTCCGCTACTTTGTCATCGTGTCGTCTAAGTGCTTGTAGCACATCCACAGGAACATGACACCACTAGGGCTGAGAAGAATGTGCACTTCTTGGAAAATTGGGGGGAAAAAAAGGAATCAGGTCTTTCTTATCAGTGGCTGGTTCTCAGCGGAGGCCCACACTCCCCCAATCCTGTTATTTAGTGTACGTCTCACTCAGGGCTTGTTTGTTTTTCCCAGTATTTCGCCGCTTTTACTCCAGTTTATGGAGGAATCCGATTACAAGCCAATAATTGAGCATTTAGCTCAAGAGTTTGTTGTTTGAGAAGATGAAAGATATAAAACAGACCATACCCGTCTATAAATAGAGGTAGCAAAGAAGTAAAGTCATCTTTTAAATTTGAGCTTAATGCAAAAGCGTGTGACAGACGTGTTTACTTAAAAGGTGTCGAAAGTCTCATAGTGCCTTTGATTTAATTTGGTTCCTTTTCTTTCAGACATATAGATAATTATTTTTTTTAAAAAATCCATTGGTGTCTAAAGGAAACATAGATAGGATACTCAAATTGGGTATTTAAATCATAAATATTCCTAATAATTATCGTGTTTTTGAAAATCTTTTAATCACAAGAAATAGCTATTGTTGCTGTGAAGTTAAATTAAACATGGCGTGTGCGCATGCTAAAATACGTGATGAGGGGAGACGAAAATGGGTCAGGTGGGTTCACACCAGTCTTGCCTTTTGTTGCACTAACCTTTACGCATTCTTACTCTCTGAACTGAATCACAGCTGATTATCTAAAGGATTTAACTTGCATTACAGGCCTGGAACCAAAGGGGCCGTCATTATAGGGTCGGTTAATTAATTGGCATCATTTGGGTCTTTTAACGTGGTATTTGCCAAATTCAGCTTCAAAGGTGGCTCGATCAGACTCATCTTTTAAAAACAGTCACCTGCTATAGGGAGAAAATCAGATTCCTATTGGTGCATAAAAATGATATTTAATTTATTAATTTAAAGGGGTTTGCAGGTCTTTGACCTGGTAATTTATATTACTTCAAGGCGTGGGACGTTTCGGGAAAACCCTAAACCGAATGGATCCGGACACATTCAGCCAAAAGCTACAAAACTGCTAAGTTACACATTAAGAATAGAATAACGAAGCACAACATGTTGGAAAAGAATCCCTAGAGTTTCCAAAGGCGAAGAGGTGGAGTATTTTAAAGGCCAGACTAGTCACCTGATCCCAACCTGGAGATGCAGCTATTCATTCCCTGGAGAAAAATAACAGTGGAATCTGAAGTTGTTCGTGGGCTCCAGACCATGGTCATTAATTTAAAATTGCCCTTATCCCAACTAATAAAAAAACCCCTCCTGGTTAATAATATTTGTCTTTGTCAAAGTGGGGGGGACTCATTGCTGGAAAATAAATCCTCAGCAAATCGTTGCAAAGTGAAGCTAAATGGCGACGTCTCATTGACATCAGGATCAGGATCAGATCTGTTGTGCTACAGGTAAAGAAGCACAAACTTCTGTGTTTACTGCTTCTCCAACCAGAGCAGGATTTATGTCTGCTCTGTAATCCAGCCATAGCCTCGACTGTTTTAGCTCATCATTGAAGTTCAGCTGTTTTTCATCATGCTAACTGTAGTGGGGAAAAAAAGCTCTGTTGTCATATTTTGTGTCCAAACGCTTTGTTGCTAACCTGACCAAAGTTTCCACCCAACAACCACAGAGCACAGTGAACACTTCACTGAGACCTGCACTCAAGTGGGAGGCATTATTTACAGACCCACTCAGAGTGTCTCACTACGGCACCATGGAGTTCCACTGGATCTCGTGACAGAAGAGTCCATTATTCCACTCTTCCGTATTCCAGTAACGGGAGCTCGGTCCTCGGTGTTAGGTCTCCCAAAGCTCCGTTTGAGATTTTTATTTGCTGTTTTGGCTTAATTAAGGTGTTTATTAAAAAAAAAAGAAGAAATTCAGCTGCCTTTTTAAGAGCGTGTGTGGGTTTTTTCTGCAGACCAGCAGAACGTTTTTATAGCTCTAACAGATTTATATCCACCAAATGTTTTCAGATCACCATGGAAGTGATCTAATTGGTGTGTTGCGCAAATCAACCTGTCTTCTTCTTATTGTTAATTGTTCTGCATGGCGCAGTGAAGCGGTTTGTGCAGCTAATGGCGCTTTTATAAACACCCTAGACTTAAAGTAAAGCAGCTGAGAGAATGAAAAGGTTTCGCAACCCATTTCACTTGTTGTTGTACTGATTTTCTGATGAACCAGCAAGTCGGGCATGGATAAGAGTCGCAGCAGTGTGACTTTAGGTTTGAAGAAGACGTTAGCTTGGAAATAAAAACAGAGGCAACCGCCCAAAAAAATAAGCAGTCTCATTTACACGGGCTAGCACAAGGTCATAATTCAGACCAATCGCATACGGTTGCAGATTTGGAGCCAGCATTTCTGACAAGGGGGGTTAAATACGGCACTGTGGTTGGTCAACAATGTATTCTTCTCCAAAAAACTGTGTAATATGTTTTTTACATCAAAAAAAAACCCAAAACAAAATGTGTGGCTGCCAATGATTTATATAACGGAGGTATGGAGCAAACACCTTACCCCACCTAATTTTAGTCCTGTTTATCCCCGTTATTAAAGACTCTGCTCTAAATAAGGCTGGAGGCTCTTTCTGTAGCCGATCCCGTGTCAACCCATGACTCCAGTATCGGTGTCTTTTTTAGATCATTGATCGTTTGGTATTGAATTCTAATGTCCGTTGGTGCGGCTAATGCTTCAGGTATTGAATTATGATATTGGCAGGGGTTGGTGGCCTCAGAATGGAATTATGATATTGGTGTGCTGCAGGCTAATGGTTCTGAGTATTGAATTATGATATTGGTGCACTTTGATGGCACGGGGATTGAATTATGATATGGCTTGCTATCTGCTAATAGCTCGCTCTGTGTAATTTGGCTGTCAATCATGACATCAGTTGCTAGATCCATAGCTGCCCTTCAGACTCCGCCGATCAGTCACGTCAGATGACAACGGCCTTCAAATTCCAGCCGCGCTCTGCATGTCATGCATTTAGGGAAATAAGGTTGCTAAAGTTGTTGTTTTGCTCTTATATCGCTTGACTTACATTCCTCAATTTGCACTCAAGGACGAGGCGGATCAAAGCTAGCGAATGTGGGATGATGCTGCGGGTTTGACGTTGGCCTGTTTGCGACAATGTGAACCAACGGAATTGAATTTGCTTTCAATCGGAGCTAACTCTGTTCCCGTCAGAGTCCACACCTTTTCTGTGTTTATGTCAACTTAGCTCATTCCCAGTTTGGTCATTTACAGCAAGCAGAGCTCTGATGGTTTCTCTGCCAACTGCAGAGTAAATGGACGACCTGCTTCTGTGTCAGCCCTCTAAAAATAACACAGACTGCCGGCTGGGCTCAGCAGAAAACTACCACCGATTATGATGATTCAACTACCCTGTATTTGCAGGTGCGTGTGTGTTGGGTAGATGGGTTGGAGAGATTTTATTCCCCTCTTGATAAATTGCGTGGCTAATTTTTCTGCTTTTTTTTCATTAAAACTGTTGACTTTTATTAAACTGCTACCCTGCACGTATCACTGCTCAGATTTGCCCGGTGTTTGCATGCGAGGCAGGTCAATTTTTACGGATTTTCAAGGCATGGATCTGTATTTTCACTCCAACTGTGAAAATGTGAACTCCTCGGCCATCCTGGGGTGGAAGCCTGACCTGCCGGTGGTCTTTTGACCCGAGCAGCTGCCAGACTGCAGCCAGAGTTCACAAGTGGTCTCACCCCTGAGTTGACACGTGGACCCCGTCCTTTCTGAACGGCCAAACAGATGAGGACTTTACCATCTGTCCTGTCTTTAACGGCGCCAGACTCCTTGAACTTGAACTTGTTGTGTGGAAACTAATCTCATAACTACGGTAATCAAAGTTGTTCTCCTCCACCCGGTGCTCCAGCAACATTTAGATGTAAAGCGTCCAGGTTAGCGTAGCTTGCGCTGCCCTGCAGCCTGCCATCTCCTTTTTAGAAGTGAGAGTTGCTCCCCTGAGATGGGGGGAAGGGGCCTTGTGTTTAGTAGACACAGGCTCATCCGCTGACTGCTGTCTGACCCCGGGTTCAGCAGCACGGTTATTAATAGGCCCAGAGGCCTCTGGTCGTAGGAGGCCTCTGATCAGATCCAGATGTGTGCACTGAGAGAGGACGACTCAAAGTTCGGCTGTCCCTGTCTCACACCAAGGGGAAGCTGGGCCGATAGCGTTTGTTGCCACCGATAAAGAGTGGAGGAGGGGTTGAGGAGGGACGAGACTTTTCCCCAGCAGGAGTGTGTTTTGCGAGCCTTTGTCTTGTCTGTGTGTGTGTGTGTGTGTGTACGTGCGTGTGGGGTTTTTTTTTTTTTTGCCTTTTATAACACTGTGCCCTAAGAACAAAATACCAATAAAAACGTATGGCATCACCATGGCGACTATAATAACTACCTATAAAACAGCGTGTAAGCTGTGAAATAGGACAAACAGAGCAGAGCAGCCCTGGCTGGCTGGCTGGCTGACTGGCTGGCTGGCTGAACGACTGCCTTCCGCCATAAAACTATTTGAGAGCCAGACTGAAGGAATGCCTCGGAGGCTGCTGTGGCTGTCACGACACATGAAAGGATTAGGCTCTGTGTTTTATCTCCTCTTTATCTGATGGTAATGGATAAGCTGAGTGTAGCCTATCATCTGACGCTTGGGCTGGGGGGTTTTTGATGTTTTAGCAGGGTGACGGTTTGTTGAGTTGACCGCTTTGGTCTATTGATTGCTGTTTGATGGTTTTGATATGTAGGCTGTGTGGAACAGGTCAAGTCTTTTATGCAGCGAAGGCTCCAAATAGCTTTTAGCTGTCCTTCACTCCCCTCCATTACTCAAGTGGTGCGTTTGATGTTTGTATGAATCAATAGACAGAGCCTGAGCTTTTACACACGCCCCATCCTACTTCCCACTAAACGCACTTTTTTCTTCATCCTGTTGGCTTCATATAATATTCTCCCAGTGCAGAATAAACGGGAAAATTACAACCTCTTACGTAGCCTACTGCAAGCTAATTATTCAGTCATTACCGAAAGGATTAGCCATGCCTGTTCTCTCTCTCTCTCTCTTCTCTCTCTCTCTGGCTCCACTCTCTCTCTCTCTGTCTGTCTGTCGTTTCCTCTTTTAAAGTGGTCTAAGCGGAGACGAAAACTCACCCCCGTAAAGGCTGAGTAAGGCTCGGCCCCAGGATATGCTACGTCGACAATTACGAGTGTGAGAATCAGACAGAACGCTAAGCCGTGCTAGAAGATGATGAGCATAGAATGAAAGTATTATCGTTCCGATTGCGCTGCTTTATTTGGATGCATGGCTTTGATCTGTAGGTCAAAGCCAACTGGTTACTGTACTCTTCTGGGTGTGTCGTGACATGTCTAGGAAATTCCCCAATATGTCACGTTGAGAAAACGGAATAAAAAAGCATCATACGTTCAGAAGTGTGATGCTGTGCAGCACCTGAAAGTCGTTCTTCCACTGTGGCGTCATGCGTAGGATGATGGAAAGTAGGTGTCAGCAGCATAGCGGTGCAAGGCAGAGACTCCGCTGCATATGTTCAGTCATATAAACTATCTACAACTGTAGCCATCGCTATAGCGACGTCGCACGTTGCCGGAGTCTTTGAGGTCTGGATTCATCACGTATGTGCGCTTCAGGGCCCTGAGATCCCCACACTCCTCCTAGACTTGATTAATCCCTATCACCCCTCTCCACCATCACAGTTTCCATTTTTTAGCCCATATCTGCTCCTTCATCCCCCCCAATCTCCTCTCGCTGGCCCAGACCGGCTTCCTTGCAGAGCGGAGGCATTAATTCAGGGATGAGAGGTGTGATATTCTCCCTCTCATTCTCTCTCTATCTGTGCTCTGTTTGTAATGCGTGGCCTTTATCGTAGCCGAAACAGCTCACTACCCTCTGATCCTATCTCAGATCTCAATATCCTAGCCGTTCCACCCTGTAAATGCAGGGATGAAAAATCGTGCCCTTTCACCAGCACCTTGCACCCCAGCATACCGCCATAGCACTTTCCTCTCCTATTGCAGCCTCCACACACCGCTCGGTGTGTGACACAGGCCTGCAGCTAAATTCTAGCTCTGCCAAGCAATACCAAGAGAATGTCACCTCTTCTACGCCTCCAACCATCTTAGCCTCATTATATTTGTATTTAGGCCCATCCCTGGCCCCTCCGGCCCCCTGTCTAACCCCAACTTGGGTTGAAGAAAGGGAAAAAATAATAATGACTAGCTCTTCTGTAAGCTTCAAGAGAGTTCGGGCGCGGATGTTGGAGAGATAAAACAACAAGCGCTCTCTCAGTAGAGAAACGAGGATCAATACAAACGAGGCTGTGGTGTAAAAAGGCTGTTTTTGATCCAGGATTGCGTCAGCCGTAGCAAGGTGAGTCCTGACAGCTCCTGCGCCGTTGCTAGATATGGATCTGTGTTTAAAAAAAGGAGCAAAATGCTCAGGGACCACAAGCGTCTTGATAGACTTTAGAGAGTAGTAGGCCTACCCCCTGCCCCCAACTGTTGTGCACACAAACACAGATGTACACAGTTGCATAACCCCCCTCCCGCCCCACAAAACACACACACACACACTCACACTCGCTTTGGTTGTCAGTTAAACTATTGTGCTAGCTTGCGGTGAAGACAATTTTGAGGGAAAGCAAAAACAGAGATTCGAGAGGAAGTAAAATTTTGCGTTCAAACCGTATGTGGTTTTGGGGAGCGGTTGGCGCTGGCAGGTTAAGAGTTGCGCGCCCCGCTACATCAGCGTAGGAAGGCAGACAGGCAGCCAGCGTTGTCGTCTCTTATCTGGGCTACTGTTGCGTTTTGAGGGGGCGTTCCTGCGATGGCGTACTCCGGCGTCGGAGCAGGTGCCGTCCCTCCGCGGCTGAGCTGCCAATCCCACACGGTAGGTCTGGCACGCCAAACACCGGGGCCCACAGAACCTTACAGGCTGCAAAGGGATGCGAGGGTGGAGCTTTGAAACTGTGGCTGTCGCTCCTGACGAAGCTGCCAACCCGTGACGCCGAGCCCACACGGTAGGTTGGGTGTGCGCGCCGAACGCTCGGGTGCACAGAATGTCAGAACCTGTGTAGGGATGCAAGCGTAGAGTTTGTTGATCTGAGATAAGACATCTTCCCAGGCGTCTTTGCTGTTCACGCTTCCAACCATGTACCAGCTTAATGTCAGCAGGGTAAACGGACAGATGCTGCCTAGTTTTGTCTTTTTCTACCGCCGTGTTAGATTGATAAGCGGTTCGTATCTCGGCCAAAGGGTTCGAGTCCCAGCGAGGCTAGCCCGGGTGGTATTTGAGGCAAATCCCGCCCTGTGCCGGCTCCTCCTCTCCTGGTCACCGTGGCAGCCCAGACGGCAGCTGCAGCCAGATCGACTTCACACTGTGTGTACATAATAACTTTGTTGTCATTCCAGCAGCCTATCTGTCTCGGCATCGCTGGAGCGTGAGGGCATTAGGAATTCCACGAAGTTTTGATACCTCAATTAAAGTGCGTCTGTCTGCTGTTATCTCATTTAGCCGGTAGTCGATATGATTGGCATAATCAGACATGCCTGATTGGAGCCTCCCATTTAATTAATCAGACTCTCTGTATCATCACCTGTGGCTCATTAGAGTAATTAGAGTGAATTAGCCAGATAGAAGGCTCTCTCTCTTTGCAAATGGATGGAAGGAATTTCATTAAGAGAGATAAACACACACACACACACACACCTTGGGTCAGATGACCAGTGGTAATAGGATTTGTTTACCCGTGACCGTTATCTGTGATTAGTGTTATTTCCACAGGATGGAGTGATTCTTAGCTGCTAGCTGTGAACATGGCTCGCCCTGCCAAAATTCACCAGGCTAACTCGTTAGCCGACTCTCTTTCTTGAAGGCGAGCTCTGAAATCCTGCAGAAAGCTCCGGCTCCCCGAGATACTTCAGCAGTCCCCACGTGCGTTCATGTGAGAGCGCACGCATGCAGAGCCGCGTGCGGGAGGCTTCTTGGCCGAGTCGGTGTTGAAGTCTCTCTAGGGAGTGTTGGCAATCTGTTCCAATCGTCTTTACAGCTGACCAGACGGCCGAATGAAGCAGGACAGGGACCGCCGCTGTGGGCCCATCCAGCCAAGCCAAGCAAGGCTGTTAGAGCAATCACACACACACGTTAGCGCTCACTTAATGCTCCCCTGCACACACCATATTTTGTCGAGCACTAACAGCACAGAGCTAACCAGCTAGAGCCGAGCGTACGAGTGCCGCTGGAGTTAATGTAAACTGTTAAATAAGTTAACACACCAGTAGATTGGACTTTTTGAGAAGCACGGCATTCCACGGTCGGGTCCTCCCTGGGTTCACATCAGACCTGAAAGTGGAGGCGCCAGCTCCCAAACACATGATTCACATGTGGTCCAGTCTTCTGCAGGCCAATTTCTAGACTCTTTGTGTTCCACCTGTACCTTTCTGTGAACAGGTCTATGGATTCGTGTATTAGCAACATGTAAAGTTATATTAGTTTGCTTTTGGCTCTCACAGACGTTTGAACCTGACTGGTGGATGACGACACTCACTGATGTATATGTGCCAGATGGTCTATTTCCCTCCAGATCAGTCTTTCTTCATGTCATCTTTTGAGTATTCATCCTGATCCTTTAACCAAACGAGGACGGTAACGCAGCATCACTTCATTAATTTCCAGAGCCGTCTAAATCAAACGGTTACAGATGTGCATTTCTCAAATTTTGGTGTGCGCGCTCTAGTTTTCCTCTTCTCCCACTCGTGGTGCTTAAATCTGGTGCTGCGTGGCTGCCGTGCACTGCTTGGACGGGCAGTTGACGCGGTCTCTTGGTGGCCTGTAAGGTTTGGTGCGTGTGAACAAACGGAGGCCGGCAGGGACTGCGGGTCTGGGGATGATACGCTCCATCAGCAGGATGGGCAGGGAGGTCGGAGCCCAGCGTCTGCTGACGGGGAC
Organism: Tetraodon nigroviridis; assembly: GCA_000180735.1. Classification (NCBI taxonomy): domain Eukaryota; kingdom Metazoa; phylum Chordata; class Actinopteri; order Tetraodontiformes; family Tetraodontidae; genus Tetraodon; species Tetraodon nigroviridis. Next base: position 681,427 of record CAAE01014537.1, on the reverse strand, counting down.
AAAGACTACGCCCCATTGTCCACAACTGACTGTGTCATTTTGGGGACACTGCCCATAATTAATTGCCCGTTTGGCACACAAACAGTCGCCTCCTGTTGCCCTGTGCATTTAGCGTTGCAGTAAGTGTTTTCTGGGGCGGGGGCTGGTCTTGGGGAATGTTGGATCTTAGAAAGACATTGGACAGAATGAAGTTTCCGGAGCCCTACTGGGTCTGCCCTGAAAACCAGATGTAGTTTGCAAACTAACTGCTCATGAGTGCGTTTATACTCCTCTGGTAATCGAGCCATACTGGATGTGTTGGACTTTGATCATGATTTTGGAGAGAAGCTAACACTGCCCTGATTTTTAATATTGAAAAGATTGCGCAGAGGTAGCCTTAAGGCAGACCGTATTTAGATTAAAATCAGCCGCTGACTAATATCTGTTAATATCATTAAACAGCACGGCCTTCAGTTCTTGTTCCTGTATCTAATCTCTACCAATAGAATAATTACACCTCTGTTCATGATCTAGAGCGTTCATCTCGACAATTAATTTACCCTGATTAAGATGTATTGGGTTGCTTCTTTCGTGCACGAGCTCCTGCACACGCTCGAGTTGGCTAACGGAGAGTGCAGCTGCTCCATGGCCACGGGCAGACCCGGCTGCCACATCAACGGCTCCGCAGACAGACAGAGTGAGCAAATGAGCATTTACTTATTTAGTTTTACATTTGAGCATCCCGAGCTGCTCCCGAAAATCCATCAGCGAGGACGGAAAGCCAACATTTGCCTTTGATGGTTAATGTTTAAAGCAAGATATCGGCTGATCAGGGAATTGACGTTAACAGTGTTCGGGGTGCTTCCTAATTAGTGCTTGATCACATTGTGTCTTTAGAGGGTTGTGTTCTGTTCTTTGGGGGGGGTAGGAGTGATTTGGGTTGGTGGGCTGATGTGTGTGTGTGTGTGTGTTTTGGGACCTAGTCTGCAGACTGAGCAACAAGGGCCCCTGTGGTAATGTGTGTATTAAATGATTAGTGTGTTAGTTAGCATAACGGCCCTTCAGCAGCGTTTAATCACTCTCAGGGGTGGGCGGCCTCACAGGAGGTGGATGGGGTGGGTGGCGGTGGGCAGGAAGGGAGGGAGGGGCAGCGGAGGAACGGGAACAGAGATTGAAGCGGCCGACAGGCGCTGCTGGATGGATGTGTCCGTAGATGATCCACGCTAGTGCTGGAGGGAAGGATGGTGCGGAGGGGAGGGGTGTGAGTGTGACAGAAGGCAAGAATCCAACAGAAGCACAATTCAGCAACACTTAGAAGCCCAGCAACGAGAGATACCATCTCCACGAGCTCTGGACAACATGTTAAAGTCAGCATTCAGCCGTCACTATAAATACAGGAGCTAATATTAGCAGTGTGGGCTAATGTCGGCCTGGCCCGAGCCTTGTTGTTGATAATTGTGCTGTTACTGGAGGAGCAACCAGCTCAGATGGGTCCCGTAGCGGCCGAAACTGCTGGTTTGCTCAGGTTACCAGGGCGCAGAGCAGTGTAGTCGTGGTTCCTCCGTCTCCTTACGTCGTAGCACACTGGCAACGTTAATGTTTAACTTTCAGTAAAAATGTATCAATTATCTTCCCGCCGCTCTGCCACTGTCCGGGTGCCTGGAATGTTTGAGGAGGGCTCGCCTCCTGGCCCGCAACCACTTTTCTATTCCTGAAACCATCTGATGAGTGCACACATTTGCCTGCTGATATGGCAACTTCTTAATCTTGTACAAACGTGAACCCTGAACAGTGTTTTAACTGTCGACAATGTGACAGAAAGCATACATAGAAAATAACAAATGCACAAGCATGATGATTATTTGTTCAGCTGCTGCTAAAGACGGATAATTTGGTGATTTAGGGGGTTGGGGAGCGAAATCAGAAAGAAACTGAAAGAATGCCTGTTGAATCTGACACTTTTTTGTATTTGTCATAATAAAGACTTTCAGAGCACTTATGAGAATACTTGTGGTAACACTGCGGGTCTCTTTCGCCGATCTCTGAATATTTTCAATCCTAAAACAGTTTCGGAAAAAAGACCAGAACAGCGACGCCGTGTTGACTCTCTTTACAGTTTGCAATAGATACGTCTTCTTTGTGTCTCTGCTCGGTTCCGTATCCCATTGCAGCGTCCTACAACACTGAAATGTGTGGGCTCGTTAAATAAAGGAAAGCATTTATGGGATAAAATCGCATTATCTGGTAAATAAAAACCGAATCAGTAGAAATCATGCATCCCTTTTAAACAAACTTGAATATCAGGCTCAAGGGCAGGACTAAAGCAGTAAGAGTGTTAAACACTCAGGTGGTTGGCCTTCGTTTGCTTGTGTGTGTGTGTGTGCTCACAAAAGCTCTGCTCCTGAGCCTCGGAACGCGTTCTCACCTGATCGAAACACTGACTCTCACTCCATTCAAGTCCACGTGCACCTATCCAGTTTTACTCTGTTCGTCATTCCACGTATATCTTTAATCTTTGTTGACCTTTTCTGATATCTGTAGTATTGATCGATTCAGCTTTCGACTCTATTTTTTCGGCGAACTGGAAAAGGCTTCCTAAATGAGATGTGATCTGATCATCAGGCATGCCGATCTGTTCTGAGCTCATTACCAATGTCTGGGTTTGTGTTGTAGAAAGAACTCGATGCCACCGCCACACAGCTTGCCAACAGACAGGACGAGAGCGAGCAGACCAGGAAGAAGCTCATCGACCTGAGCCGCGAATTCAAGAAAAACACACCAGAGGTGAGAAAACAGGACTTTTGCCAACACGTATTAGCATACGGCCACACACATATCGTCATTCTTTTGACTGCCTGGCTGCGCCTGGGCCTTCTTTCTGCATCTCTTCATAAATGTAGCGGTGATTATTTAGTGAGAAATCAGGGGAGTAGACAACGCACAGATGCGAGCTTGTCTCCCAAAATAGTCCCTCCATTAGTTTCCCTGAAATCCTAAAGAGACAAAACAGAAACCCCCTCAGGAGTTTGTATTATCTGACCTAGTTTTTTTATGCGTGCAAAAAAAGTGTGGTCTGCAAATGTGCGTGTGTGTGTGTGTGAGGGAGAAAGAAAGAAAGAAAGAAAGAGGGAGAGTGAGCAGGAGGGACAAAAAATGAGTGTGATAACGCAGCTAAGTGGGATCAGGAGGGAATTCTGTCCTGTCCCTGTGTTTCCATCCCTTCTCTTGGGAATGATTGTTTCATCTCGGTTACCAAGGCAACACTTCTTAAACCACACAGTGAAAACAAAGTATTGTTGTTATTATTGGTAATGTCACGCTGGTGAATTATTGATGGGGCTCTGAATTATTAATGAACAGCGGAGACGGTGGGTAGAAAATCGTCAACTCTCCGTGGAGTTGACGGTGGGTCTGAGGACCGTGGCTGTTGACTTAAGCGTGCACGTGAAGGGGAATATATCACAGAGGAAACCAAGCTGCATACAAAGGACAGATTCCACATTCGTCTTGAGTTTAATTTTCAAGCAGAGTTACAAATCTGGCAGAAGGCATCCCGAATCAAAGACATTCTCCCAAATGAAGCACGTAGACGTGCACACGCAGCAGAGGAAGATGTGCTAGATCACAGAGCGGGACACACATTCATCAGGGTAACAAGGCTGTGATTTAGGGAAGGCTCCTCTGGCGTCTGTGTGGCCCCTGGCATCTCCCTGGTATGTGGAGGAGGAATCTGAGCCAGGCCAAGTGAGCGACAGGATTCATTACAAGGTTAGAACACACCGAAGAGGAATTGGCTCCCAAAACATTGACACTTTTAGGTGCATCGAGGCTGCGTAACAACCACGGTGGTTCCTTCTGTAAGACCGTCTTGATGGCCTTTGCAGAGCTTCTTTTGTTTGTCCTATTGTAGTTGTTTTTTTGTGTGTGTGAGGGCGAACATCCATGTGGCACCAGTGTGTGAGGCTGGGCTGTCAGGCCTCTGTGGTCCACACCAGTCAGCGGAGATCACAGTCACATCAGATCAGGCTGCATTAGGCTGAGCGGGAGGCCTCTCTGATCCATTATTCAGCAAGCAGGAGACTGGCCCACAGTGACTGTGTCTAGGCTGCTGTGCTGTACTCGGCATGAACTGCACTCATGGTCTGCATAAACACACACACACACACACACTTCCTTATTCCATCTTGTACTTCTACCTTTGGGAGGACTTTTACAGGCATACTGTAGTACCCAGCTCCTTCCCCTACCCCTGATCGTGACCCTTACCTAGCCACGCCGACCCCAGCCCCGACCCTGACACCAGGCCTTCACCCTCTAACGGGCCTTTGAAGGTGTGACCATTAAAAGTGTCCAAGTACACATGCACACGCTCTCTCTCGCTCTCTCTCTCTCTCACACACACACACACACACACAGGCGTTTGTAGCATTTTGAAATGGTGCAAAGAAATGCGGCGTGAAAACAAAGTTTTCATAATTCATCAGGACTGACACACTGAGTTCCTTTTGAGACTACATTTTGCCGTTCTTCCTAAAGTTGTGTGAATTATTCATCCACTTCTTAATTTCTTTTTAGTCAGTCAAGTCTTTTCTGCCATGCTGTTATAAAGATGAGGGTGGGATTGGTTGTAAAATGCCCCAAAGATTGCTAGCCAGAGGCTGTGGTAGTAAAACAACTTTTGCGTATGCACACGCGTGTGTGTGTGTGTGCATTAGTGGGATTGTGTGCGCGCGTGCACTTGCACATATAGACACGATTTTGTGCTGCAGGGCAGACAGACAGCGAATGGGAGTTCCATACTCCCTGGAGGATTCCTCTGGCTGGTCTGTCTGCTGTCTGCTCACACACCAGCCATCCATCTCCTGCTGCCTGGCCCCCACCGCTCCTCTAAACACTACACACACACACTACACACACACACACACACACACACACACACACACACAAATTGACCATGGTGTCTGTGTGCATTGTTATGCTATATGGTCATAAATCTTAGGAGGTTGAAGGGGCGGAGGAGTGGGGTCGTCCGAGAGTTGACCAGTGGGGGTAAATGCTCAGCTCTTCAGTAAAAAGTAGTGATTTTTTCGTTCTGTTTGTTGTTGCAGCACACACTCAAACGCAACCATGCCTATCAAGTTACACTCAGGAAAAGTTACACCTGAAAACCTTGACAACAGAGTGCTTCAACTCGACAGCAACCTAAATGTTGTTTTCCTTACGAAACCATGGCGGTGCGTGGGGGAGGGGGGCGTCTTGCCTCTGCTTTTTTGACAATCGCTAAAGACCGTCGCTGAAAGGCGGTGTTTGACTGACCTGAGTGTGTTATATCTGCTGGCCCACTGTGTATAAATGTTTACATGCAGATTTAGCACTACTACTTGCAGATGTTTCAACACATTCATAAATGAATTGCAGATGTTTTAACACATTCATAAAAACAGAGACCCCAACCTTATCTGGATTAGGATAAAGGCTAAAAATCCTCCATTTCAGAAGAGTGCAAATATAGGCCCTTTGTCCACACAGTTTAGGGAAATCGATTCTTCTCAATTGTGAGCTATGTTTTGGCTCGTGCTTGTGTTTCACACACACCCTTGCAACCCTTGCAACGTCCTTACAAGGTTGCCAAAAATTGGAAAGGCACAAATTTGTTTGTCACTTTTGACAATGGAAATGCTAATAACTGCATAGTCTGTCAGTCTGAATTGATCAATGCGGCTTGCAGGAAACGCTGGTCCCAGGGTTAGAGACGCTCAGAGAGAGACTGGGGGAGGGGGTGGTGGGGGTTGGAGCAACCACTGAGTCTGGGGGCCGTGACTGGGCCAGAGGTCATTATCCCCACCAGGAGAACATTGAATTGGCCCAGACAAACGGCAACAATGACCCTTGATGAGGTAACAATGGGGAAGGGTCACCAAGGTCGTGACCTGTCCTCCACCTCAGTCAGGCGGGCTGTATTGCTCCTCTTGGGATCAGAGCAGCCCCAGACGCCAGTCCCAGGTCAGTTTGGGATACAGTCTCCTCAGCCTGCCCGTAAGGTTAAGGCTTTTACGCAGAGGTTGCTAAATGGCCGAGCCTCCTGCGCACACATCTGCTGTTGCCCTACTTTACTTCTTCATTAGGCAGTTTTGCCAGTATGTGTGTGTAAACTGTGCAATCAAATGTTCCTGTACAGAATGTCCCTTTCTGCTGTGCTTTTTACTCTCTGCTCCAGTTGAGTTTTTCAGGATGTCGGCTCAGCTAAGAGCACGGTGATTTGCATGTTCCCCAGATACATACTTGACTGGCTATCTAATCTGAAACCGCTGACTCGTACTGGAAAGGCATGCAATGGGACTTGTGGGAGGGAAAAGTATTTGCTTTATAGTAAAAATTTGGTGTGCAGAGACTATTTGCATTAACCGTAGGCTTTCTCTGTGGCTTGTGCACACTCTGTCTTGCACGCACTAGTGCCTCTGGCTGGCCCAGGTGGTGCTGCACCTGTTCTGATCAGACATGCAGCCCACTGGAGCACTTTAGTGTGCATGCGTCACATTCATGGCTTACTGACAAATTATTCATGCTTTATTTATTTATCGGGTTTAACTCATGTAGGTGTTCACTCTAACGCTACGTCACAACGGTGTGTTGCTATTTATTGAATTTGTTTTTCGTTTTTTTACCCTTTTTTTTCAGGAATTACGGAAACAGGTTGCCCCTTTGCTCAAGAGCTTCCAAGGAGAGGTGAGTAATATAAATACGGCACAAATAAATTTAACAAACCAAGCAAATATTGACATCAACACTATAATATATTACAGTAACAAGATAATAATAGGCTATATTCAAACTAAACTGATTCTCTCTCAATCTTTTCACAATGTATAAAACCAATTTGACACTAGTTCACATTCTTGTTCCCACATTTGTTTTCCTTTTTTATTTTTTTCCCTAAATCATCTTTTCCTCACTTCCCCCATCTCCTTTTCTTTTTCTTGCCACTATCTCATTTCCCCTCGTTTCCCTCTCCCTCCTTTCTTCGCTCGGCTCTGCTCTTGATTTTCTGTCCTACTCATGAAGTCCTGTAGCCTGAGGGTGTGTTTAAATTGCATCCTGCAAAAAAAAGGCACCACACAACCTCTGCTCTAGCCAGTCACAACTCCGCCAATGCCATTCCTTCAGACTTTTATTTGCATGATTTTTTTAAACGTTATTTATTGTTCCCCTCCCCCCCCCCCCTTATCTACAGAAAAGCCATTTTATTCAGTATGGCATGTTTATTTCCAGTGTAATGTTGCATCCCAGAGTTTCGTGTAATCTAACCTATATGAGGTAAATTTTGTGTTTGCACTATATCATACTCCCTCCATTCTCTGTTATCTCCTCCTCCATCATTTTGGCCTATTTCCATCATGACTCCTCCTTTCTGGCAGCCAAGCATTTCCAGTTCACTCCCATATGTGAAAGTCAGAGGGGAGGAGGAGCGTAGGCGGCTGGTTTTGACTGGAGCATTATTTGGGGTTGCAGTGGGTGGACATTCAGTCCAACAGTATCTTTTCTTTAACACACACACACACACACACACACACACACACACACACACACACACACACACACACACAAATTACACGCAAACACAAACAAAATCATCTCAATGGATAGTGACAGTGCTGCTATGCTACTGGCCATAAAACATTACAGTTTAACACCGGGTAAGTTTCCATATTCTTGTGTTCGAGCGGTGACCACAGCCAGTGGTTATGTAAAAATGCTGTAATTTAAAGTGGTTTCACCATGTTTTGCTGATGAGCTGCAGTCTATTTTAGAGGGGGAAAAAAAGGAGAAGCAATATAATTGGGGCTTTGTCAGCTGTTTTCCGCCATCCTCATGTTGACACACCTCAGTAGCGTGCACGCCAGAACGCACTAAGGCTTAGTGGGTGGTCGTCGAACTGAGAAGGGCATTATCTTATGATTATTGAGATAATACTATACAACCACGCCAGCCTTACAGCAGGCCATCAATCAGTTGACTATTCTACTCTTCTGCATGCCGCGACACGAGTAAATCTGAGAATGTGTAATTTTAGCCTGGCTTTGTTTGCTTACCCCCCCCCCCCCCCCAAGTCCTTTGATCAAGGCCAAGACACCAGCAGAAACCAGTGGGTTTTCCTGGTGGAAGTCCCACAGTGGTGTACGCTCACATCTTTCACCCAGGAGCCCAAATCTTTACTGAGTGAATGTTGATCTCAAAACAATAAAATCTTTAAGCCCGGGAACTTCAAGGTCCTGATACTCTGCTTAATCTTTGTCATTGAAAGGTGGCTGCCCGTAAGTCATAATTATTACCAATAACAGTACTATTTCTACAAGGCCTTCATTTGGTAAACAGGTTTTGTGTGTGCGTGTGTGTGTTGCATGCTCACTGTTTCTTGTTGGTCCATCGATCAGATAAGCTTTTCCATTATCCAAGGCTTCAGTCTCTGCTTCCCATAGCCTGCCCTTATCAGCCTCCACTGGGGCCATACATGCACGCACACACGTGCACACATATTCACAGGTCAACTTGATGCCCTTCACACACCGTGGGTTAGATAGGGGTTCGAGGCGGTGCTGAGTGATGGTGGCACAATTTGCTGACGTAGGTACCGAAGTGTTTGTCTGTATGGACGTGTCCAGGGTACCTTTTGCGATTGCAAGCACTTTTCATCAGTATCCCACTGATAGTGGTGAGGTATCATTTGTGTCACTTCATTTGTTTTGCTCGTGTGTGTGTGTGTGTGTGTGTGGGATTGGGGGAGGGGAGCAGCATATAATGGCAGATGTCAATGGGATTTGTTAAAAGAGCTGCCGTTTGGAAACAGCAGGGTCATACAGTATTTGCAAATCCTGGGTGGTCTCCTAATGGCTCTGGTCCTGCAGTTAACCTGCCTCTAACTGTAGGGTGTGTCCTACATTAAACGTCTATTTCCTGCCTCCCATGTTGAACTATATAAAGCTGCTGTACCACTGACCTTGGCCTAGTCGTCATACAGTCCCAGCATTCTCCTACAGCACCAACAGACCATTTCTGTATGTTCATTTCCGAACAGTTCTTTTCATGGCGTTGTGTTGGGGTGTACTTGCGTTTAAAAAACGCACACATGCTTCCTTTTACCCCTGAACAGGTTTGACGCTGGTGTGTGAGAGGCATTAGTAGGCGGCATCTGTAATCTGCCATTAGTGGTCCTTGTGATCCCGATAGCTCAATGTCACATAGACACAACACATAAGACAGGTACTGGGTGATGATGCAGAATGATGTGAGAATGAGATTATCTATGGTGTGTGAGAGAGGAGCCACACACATGCCGGTTACACACAACTGGATGACAGACAAAACATGCGAGACAGACTGACACTGGAAAACACGGAGGCGAGGGGGGAAAAAAATGACTCACCCAGCATTTAGAGAAACTCAAAGTAGAACTACACAGGAGAGAGAGAGAGAGAGAGAGAGAGAGAGAGAGAGAGGAAGAAATAAAGGGGGTAAAGCGGGAGGGGTGCTGGCACCAGCCTACACAGGGCCAGATGTTTTGCGGCTAAAAAACTAGAGATGAATCAAAGCCATGTGAGGAGATTTATTAGGTTCCCATAGGAGCCCAGGCAGTATTACATGTAGCCTGCTCTGTTTACAGTGGCAAGAACCCTTAAACCACCCATCAACTACACTACTGGCTTGGCTGGGAATGTGAAGACTTTATATTTGGACTTATATAGGCCTTTGTCTTTATTCCTTCTACTCTGAGTGTGGTGGAGGAGCTGGAAGGGAAGCACAAGGCTGTTTAGTCTGAGTGTGTGATCCAGAGTCGTCAGCTGTAGCTCTGCCCAGTACAGTAGCACCCTCAGAATGTCTTTATTTAGCCTGTGTTTCCCTTGATTTAGACTTGAATTCTGATGGGTTTCACCCACTCTGTCTGCTTCTCCTGCTGCCCTGTGATATATACCAGAGCTTGTTGCTTCCGCTTCAGCATCGACAGCTCGGAAAAGTCATCCCCTGGAACGGTTTTGGTATTAATCTCTTATGGATCTGTCTTAATGCTGTCCATTTCAATAATATCAGTGATGGAATGCACGCCGTGCCCTCTCGCGTTAATGGCTGCATGGGTAATGGGTCCACACTGTATTGCTGCTAAGAGCTGACTGAATAATCTTCCCCTGCTGAGGCTGGAAAGACTGAGCCAGCTGTTTAATGATGTCAGCATGCTAGAGGGGTGAGGAGCACACCGATTCACACACACACACACGATTGACAGACTTAGACGAACTCTCCTGAGGACAGACTGACGAGGACATGCACGGGGCACGCGACAAACGAAAGGCGTCCGTCATCAGGCGAACAGCTGAAGCGACTCCCCAGGAAGGAAACACCAACACGCTACTGTCAAAACAGAAGGGATTGCATGCAACATGCTGCTGGGGTGTGAGCGGAGACCCTCGCAGTACCAGGACTAGTCCTGTGTTTTGTTGTGTGACTGACAGTTAATCATTATTTCCCAACTTTTCTTGCAGATTGATGCATTGAGTAAGAGAAGTAAAGAAGCAGAGAATGCTTTTTTGAATGTGTACAAGAAAATAATCGATGTACCAGGTAAGTCTGAGCTGTGTGCGTTTGTTTGTGTGTCTTCCTGCAACCAGTTGAGACTCTTGTAATCATGGAAACAGTAGTGCCCCCCCGAGGAGGGTAAAAGAGCATAACACCGTGTCTCTGTTGCTGTTTTACTGCGCTTACAGGTGCAATGTCTTAATACGTCCCCACAAGATTACATCCCACCGCTGAAGCCTTCAGAGGGTTTTCACAGCAGACACATCCTGACATGGCTGACAAGTGTGCTCACAATCGCCTGCGTCAAAAAACACAAACACAAGCAGCCACCGTCGGGCCACTAAAGGACACACAGCGCAGAGTTTTAGACAGTAAAGGCCAGGTCTGAGAGCCACTGATTGGGTATTTTCAGCGATATGCGAACCCTGCAGGGGCCGTGCATGTAGAAATAAGAGAGGAGCTGAGTTCATCTATAGCGTAAGGAGGTCATCCTATTCCCACATGGATAGACCTACAGTAATATCTTTGGATTGTACTGTTCCCAATAAGTCAGCGCCAGCTCTGACGGGGCTATTCTTAACTTGCTGCGAGACAATGATGTAATGCCCGATGCACACATGCACATAGACATAGACCAGCCTGACTAATGCTGCAGACTTGAAAGAGGAAGTAGTGTGTTTTGTTCTGTCTTGTATCAGCTGAAGGCCTGGTTACTCAGTCCAGTGTGTTCTGCTTTAGATTAAAAGTGTCTGGCAGCACCAGTGTCCCACAAGTCAAACAGCTATTAACAGCTCGTGCGCTGTATTTTAAGTTGGAAGAGGCAGGCGATTTGAAGGACCGTGTATGATAAGAGTGAGGGAGAGGCTGGGATGGCACGTAAAAGCCAAAAACCATTGTGGGTTCCTGTGTGTTTGTAGTTGTGCGTATTCCAGTGTAAGCGGTCGAGAGCTGCATGTATAGATGTCAGATTTAAGCACTGCACAGTGTGTCACCTTGGCACTGCAGAATCAGCATGAAATTTCCCAGTTGTTCTCTGCCGATCGCTCATTAGCATTGGTAAGATACCCAAGTACGTCAGAAATGACACACAAACAGACACGCTGGCACACACGGCCCTCACCCCCTACCCCCAGCTGTAAGCTGTCAGTTCCTCTTATCTGTACAGCACACACAAACACGCATACACACATGCTGCTCTTTTAGCCGGCATGCTGATGAGCGTCGCCTGCGTCTCTTGGCTGCCTGTCACCAGTCTGCCACCCATGAGCACCAATCAGATGTGATTGCCTTGACTGACAGGGCTCTCTTCATCACACTGACAGTTAACCCTGCTGTGTGTTGACAAAGATGTTGGTAAAATGCCTCCAGAAAGTTGACTTTCCCCTTTTCTCTGATCGTTTAATCTTTTATTTACCTTTTGCATTGCCTGTTTAGCATTTCCACTTTGTCCATCCGTCTGCTCTCATTTTGTCTTTTTTTGTGGTTTGCAGGCTGCGTCATAGAGAAAGCTAATCGCAACCCAGCGATTCCCGATGTTAAATTGTCTCGTCTGTGTCACTCTTATTTTCTGTATCTCGGTCTTTGTCGACAGTGCATGTTGACACTTTCCCTGCAGCCTTTCCAGTTGCGTCAGACCTCATCCGTATTGGCCGATGCCATAATGCGTCATTAAGTAATCTTTATGATTAAACCCAACACTAACCTGAAGTTCTGTTATCAGTAATTCACCTGGTAGTACCTCGGTAGGTTACAATTTGTTTTTACAGGCTTTGTTAGATCATTAATTGACTAGCTTTTGAATTTATTAGTCCCGTATCTTTAGGTTCTGCAAATATAGCCAAGCTGCGGTGACTCTGAGAGAGTCTCTATAATCTGTACTCATGTACAGATTATAGGTTCTCTATGACCTACAATTTCTATGCAATTAATTTGTTTTAATTTTTTGTCCCTGCATGCACTAATAATTCTCTGAAGGGATTACAGAGGTCAGGGTCAGCTCTGGGACGGTTCTTCTGGAGCTGTTAAAGATTCATTGCCTTGCTGAAGGACACTCCAGCAGGGCAAAATCTTTCCTCTCGTGGGACCTTGATTGCAGTTATTCGTGGTTCCCGGTGCCATCTCACCGCCCTTGTTTGTGTAGTGTCCCGAACAGTGTGTTAACTTGGAATTTGTTGTCTCTGCCAGATCCTGTACCTGTGTTGGAGCTGGCTCAGCAGCTGCAGCTGAAGCTCCAGAGGATGCATGACATTGAGACAGAGAACGCCAAACTTCGAGAGACACTGGAGGACTACAACAAAGAGTTTGCAGAGGTCAAAAATCAAGGTTAGTCCCAGGGCGCGTGCAGGAGCCACCGTCTGACTTTCAGAAGGGCTGTCGGCTGCTCAAATATCCAAACCTATATATGAACCTGTATATTATGGGAATTGCTCAGGTCTGAAGGCCAAAAATCTTCAGGTAACAGTCATCACTGATCACTGCTACTACTAATAATTTGTATTTATTATATAAAACCTAGTGTTTTCTACAGTTATAATCAAAAATGTGATTTGAAGCTTACAGATGAGTTACATATTTTCTGTGTTGTTTAAATGCAACAGATATTCTTAGGGTTGTTTAATATTGATTTCCTGGTAAATAAATATTTCACAATGTCAAGATTTAAATCGGGTAAGAATTGGGGAAATACAGTTTTGTTTTTCAAATCATCATCAGAAAAAAGTTAAAAAAAAAAAAATTTCCCAGTATATGATAAGAAACTAACATGTGTATCTGAACGATGCTAATGTAAGGTCAAAGAAGTTCTTTCTGAAGCAAGAAGCCATATTTCAAC
>CAAE01014537.1:639494-664436 GCA_000180735.1 Tetraodon nigroviridis | reverse complement strand
TCAAGGTTGGAGGAGGCTGAACACAAGGCCAAGTCCCTACAGACAGGTACCAGCCTAGTCAGTGTTCTGTCGAAGGGCGAGCTTGAAACGTGCTCTTGCTTTTAGATGCATAACAAACGTTTTGATTTTTAACTATTTTCAGTCATATGGTCATTTTTTTTAATCTGCGTACTTTAGGAAATAGCTAACATTAGTCAATTGCTTTAAAGTTCACCTCAGTCCAGCAAGCAAGGAAATAACCAAATAAGCACTCAGACATGTTAGAATGACGATTAACTTTTTTTTCCTTTCTTTTTTCTTTTTTTTTTTGTTGATACAGCACTTGTGGCTGTAAAAGGAAATGCTATTTTAAATACGTTGTCCCCTCTGTTTTAACAAATACACTGAGAATTGACTCTGTCTTTACAGCACTTGAAAAAACTCAGGCTGAGCTCTTTGATTTGAAGACCAAGTATGACGAGGAGTCCACAGCAAAGTATGTGTCTGTTTCCGGGGGCCGTTTTCCTCCTGGCTGTTCTATATTCTGTTGTCTGACAGTTCTTCTGCTGTTTACTGCATCCCTCTCCCTGGAACCTCCCTTTCTGTCTTTTCCAACCGCTGGGTTGTGTCAGAATGTTCCGCAGTCTCCAAATCTGAGCATTATGCAGGTTCTAAGCACTGGCAGTGTGCGCTCCGATGCTGCCACACCAAGGACTAAAAAGTGATTTTCGTGTAGGTGTCATGAAAGCGAGGCCCAGCTGACAGAGGTCACGTTGAGACAGGTGCACGGCTTTCTGTCAGTGCCTGGGATTTGCCTAAAGCACCTCGCTTACTTTAGCTTTTGGAGTTTCTTTCTTCTGACTTAATAGTGATGGTTGAGACCAGAAGCTTGTCGGCGTCGGTACAGATTTTTTAAAAAGAATTGTCTTTAAATTTTAGCCTTTGTAAGAGATTTCGCTGGTATATACAGGAACAACAAAAGGCAGCATATCAAGTTGACTTTTGAGGTTTTCCCTGTATGCCTTTTATTGTCCCAAACTCACTGTGTCTCTCCATTAAGAGAGTTGTTAAATTGATTGGCTGTTAAAAACCGATCGATCTCTCCTCTCTCTCCCTCACAACTGTTTTTTTTCTTGTCTCTACCTCCCTTTCTGTCTATACCTCCCTACCTACAAGGCTGTCCTTTATGTCTCTTATATTCTGTGTACTTTAAGTGGGGCTGCAAGAGGATATTACTTCTGTAATCCAAAGATTTCATAGTCAATCAGTGCTTTCAGTGCCTGTCCTATTTATCAGAAACATGTTTTATAAAACATACCATATGTTTGTCCACGTTTATCTATGAGAGCTAATAAACACATGCTAGACCACATCCCCACACAAACTCAGACACACAAAGTCGTGCACACTCATTCGTGAGCCTGAGGCAGTCCGGGTCCTTGACTATGTGGCGTGCTGTGATCTGAAATTTTAATGCAACGCTTTAAAGCACACACAAACCCTCTCTAACCCTGCACCCTCCCAGTCCTTGGAGTCCTTCCCCCGTTTACTGCTTGGCTGAGCAAATCACCAGTGTTTGGCTGAACACAACTTTTAACCCTTTGACTGCATATTTTAGGCAATGTAAAAAAAAATATTAAACATATCATGTACATCTTCCCACACACACACACACACAGAAATGCAGACTTGCACACACTGAACTTCCACTAAGGAGGACATTGCGTGACAAATCCCCCATCCTCTTGCTGCATTTGGGTAATCTTCCTCTTAAAACACACACAGACGTACTCTCTCTCTCTTAAAATGTGGTCGATGTTGCGGTGCCCAGAGTGTGGGGGGCTTCAGCAGGAGGTGGTCCTGCAATTGTAGCATAGCCTGCACTCTCTGGTAGCTCCATGAAGGTCTAACTAGGCCCGTTTTCCCCTTTTAGCCCCTGTTAAAGATTAATGATATATTGATTCCAGGCCTCACAGGATGCTGTAGGTGCGTGTGTGAATGTTCATGTTCTCTTCTGTGTGTATCCTTCTCCTGGTCTAAATGTTTGCTAGTATTTTTAAAGCTATCTAATTTCATTTTTGGGGTAATCAAACAGTCTTCTGTTGGTCTTTACGGTATCCATCTGAAGGCCACAATGATACACACACTTTTACACAGCTCATTTTAAGCCTCCTTGAAATCCCCAAGGTAACAGACTGGAAAAATCCAATGTGGGTAAGGATGGAGAGAAATTTGATGAAAGCTAGAGGGCAAAAAGCAAGATGGGCTGCAGGCTACGCTGAGGAAGAGTGGATAAGACCAAGATAGAGGGGGGGAAATGAAAATCTAAATCAGGGGAATATCCTGCTGGCACAGAGGACAGAGGCCTCGAAAGATGAGAGAGGAGGTGGAAGGGGAGTGAAAGATGAAAGGAGAAAGAGCGAGGGCAGTGGGAAGAGAAGAGGGTTGAGGGGAAGGATGGAGGCAAAAAAAGGGGCTTGTTTAGCAAAGGAGCAAGAGAGGATAGATAAGACATGAAAAGGCCTGTCTGGGATGGAGGGAGTACAGTAGAGGCTCAGAGGCTCAAGGCCTGTCTCAGAAGTCCTGCAGTTCCCACTGATGTCACTGGGTGCACCCATCGGCTTTAATGCTACACAAGAGCACGCCAATGTGTGTGTTGTGTACGCGTTTTAAAGCGTGCTTGTGCGGCCTCTCTACAGCTCCCTCCTGTGGCTGCTCTTTAGAGCGTGTAGTTGGGTTTTCCTGTCCACTGGTAGATGAATTCGTGGCACCGGGTGCATGGACTGGTCAGGGACACCTCCCTGCCCAGCCCAGCAACTGACTGTATCAGGATATGCAGAAAATCCCTTCCCTGTGATCTGCTTTGGCTCTCAGCCTCTAGCTTTGCCTTTATAATTCCCAAATACAGCCAAATCCAAAGGTTATTTAAGAAGACTTTGTGCATCTGTACTTTGATTAAATGATCACATTTGGAGCAGGAACGGTGCTGTATTTGGGTTGCATTACGGCCCATAAACGCTCTCCATTACAAGCTTTTCTGGCTTGTTGGCTCTCTGACCTGACATTTGTGTGTGTGGCGGTGCGATTGAGCGTGCGCATGAGTCCTGGTCACTATAGCTTAGGACTGGATAAAAGCTGGTGAGGTAGTGTACTATTATGTTGCCTAAATGCATACTAGATCCTTTTAACAGTTAGGGAAAGAATAAAAGCTGAGAGTGAAAAGCTCTCCCACCCACATCTGATTCTTTTTGCTGCATTGCCTGTGGCACAATGTTGACCTAATATCAACTGTGTCTGTTTTGTTAAACGCATTCAAATCAGTAGTACTCAAGCCTATGGGACATAATGCTGTTTCTCCTACTGTGACACACAAATACAAAAGCCCTATGGGGTGCTGGGTTCACTATCTAAAGATGGCTTTGAAATCACAAGGTCGTATCACACGCAGCAGCGTGCAGTCACTCTCGCACATGCGCTGGATGTGGACCGTGTGGAAACACCTCAGTGTGAACTTTGAATTCCTTCTCAGCATTAAACATCGGTCCAAGTGTTTATTGTGTTCCTCTTATGACACCCTTTGAATGGCTGTGCCGTATAAGTACAGAGCAGCTTCATTTCTCCTCTGGAACAGTTTGTCAGGCAGCTTTTTCTTTTCCTGTGTGCTGTTAGAGTCCGCTTAGTCACCAAATGATGTTGGCCCTTAATGCTCGAGAGGAAGACGAGTGTCGCTTTTTGCCGAAGCACCTGCTAGCCTCATCTTTCAAAATTGGAGGACGTTTGGGGACACGTGTGTCCAAAAGAGAGGAGGATTTAGTCATTTGATGGAGGTGATTGAACCCCAGAGAAAGCACCCTCCTTATCGGTGACCATTCTCCTACTCCTTCCCCAACAGAACACAAAACAGTCAGCACAGTTGAGACCAGGAGGGGTAAAATCTGCTCTTTTATTGGTTGAGGATCGTCACAGTTTTATTGTTCTCTCTAAAGCTGTATGAGTAGTTAAAGAAGAAGTTGCCCAAATATTTCTCCCAATTCTGTGTTATGGGGTATTATGGGAATGTATTTCTGCTTTTTGACCTCTAGCATGAGTGAGGTGAACCATGGGTCCTATCCAGACCATTAGTCAGACACAATCACACAGCTTCATAGCAGATTAGTCTGCTGTATTAAGACTTAGAACTCTATTAATGTAATCCCTCTGTTTTAGTGTGCCTGGGTTTAGGGGCTTACATGTGCACGCCCACACACAAACACATGCACCTAATACATGTATGCACGCACACATACAATCTGTTTGGGTTATGGAGTTCACAATCAATGGATTAAGGTGAAATTTAGACAGTAACTTCATGGTCCCAGTGTCAGCATTCTCTGAGTCAGAATAATATTTACCTCCATCTATTAAGTATGGTTTTTGTTGTCTATGTTTTTTTTCTGATATTCTCTTATTTTCTATCATGGATGTAATGATAAATGTCTTTTTCAGGGCTGATGAGATTGAGATGGTAATGACGGATCTGGAGAGAGCCAATCAGGTAAGGCGCCTAATCCAATGCCTCATTGTTACTTAAAGTTATCCAAATTGGTTGTCACAGCAGCAGGGGGGAGAAAAATAAAGAAGCTTTTTTTTTTTCAAGAAATTAGTTTGGTGGCTGTTTTTTGTTCATGCTAACACGTTTAATCAGTGCAGCTGAGTTTCCATCTTTTCTTCAGACGTGATGCTGGAAGTAGCTCTAAAGTGGGTGGATGACGCAACACCTTTTGTGTATCAGTAGTATTGTGAGTGGGAGATTTAGTACAATGTATATTTTTGAATGAATTAAGCTTCTTATTAATAATAATAATGACAAAAGCTCAATGTTACAGATTATTGCTAAAGTAAGAGCTGTTGTGTAACTGTTAATTGTCATCAATAATCAGGTAGATAATCACGTAGCATACATACCGTTGGTAGGTAACAGCTGCCGATGCAGCCAATTGTGGCACTGTTATCCCAGTATATTTATAATAATATACTTTGTAATATCTATCAACACATTAGCAGATAAAGTGAGTGAAATTTTACTTTGATATTTACATCGGAAAAACTCATAAAAATGTTACAGGTGATCAGAATGTAAAAAAAAAAAAACAAAAATCACCAGAAGTATAGTACAGCTCCAGTGTCACTGCTGAAATCTTTTGGAATCTATGAAAACTTTTATTAACAAACCTCGACTTCCTGCTGCAAAGGCTGCTGTTTGTTTTACATGTTAATTATACACCTACAAATCCAGCTGAAATAAGCCCTCTAGCCTGCCCTCTGCCCTTGTGTTACAAATATTCCTGTGGTATCTGTTAATGTCATTGTTGTTAACTTTCATTACTAGCCCCAGAGTATGATCTGTGGCTAAAGGGGAAGCATAGGCATGTAATGTTAATATTAGCCCCAAGCGTAGCACTTAGACTATAATGCCACAAATAAACACACATGCGCATGCACTCTATTCACACTTTTGATTTGAGCTTTATAGATGATGACAGCATGGCTTCCAGCTCAGTCACAGACTTTTAATACACATTTATAAGGCGAAAATGGAAGGCAGAATTTTATTTTTTGCAGCTAACGGTCCAAGTCCCACCCTGTCAATAACAGCTTTCAATATGTTTGCAATTAGGGCCGCTGTTGAACAGGCTCCCTGTTACTGCTAATGGTGCGAGTTTGGACAGAGTCGTATATAAGGCTGACAACCTGAGCGTGAGAGTTTGTCCATAAATCTTCTACCCGGTATAACCCCAGTTCTCTGGAATCATTTAAGATTTTCAGTTCAGGAAAATCTGGTGCTTGCTGTCATGTAAAACCGCCCACTTAACATCCAGGCTAATATAATAGGTATCCATTCTGCAGGAAGGGAGTGGACATTCTCTCTTGCAAGACATGCAGTTAGCTTGTCAAAGAAGATGGGAAACTGGGCTTTTTATATTTTAAAGGGGCCAACACTCATAACACATTAACAGAAATAACTTGTGCTTTCTCATTCTAAGTATTTCTTCAGTGAGCTGTGACCATTGTGCACATTTTCCAATCCCAACCGGTCCAACCTTGAACATTTTGTCTCTTTTCAGCGAGCAGAATCAGCACAGAGAGAGGCGGAGTCACTGAGAGAGCGGCTGTCCTTGAGTAACCAATCCCAGCCGCTCGGCAGCCCCGCCAAGGCTGACCCGTTGACACGGTATCAAATTTCTTACTGATTCATTGGATGACTGACAAAGAGCTATTGATAAGCTAGATAGTTGCCTGACTTTTTTTATTCCGGACCAAGTCAGGTGATTCAAGTTTGGCTGTACGAAGGTGAGACGCAGGCCTGAATGGATTAACGAGCAGCCGCTGTATTGATTAATCAAGATCTGCTAAAAAGAATGTTGAAATTGCTGTGTTTGAACCTTGGCTACTTTAGAGTAGACCTTTCCAAATGTAAATCAATAAAAGAAATGGAAGATGTTTTAAGCCTTTTTAGAGCCAATGCTGGTTGTATACATGTATCAAATTTACCAAAGGCAAAAAGTAGTCAAAGAACTACTTTTTTCATGTTTATCAGCCACAATAAACCTGGATACATGCCCCGCCCACATGGTTTTATAGGCTAGTTTATTATAGCTGCTAGTTTTACCAGCTACGCTTCTTTTTGCAGCGGTTCTTTTCACCTCGTCTTGAGCCCGTTTTCTCCTGGTTGTCTCATCAGGTTTAGGCCAATCTGGGTCTTAGTCCATGTACAGTTTGATGGTACTTTCTCTTTGTTTCGTTCTTTGCTGCGTTCCCAGGGCTATCTTACATTGCTTTTGTAACCTTTTCTGATTGATGATTCAACACTGAGATCATCCATTTGCTTTTCAAGTTGAATATTATCAAGATGATGTTGGAAAAATTCCCTCTGCCTAATTTGGAGTTAATCTTATTTGATATGTTTATACAAAGTAGTAATACTTCTGGAGTTTGAAGGTGTTTGGTTAGTTCTCAGCACTGCCTTGTTCAAAAATAAATGGGAGAAAAAAATAGAATCACCTTTTTTTTTCTTTAAGATGATATATTGTTTCTATAATCAATGCATTTTTGGCTTGTAGGAACAACTGGTAGGGGAGGCGTCTCCGTCAAATTTGGAGGCAGAGCTCAGGGCCAAAGAAAGAGAGACTGCCCAGCTGGTGGAGGATGTCCAGAGACTGCAGGCCAGCCTGTCCAAACTCCGTGAGACGACCAGCTCCCAGATCACACAGCTGGAGGAGCAGCTCAGCACCAAAACAGCCACTCTCAAGGTACTCAAACACACAGGTCCACTTTGGTATGAGTATGTTGATCTGTCCTCAAACTGTTTGTGGTCTGTCACCCACACCATTAAGAGTATCTGAAAATAAATATCTGAAGATTTGGGTTTTGTTTTGAGACGTGTATATTATCTGTACAGGAACTGGAGGAGAAACTGCAAAAGCAGGCTGACTATGAGGAGGTGAAGAAGGAACTGAGGTAAGGCTGGTCATGTTAATCTTTGCATTTGTTGTCTTCAAATCTGTGGGTGCCTGTTTCTGTGTGTGTTCACCTATGTCTTCACGTGCTTTAGCCCAAGTAGATGATAGGAAATGGGTACTGAAATTGTTTTTTCTGTGTTCTTAAAGTTTTTCCTGATTTTTTTTTTTTATCACTTTAGTATACTCAAATCTATGGAGTTTGGAGCATCTGATTCTGTGCAGGTAAAACAGTATTCACATTTATAATATTGTAACCAAGTGAAATTGTCCACATCTCCTAACGACAGGAGAGTTTTCAGTTTATCGCTTTAATGAATAGCTGGGTTATTTCAAAATGGCTTCTTTTTGTTCTTGTGCTCTTGGTCAGGACTCCGCCAAACCTTTGGAGGTGCTGCTGCTGGAGAGAAATCGCAGTCTTCAGTCCGAGAGTGCGGCTCTGCGCATTGCTAACAACGAGCTCAGCGGTAAGTTTTTTCTACATTTAAGCCTATGAAGTCTACACTGTCCGCAAACTCTTCACCACAAAAATGATGTCAGATAGAACCACGAGGTTCAGGGTATATCGTCTTTTTCTCTGAGAATACTTAATTATTTATTCCTTGTATCGGTTTTTCCCACATCCGTTGCAGAAATATTCCTCCTATAAAGAAATTCTGGATCTGGTATCTTTAAATATTGTGGCAAGAGGTCAGCGTTAACAGTAATAAAGTTGCACTACACAAATGAGGACACCACACTATTTTTCCCTGCATCAGGACTTGCCCTCCACAACAGTGTTTGTGGTTTTGAAATGTCATGGCTTTAGGCTTGAATAGTTGAATAGCTTTGAATTGATTAACATTCGCAGTAAGGGGAGCTTACTGTCTTCCTCGATCATGTTAAGTTTCAATGCCTGTGCATTAGAATAATATGACTTCCAGCGTTCATAATCAAAAAGGATTTGTAGCTACAGGACTGAAAATGTTGCTTTTTTTCACTCTGTGTTTAGGTTGTGAAATATTATCGTCTTACCTATCAGGGTAAAAAGTAACTATGTCGGCCGAGCTGTACGGTTGCTTTTG
Source organism: Tetraodon nigroviridis (assembly GCA_000180735.1). NCBI lineage: Eukaryota > Metazoa > Chordata > Actinopteri > Tetraodontiformes > Tetraodontidae > Tetraodon > Tetraodon nigroviridis. The sequence goes on along the minus strand of CAAE01014537.1, from coordinate 655,897 downwards.
ATGTTCACGCATCTCTTTTCTGTTTAATCGGGAGAAACATGTTCTCAAAGACTTTGGTTGCTCCATTATGTTTCTGAATGTACTTTTAAAGATTATGACATTGCCTCTGCACAGAATGGAATTTACCAGTGTTCAAAAATTCCTCTGCCGAAACCTGGAAAATGACTTGCATGGCGTATTGGCTATCTAAGGACATCATTTGACCCTGTCCTGTTATTTCCACTTTGCCTGTGAGAGATAGAGGGAGAACACGAGTGAGCCCCGGGCCAAGCTAATCTGCCTAAGTGGCACAGTGTCAATTGTTTTGTTTGTCCTTTTTTCTTCCAGGCTGTGGCTTACAAGAAAGGTTGAAATCACAAATGCATGGGCACTTTGTCTGGGGGCTTGGCAAAAAAGGAAAAACAAAGTTCACTAATTTGAACGAAAAAAAAAAAAAAACCCAAAAAACAAACTTGAAATAACTCCACATTTGTTAATAATTTTCTCTCTCTTTTTGGACCCCCCTTTTTTGTTGACTCCCCCATAATGCATGGTGTGTTTGACCTTTCTTGTAGGGTCAGCCGGGCGAAAAGGGACAGAAGAGTCCGCACCGAAGGAGGAGACCATGCCCAGCGATCCCTCTTCTTCTACCCCTCCTTCCCCACCTTCCCTTCCATCGTCCTAACAACCTCCCCTCTCTCGCACTCACACGGAAACCCTCAATACTGCCACCAGCAGCGGCGGCGGCGGCGGCGAAACGCACCCTTTTGCTCCTACCGGCATCGGACAGGACTTCTACTCGCCCGTCTTCCCTCTGGTGGGCAGTAAGCTGGCTTTGAATCCTCTGATTCAGCGGCAGCTGCTCCAGACCTTCTACTCCAAAGCTTTGCATGAATCATCTGGAATCCCCCAGTGGGGCTCTGCTCTTCACCCCCTTCACCCCCGACCCTCAGTTCCATTCCTGCCTCCAACCCCGGTTCTGGGACTGCTGCGGTCCCCTTAGCTGCCAGCAGCCCACAGCCGCCTCCAGCCAGCCCAGACATGGCGCCCGTCAATGGGAGCAGCACAGCTGGCAGCGCCCCGTCCCCCTCGCCCAGCCACTCCGACGCCACCACCGGAAGTCTCTTGGACGGGGAGGACATGGACACAGCAGAGATTGCCCGCCAGGTTAAGGAGCAGCTGATCAAACACAATATTGGTCAGCGTGTGTTTGGCCACTATGTGCTGGGACTGTCCCAAGGCTCGGTCAGCGAGATCCTGGCCAGACCAAAGCCGTGGAACAAGCTCACCATTCGGGGGAAGGAACCCTTCCACAAGATGAGGCAGTTCCTTGCTGACGAGCAGAACATCCTCGCCCTGCGCAGCATCCAGGGACGACAGCGGGGTGAGTTTGTGGGCCTTTAATATCTCAGCACTGGCGTGTCTGTGTGTGTTTAGGTGTCTTGTGTGTATGTGTGTTTGTGTAACGGTGTAGCCCTTCACTCTGGTTTCGATTAGGTTGTCGATATGGGCTTTTTTTTGTTGTTGTTGTTTTTTTTGGGTGCCTCTCTCTTTTCGAACTCTCGTCATGCGCCACACCTGTGTGTTTCGAATGAGTTCCCAGTCACGCACTGATCCCAAGAGTCTCTTCCTGCTATTGCAGTCAATAGAGAAACCTTTCGCACATCAATATTATAGATCGGCAGGAACTAGGAGGGAGGCAGAGGTACCGTTAACTACGGCTAGTTTCGATTGGGTTGGACTTGCTTTTGTTAATGCATCGGAAATCTCTGATGGAAGGTGGTTTTGGAGGTACAAAAAACCCCCAGAAAAAACAATGTCTACCTCTAGACATTGTGTATTTCCGAACAAACATAAGATCGACTTTAGGCAGTGTTTCATACTACTAAATGTCTAATCCAGCCTGACACGGCTTTGGAGCTAGGTTTGTAGTTCTAGATGCAGCTTTGACGTGTACAATGGCCACAGACAGGGAATTCAAGATAATGTTTAATGTGTCCACAGCTCTTGGGGCACATCCAGTCTTGCAGTAAAAGAAGGGAAGCACACAAAAGTTTTGTAACATAGTGTGTGGTATATTGTTTTTAACAGAGGGCTCTGGCCAGCCCCAGCTTAGCCGAGTGTTTCAGGAAGTTCCGAAGCGGAGAAGCATCTCCAATACAGCTTCACACACAGGTCTGTCACCTTCACACACGGAGATTGAAGCACGTTTCTGTCTGTGTGGCATGTTTGTGTGTGAACATTTTCTATGGCGTGTGTGTGAGAGCTTTTGTTCATTAAATTATGGGCAGGCGCACAGATACAGCGTGCCTTGAAAGTAACCACACAGTTGCAGTGACTTGCGTCAAAGGAAAAGCCAGCATGTGAATTTAGGGATTTTATTGGTTGTTGGTAATCTGAGGGGAGCATTTATGATATGAACCCAGTAGCACGCGTGCATGCGGATGCTCCAGAGGGACTAAAGGAATTATGACAGTCCCCTCCAGTGTAGTTGCTTTGTAGCTCAGTGATGGGAATGTCGGTCTTCGTGCTGTGCCAGGGCAAGATTCAACGTCCTAATAGGCTCTAGTCTTGTTGGTTTTTTTCTGCTTTTCAGTGTGAATTTTTTTCCTAACCTTTTCCCATTTCTTCTCTTTTTTCATCTAGGTAACATCACTGCCCGTGTTCGCACCCCAGAAGCGGGTTCAGATGAGGCTATCAAGTCGATTCTGGAGCAGGCCAAAAGAGAGCTGCAGGTGCAGAAAGCTGGTAAGAATCGGTTTTCTGTTGTTTTGGTTTTTTCTTCCCTCTAAAGCTGCAAAGGATACAAACCTGAAAATAACGCATTGTGACTTTGAGTGTTGGTGGCGTTTGTTAAAGTCCTTTTTAATCTCTCAACAGACCTGTCCCATGCTCAGCCATCCTATGCTGGACTGAAAGGAGGGGGTGCAGGTGGCACAGGAGGGGGAGGAGGAGGAGGGGGGAGCAACGGTTCAGATGAAGCTATTCGCTCCATCTTAGAGCAGGCTCGCAGAGAGATGGAGGCCCAACAGGCTGCACTGGAGCCCATCCTCAAAGCCTCATCCTCCTCATCCTCCTCCACAGCATCCCTATCTCAGAGAGACCTCATGAGCTCCCCGCTGACTGCCCCCCTACCTCCGTACAACCCTTTGGCACTGTCGCTCAAGAAGACCCCCATCTCCCTCCTCTCCTCCCCATCATCGCCCTCAACCATCCTGGACTTCAGCTCAAGCATGAAGAGGGAGGGCAGGGGTTCTACAGGGATTGACATGTCACTTGACGGAGCTCTCAGGTTGGGTCGGGGCTCAGAAGGATCAGCTCGCTCCGGAAGTTCTGCAGGACTGGGTTATTGGAGGGAGCAGTGGTGGAGCAACATGCCTACGGACCATCGCAGGGTACTGTCCACGCAGACTGGAGAGGATAGCCACAACCAGGAGGACTCCAAAGAGGTAAAGGGAGGCGAGGACAGAAGCCTTTAGTGTTTGTGACAGTCTGCCTGCCTGCCTGCCTGTCTGCCTGTCTGCCTGTCTGCCTGTCTGTCTGTCTGTGTTGGATTCATAGCTAATCCATCCTCTGCCTGTGATTTTCAGGGAATCCTGAGTGACAGCCAGTCCAGACACAAACCATGGAACAAGTTGAACCAGAAGAGCAGAGATCCATACCTCCGCATGCAGTCGTGGCTCAACGGAGACCAGGGACAGAACACACACATCCAGCCAGCTCAGAACCAAGGTAGGCAACTCACACACACATACCAGCCCATAGTGTATCCTTGGGCCAGCACATTATTCATAAAGCCTGATTAGACCTAGTGGCTAGTTGTTACTGTCAGTCTGTCACTCACCTACCCCCATCCTTCCTCCTCCTCCTCCTCCCCCTCCCACCATCCCCCCATCTTCGGTGCTGTGGCAGTGTCAGCCAGCAAGCTGCTGGTTTGTCATGTCCTAGACAAGTTAGTGTTGCAGCGCCAGATGGCAGCTCTGTATGTGTGTGTGTGTGTCTTTCTCTCTGGGGGTGTAAACAGCAGCTAATGTACACTGACAGCTCCTCATGACTGCTCTCTTCCAGCCTGCTGAGCTGCACAGCAGTACTACAGAGACAGAGACGGGGAGATGAAGGAATAGGATGAGGAAGCCAAAAAGCTTCAAACTGAAAACTTAAGCACCTTTTGCTGTTTGTTTAACAGGAATTAAATTATTGGATCTAGTTTGAGTCGAGTTTCTCCCAGCTGGGGAAGACGATGAATCTCTTGTTCTTATGTTGTTACATGTCCTCTAATCTGCTTGATCTTTCTTTTTTTTTTCTTCCCTGTCTGGTCTGTTCAAACAGAGGGTACTCCCAAAACATCAGCCAGCTGCAGCCCTGCTCCAGAGTCCCCCCTCAGTTCTGCTGAGGAGTCTGTTAATGGTCTGACAGGGGATCCAATGGCTTCACAGTTGTCCAGTATGAAACCTTTGTCCGAGGATCCGTCTGGGGCCGAAACTCAGCTAAGCACTTCGCTGCCCGTACCTGGCCATTCGGGCCTCAGCATCCAGGAAATGGTTGCAATGTCCCCCGAGCTTGACACGTACGCCATCACCAAGAAGGTTAAGGAGGTGCTCACCGACAATAACCTTGGTAAGAGGCATCCTTTGCATTTTCCTCTTTTCCCTTTGCTGCCTTCGTCTCTTTTCTTCGGCATTGATGAATCATTGTGCTTTTAGATTCAAATGTCATTTCCCTTCTTCGTTGTCTAACCAGGTCAGCGTCTGTTTGGGGAGACTATCCTAGGTCTGACTCAGGGTTCTGTCTCAGACCTGCTAGCCAGGCCCAAACCGTGGCACAAGCTGAGCCTGAAGGGCAGGGAGCCCTTCGTCCGCATGCAGCTCTGGCTCCAGGATCCGCACAGCGTGGAGAAGCTGATGGACATGAAACGCTTGGAAAAGAAAGGTCCGCATTAATAAGCTCGATAATTCATCAAAAAGGGGTTTTTCATAAACGGCACCACGACTTTTTAAAGATACTCCGCCTTTTTGTTCCGTGCTCTACTTGACACACCTCTAAAAAAAAAAAAAAGAACTTGGCAAAAACACATAATCGCCTTTGAATTATTTTTGCACATCTGCACAATATCTTTTGTGCAGGACAGCAGAGCATGTTGTGCAGATCATAGTCATCTTGGTGTGATGTCAGTACTAATCAGCACTGCAGACATCACATACTGTATTAGATATGACAGCTAAGGGACTGCCAGGGGCCTGCTTACCCACAGTCATCGGCACTCCTCTTCATCATTGTCATCATTAGAAAAATCATCAGTGTCCATACGCTTATATTTTTATCATTCAGTAGTCCACAGTCTGCTCTGACAGTTTATCATTTTTTTATTCCCCTTGTGTTGAGGATGTGAAGAAGAAGCGGCCAGAGCCAAGAGGCTTCTTTCTTCTGGCCGTCTCACGCTGACCTCTGACTCTCTGTAGACTACCTATTGACACGAACGTTCATTCATCACTTTAACCTCCTTTTCGAGATACACACGACTGCAAACAGGCCCTGATACCAGTGTGCTTGAAGCTTCACTGCGTAAGGTTATCATGAATTCCACTTTGTTTGAGATTATTGACCCCAGAACAAGAGAGCATCCAGATAGCATTGGGAGGGAACGTCCTGCCCATCAGCACAGCCCGGGGAAAAGACATGGACTGACCCTAATGTAACTGCATTTGACCTCTCACCCTTTTGATACAAGCCTGCGAGCCAGCACCAAACTTTCTGAGCGCTCTAACCTTGCCTCGAGGGTTTCTCTTTTGCAGCGCTCATAGTGACTGTAAAAAAATGTTTGTGTTTCAATAGCTGTTAATTTTTGAGACCGTGTCAAATATAGTCGATAATTTTTTGGCAGTTTTGAGCTAACTTTTTGGAGGTTACGCCACGTGTCAAGTTTATTTCTGCAGCTTTGCTACATGCTTGACAAAACCGCTCGAGCTCGGCCAAACTTATTTGTTCCACCCACAAGCCTATGGCTCGTTTTATCTTTGCGTCCGTAAGCCATTTATGTCTTGCTTTCTGTTTTGGCACACAGATCTCCAAAGTCACAGCTTACCTGTAGACTGAATCAATGTTGCATTCATGTTACCCTCCTGCAGAGAAGCGTCTGCCCAGCGTGGTGTTGCCAGCACCAGCACGGGTCACAATCAACACCATGTGTTTGAGTTTGTAACACAGAGTTTGCTGCTGGTGAAGTGCAGCGTTTAGTCTTATTGCTAAAAATATCCAGTTTGGGCTCATTAGAGCCTCTTCAGAGTAACCTTGGCGTCTCCCACGGGACCCTGTGAGATTATAGTATAGAAATGCTGTTTGCCTTTTGTTTTTCAAAATATTCAATGTTTTAATTAATTCACTTAAGGCTTTAATGAGCCTGTTTATATTGATGTGGTTATGTCGTGTCACCACTGGAAATGTGTCAGCTTTGAAGCAGACTGAACATCGTGCAACGCTGCCATGAACTGTGTGTTTTCACCTGCCGATGCCTGAAGTACATGATGCTGCTCTTTGCCATAAAATGGATGCAACGCTTCCGTCGTCATTCCTGTGAAAATTGCTCCACCTAGTGGAATTATACATACACTTATTCAGTGCATTGAATATTGTTCTCATTAATACCAACAAAGTCTTGAAAGATTTACTGCTTGTAGCCTGCTGGGATCTAAAATGGTATCCATGACCGATTTTAAACTGTAAGATTGTGAAAAATTCTAATTGATTGTGAAAATTGTTATGCAGTTATTGAGCTGCCATGTTTTTTGAGTGACTAATGTGAGCCCTCTTTCATTTCTTTGTGCCGCCCTTTAGCCTACATGAAGAGGCGACTGAGCTCCTTGAGTGATGGGCATTCTGTGGACGGGGCAATGGTGGGGCCAGATTACGCCCAGGGTTCCCAGAGCCCAGGGCAACAACAGCTGAAGAAGCCCCGGGTGGTGCTGGGACCTGAGGAGAAGGAAGCTCTGAAAAAGGCCTACCAGCAGAAGCCCTACCCCTCCCCCAAAACCATTGAGGAGCTGGCCACCCAGCTCAACCTCAAGACCAGTACTGTCATCAACTGGTTCCATAATTACAGGTCAGCTCAAAAAAGACTCTAAATATTCTGTCCTCTCTCTCTCTTTCAAACCTTTGATTTCCACTGCCTTCAGCTGTTTATTTGTGGCAGACTTGATTTGTAAGCCTTTCATGTGTCCTTACTAGGTCACGCATCAGGCGAGAGCTCTTCATCGAGGAGATTCAAGCAGCTGGGGGAGTGGGGCCTGGAAATGAGGGGGGCTCCCCTTCCCTCCATGGGTCCAAATCAGGAGAAGGGGACAGCTGCGATGGGACAGAATCCGAGGGCACGGTGGAGACGCGCCACGGGCTTGGAATGGGCCTGGAGGATCACAGAGGAGCATGCAAAGACCAAGACATGGAGGCCGAGTCTGAGGCAGGGGGCTCCAATAACTCTCCTGCTGAGTTGGACTTAGCCGGGCCGGGATCCAGCTGTGGTCTGGGGCTCTTCAGCCTCACAGAAGCGTCCTCCTGTAGTTCCGCTTCCAGTACTACTATCCCGGCCAGAAACCCCAGGGACAACAATCTGCGCAAGAAGAAAGCAGCCAATCTGAATAACATCATCCACAGGCTAGAGAAGGCTGCCAGCAAAGAGGATCCCTCGGAGTGGGAGTTCTAGCCCCCCCGCGACCATCCTTCACCCCTCTTGTCTTATAACCTCACGACCTCTAACCTTGGACCCCTCCTGCTCTGTTCCAGTCGGAGAGTGGACACAGCCAAAGTCAAGCTCAGCAGCCATTTTATCACACAAAAGCTTTCCCAGAAGAGGAAGGAAACAAAGAGTGGTTGGCAAAACCCATAAAAAATAAGATTTAACGAACACCTAGAAGAACAAAAATAAGAGAGCGTGTGTGTCTCTCCTTTTTTTTCTTTTTTTTTTTTTTTTTTTGAAACTGAGTTTTGTTTTTGTACTGACAAAAGCACTTAGCCGTCCTGCTGGCCTCTGGCCCTGCTGTACCTCCCCTATCACCAGCCAGTGGTGCACCAGACTGGTTAGTCCTGAGCTGGGGTCTGACCCGCAGCTGTGGTCCAAACCTGGACTCGATGAAACAGGCAAGGCCTAACACAGCAGCTGTCACAGTGATAGACACTGATAGATGATAGATAGAGACAGGAACTCTCTTACGAGAACTCTCACTTTCTTAAAGGAGATTTTTTTTTCCTCTCTTCTTCTCACCTCCCAAGTGTCCACAAACCTCCCCTCACTCAGTGAGACGCCTCATTTTTCACACTGTAGAGTGACTGTTACAAACCCTTTGCCTTTTTCACTCACTGCGTGCGTGTGTGTGTGTGTGTGCGGGTGCATGCGTGTTGTATGTAGAGACTGTGTCAGTGTGCGTCTGTTTATGTCTGTACACACCAAAAAAAAAAAAAATGGTGTGTTTGCGTGTGCGTTTCCTCTCAATGGCAGCATGTTTTCTTTTTGTCTCGCTCCTACACTCTTAAGAGGGTAGTTGAAGGCCTGCCGGCTGAGCTGCCATGGTTACTGATGTAAGAAAGATGAACTTTGAACTCTTGTGTCCCATATCCGATCCTACTGACAGCCATGTGATGGCCAGAAGGATTTCTTAATTCCTCACAAACTCACGCACTCATCGGAAGAGAAAGAAAGGAAGGAAGGAAGGAACTCTCTTTTTGCCTCCTCAAACCTTTCTCCTAAAGATGAGGGATGATCTCTTTTTTTAATATTGCAATTTGGTTGCCAATAAGAGATTGCACAGTCTATTGACTCTAAAGAGTACAAAATAGGGAATTTTAGGAGACATTTTTTTTAATTAGTCCAAAAAAAACCACAAACAATAAAATAAAATAACAAGCTACCGTTTTTTTTTTTTTTTTTTACAAAAAGAAGAAAAAACAATTAGAACGGAATAATGTTGCGTTGTTGATATACGATACGATGAATTTAAGTAGTACTGTAGCTGTCTGACATGGTGATACTTTACGTGTCTCGTTGTTTTTAGGTTTTGCACGTCACAGCTTTACCCAGCACTGGACCTGTTGGGTATTTGTGTGTCTGTGTCTGCACCATGTACAAAAAAAAATCTCTTTTCACAAACACACACCTTTTTATAGGCCAAATCAGGAAGAGTGTATGCGTGTGGTTGTGCGTGTGAGCCCTGTATGCATTTGTATTTGCCTGCATGATGTAAGTCGGGGTCGAGGTTAATTCACTTGAACCTAAACGTGAGAAGTTACGTTATCAATATTGAGAAGAATGACTGAAGAAAAGGAAAACAAAAAAAAGGATTTAAATGAATAAATTTCAATGTACAGTTGGGATCGATCTGTATTTTTCGCAGGTTGGCCTCCTAGTGAATTAACCCCAGCCCTGGTGTGAGTAGTTACACTCTCCTCCAGTCTGTCCTGTATCCAGGGATGTTCGTCTTTTGCATTGAATTCTACTGTAAACACTATAAATTATAAGGCATATCACCTCTTCCCTGTCCCACACAAGCCCTCAGTGCCTGTCAGCCTACTGCCTCCCCTCTGTGTGCGTGTGTATGTGGGTAAGTGTGTGTGTGTGTGCGTCGGGTGCATGAACACACACCTAGCGTGTGCACTTGCGTGTGTGCGCATGACTGAGGAGCGTACATTGTTTCCAATGAGTTGGGTCATATTTCGTATTTACTTGCACACACTACTCGTGCACAACTGACACCCTTCTTTAAGCTGTTTGATGCATTACCATTACATTAATCTTCTCACAAAGTAGTGTAATACTATGATTTACTGTAGCTTGGTTTTATTGCTATTTTTGCATTTATAGTTTGGTTTTTATTCTGCTTATTTATAGGTGCTGTATTTTTCATTTAATGTCTTATCATTTGAGTTGTTTATTTTTTAAGGGATTTTACTGTTCCTGAGGGCAAATAACATTTTTATTAGACGTATAGACTGCCGGCAGTATTGGTTAATATTTACAAAGATGTACTAGTTCTCATTTGTTTGTATATTCATGAATCCTAAAGTTTAGTGTCATTTGAATAGCTTTTCAAAAATGTGTTTTCTACAGTTCATGCTCCCATAGCAGAAAGCTTTTACCACAGTTGCGCTCTTCAACTGCTAGCTAGAGAATCAAAAAAAAAAAAAAAAACCCAACAAAAAACATATCAAGATCCACGGGGAAACAGATTATGGCGGCATATCTCGTTAGCAGTTTTCACTTGTCAGATTTTTTAATAAACGTTCCCATCTCCTGCATGCCCAACACTAACTCTCAGCAGGGCATGCAGCCTGTTTAGATGCGCATCAGCCAGTCATTAGTCCCACTCAGACACACTTTCACACGTTCATGCTTTGTCATATAGGTGAGAGAGTATAAAAAAACAAACAAGCAAGCTTCGGATCATGTGGTAACTTAAAGGAGGTCGTATCTGCCAAATTGAGATTAGAGAATCCCACCAGCTCGTGGTTGTGCTAGGCCAGATGCCAACAGACAGCCAGCTCGTGATTATGCAGAATTTCCATTGCAGTCTGAAACAAAGCACTTATTGGGATCTTTCCTTGGACAGGGTCTAATAACACTACAGCCGAGCGCGATCCCAGCCCCCTGGGAAATGTTTGCCTTTTCAACCAAGCACAGACTCCATATCAAAACACTAAAACCCAATTGGAAGATATCAGCGTTTCTCAGCCCAGGTGATCGGAGAGGAAGCCCTGAATTCAAGCTAGCGGGGCGGTTAGACAGTCTGGCCCCGGCCCCGGCCCCGGCCCCTGTCCTGGTCCTGGTCCTGTACAGTTGTAGATAGCAGGTTGGTTTGTACCCGGATCCTCCTCGGTGTCTCCTTAGGTCGGTGTCCCCTCACTCCTCAATGTATGTCCACATACATTGTCCCTCTGTGAGAAGACAGACAACCCTGTTGCACTGCATCAAGATGCGTTGGCTAAAATTGGATTTTGTCAAGTATCTAATAGTTGTGGGACGTGTCCAAGCATTGGCTCTTCTGGTTAGACGACTGATGTGAGACATCTGTCCGGGCTGGTTGCCTTCTGTTGGACTGCTCGGTCTGACGTCTGGGGACAAGCAGCCACTGTAAAGAATAAGCACTTAACCCGTTTGCCAGTTTTCCAGCTCCACCTGTCCGACCATCATCAGATTTGTGCCTTTAACTGCCAAGCAGGGCACCAAACTTGTGATGTCATCAGAGCGCCTCGTCTCGCCGTCTGTCCTGCCTGTCTCCATCCCCGTTTGTTTCCACTCGGGTTCATGTCGGTACTCTAAGGCGGCCCCGGCCGATCCCAGCCCTCGGGGGAATCAACAGGAGACGTCTCCTGGCTCCCCATACTCCGCCTCCCCAACCCCAACCCCAACCCTTCGGGACACATTTCAGTCCAGGTCTCATTTCTGACAGTTGTTCTCCCACAATCCTTTTCTTCTGTTGTACATAGCGGAGGTAGTTGAAGGCCAGAGGATTGATGAAGGAGGAAGCATGCAGAAAACAGCGTACACTGTAATAACACTGAATTTCTTCATAGGGCATTTTGTATTTTTCTGTTTGTGTCAGGTTTGCTGTGACCTTAATAATGGCACTACAGGTATTCCTAACGACGTGTGCCAATCCTAATGGGTATTTGGAAGAGGCGTGTAAATACAGTCGATCAAGTAGCTGTCGGTTCACTCTTGTCACGCTTTTGTTCGAAGGCAGAAGGAGAGAAGGGACGATTCAGGACTTTTCCATGATCCACAGATATTTTTCTACAAATTTTAATCAGATGATTCTATACACTGTTGAATAACATTGTAAAGGTGTAACAGATGCTGTATATCCTATCATGTTTTCTGAAGTTGTAAAGCTTTACTGTATGATCTGTTGAAGTAGTGGTTATTCATTGACATGTTAGTTGTAATGGAAGCCTGAACAGCAGCACTGGTCACCATATTCAGGAAAAAAACACACGAAAGAAAGAGAGAAAAAACCTCAGATGTTTTTTGTAATATTTTAGAATATATCGTATGAAGTGGGTTTTTGTAAGGAAACACTTTCTGAATCAGCGGTGCTGTGTAAAGAGCACACTCAGTAATGCATACACACGCGATGCAGCACAACACACTCATTCTCCAAACTCCTCCCTCCACCCCTGTGCTTATCTGCGTGTGTTTCCTTTCAGTTTTGGGTTGGTTGGTGTTTTTTTTTTTTCTTCTTTGTGTTTGTTTTCCTTTCCTCGGCTCCGGCTCTGGACGCGTTTCCTGGCGTAGACGCGCAGCTTCAGCGCCCGGACGCAGAACATGTCAGCGGACGCTGGCGGCGCTCGGGCGGAGCGCCGGCGGTCCGGCCGCGCGGCACCTCGCTGCAGAGGTGACCCGCGCTTTTGTTTTCCCTCTAAACGAGCCACCTCTCTCGGTGGCTGGAGTTCATCCGTGGTTCGAGTCCCAGTGTAGTCTGACAACCAAAAGACCCGGGGAAGCGCCCCCGCCCCGCCCCCCTGAGAGCTTTAAGATGCTTGTTGAGGCTTTAGGGAGTTAGTGTTTTTAAAGATGACCTGTCCCACCTGTCGCCAACAACGTGGAAGTGACGCTTCTCCTAACTTATCCCACTGCTGTGTTTGTTTCTGTTTGAGTCGGAGTTCCCGGGAGCCTGCGTGCGTGTACGTGTGTGTTGTAGTACAAGCGGCTGCATGACTGTAAAGGGATGGTCAAGATGTTTTTCAAAAGTTGTTTCCTAGCACTTCTGTCACTCCTGAGATGCTTTCTTTTCTCCTTAAGGGGTCTTTTCCCCCCCGATCCCGTTGTTTTTCCTTATGTATCATCGTTTCTTTATCTATTTACTAAACGTATCATGTTGTTTGTTCTCAGCACTGTAAAACAGTCCCTTCTACAACATTGAAAAGCAATATCACTGTATGAAACGTTCACAATGTATTTGTTATGATTGACATTTGATTCATCATCATTATTATTCACATGCACCCTAGGTGTGATAATTGAAGTAAATCTCTTTTATACAAATACTGAAAGTGTGCTGTTGTAGTTTTTCCTTCTGGGAAGCGTGTAACAAGTATTCTCAGAGAAAAAGCTCAGAAAGCAGGGAAATGTGAGGCAGTCTGAAGGGTGGCCGGGGTCTGACGGGCTCTCGGCCTCCGCAGGTGAGTTCATGTTCTGCCGGACGGTGATGGCGCCGGGGCACAAACGCACCTCCCTCACCTCTTTCTCCCCCTCCGCTCTGCTCAGGTCGCTACGCCGAGCTGCAGTCGGAGTTCGCCTCGGCCGTCCAGACCAGCGTGGAGCAGAAGACGCTCATCCTGAAGCTGGAGCATGACCTGAGCACCGTCCAGGCCTTGTCCTCCCTGCCGCGCCCCGACGCCGAGGGGTCAGAGGTCGGCACGCTGGAAAACATCCCCGAGCCCGTCAAGGAGGCCACTGCCATGTTTGCAGGTGTGCGGGAAGTGTGAAAGAGCGGGAGACGTGACTGGAGGTGAAGGCTTCCCAGAGCGTCTGGTTGGGGCCTTCTTTATTGAAGATTGCATCTTTACCCTCGAAGTGCTGTGGTAGCTACTGCCTAAGCGAAGCCGTCGTCATCAGGGATCCTTTGAATGTGTGCATGTTTACCACAGAAGAAGAAACCGGGCCTCTTACGCTGTCTGCGTTCCCGCAGGTTCTGGTCCCGGGGCTCCCGCTGAGCTCCCGCAGGGTCAGATGGACTCGCTGCTCTCCATCATCTCCAGCCAACGGGAGAGGTTCCGCTCCCGCAACCAGGAGCTGGAAGTGGTGAGGCCGCCCCGCCCCGCCGCGCGTATCCCGCCGCCTCTTTTCGGGTTTGGTTTTTTCCTGGTGGTGCGAATGCCTGGTTGTTGGCTTCCCGCAGGAGAGTCGCTCCATGCAGCAGACCCTGCAGGCCCTGCAGGCCGAGCTGGACAGCCTGAGGGCCGACAACATCAAACTCTACGAGAAGATCAAGTTCCTGCAGAGCTACCCCGGCCGAGTACGTCGGCGCCCAGACCTCGGGTTTCCACGCATTTATTTGAGAGAGAACCTCAAAGGTGGGCTTTTCTGTGCCGTAGGCCGGAGGCAGCGACGACACGGTGATGCGCTACTCATCCCAGTATGAGGAGAGGCTGGACCCGTTTGCCTCCTTCAGCAGGAAGGTAAAGAACGAGCCGGTCCTCAAGGACCCTGGTCCACTTCCCTACAGATACAGGAAATGGCTCACAAGTACTTGTGGTGGTGGAGGCTTTGGTTTGGGTCCGATGATGTCATACTCTGGTTCCAGGCTGAGTCAGATGATGACTCCCTCTGGGGGCTCAGGCTGAATCATCCTGGGAGATGTTGACTTTCATTAGAGTTGGCAGCCTCCAACTGTTGCATGTTGTTGTTCAAAAGAGGCCAAGCGCTTGAAGCAGCGTTGCTGACGGCGGGTCTGTCGTTGCAGGAGCGCCAGCGCCGCTACCTGAGCCTCAGCCCCTGGGATAAGGCCACGCTCAGCCTCGTAGGTGCCACGCTCGGCTCGGCTGCTCGCCCACTCCTCCGCGTCTCATCCTCTGCTGTGTGTCTCTCAGGGTCGTGCAATCCTCTCCAACAAGATGGCGCGGACCGTGGCCTTCTTCTACACCCTGTTCCTGCACTGTTTGGTGTTCCTGGTAGGGCGGCGGTCTCCGGGCCAGCGCCTGGCTCGCCTCAGTCTCAGGAACTCACCTCTTCACTGCCATCTGCTTTCAGGTGTTATACAAGACGGCGTGGAGCGAGAGTATCGGCAGAGACTGCACCGCTTTCTGTGCTAAAAAGTGAGTTTATCCGTCCTCAGAGTCTGTTCTGCTCTTTTCGCAGGCGCCACGTTTCCTCTTCCTCCATCGTCTTTGTGTTCCCAACAGGTACGCCGACCATCTCCACCAGTTCCACGAGAATGACCCGAACCTCTGAACCTGGGCCTGCCGAGGCTGGTCTGGCTGCACGCAGGAAAACACCAGGCAGACCAGGCAGACCAGGCAGACTAGGCAGACCAGGCAGGCCTCTACCCCCTCTCCGTGTCCCTGCAGTAACCACCACCCCCCGCTAGGTGGCGGTGTAGCGCTAGAACTCGAGTGAATGTTGGGTTTCTGTTTCTAACATAATTTAGATCCAATCAGAACTAGATAACACATAATATACTCCCAAATTACACCTCTGCTGTCTCTAAGAATCTGTCTGCACGCCAAAGGGACCATAATAGCGACGGTAATGTTGTCTTGGTGGGTTTTGTTGTTAAAAATTAAGATTAACGTGAAAATGAAGTAGATATGGAAAAGTAGTAGCGTTAGTAGGGTTATTTCTGATTGGTTGCTGGGTTTGCGGTATTTAATTAGTAGTAAGGGTGAACAGAGATCCTGTGGTGGTGGAAGAGGAGGCTCCAGTGATGAAGACGGTTCCTCTTGCTTTGTTTTTTCGGGATGTTTGATGAAGTTTAACCATGTGTGAGAAGATCACGTATCCCTCAGCTGATAGGCCGTTAGCCCAGTAAGGGCCAGTGGGGATCGTTACCGTGTATTCCTCTTTTCCTGCTTTGATCCAAATAAAGTCTATGCATTCATTTCCTTTCTTGTGTTGTTCTCAGAAAGTCTTTCAGATATTTAGACTCCTGAAATCGTTGTCAGTGATGGACATCGGCTGTCCTCACACCTGTGGAAGGGCTGTGTCTTCCGTGGTGTGTTCAGGTAATAACACCTAACATTTCAGAGGGTTCAGTCTGGGTGAGGAAGCCTGGTGAACGGCTGAGCCGCCAGCAAGGCTGGGGGGCTGTCGGGGGCAGTAACTGGGCTGACCCGTCCACGCTGTCTGATGGCCGTCTGCTCCAGAGCCTGACTGGAAACGCTGCATCATTCATGAGCCCTCCAGCAGCCACCAGACGGACCCTCCAGAGCAGTCACACGGCCCTTTCTCCTCTGTCTTTTTCTCTCCTCATGCCCAGTCTTTAGGAACCCCCCCTCCCCCTAAAAAAAAAAAAAAAAACACACACACACCCTTTTTGCTTATCAGCTGAGACAGACTGACCTCCGTTCACCTTTCACCCCCATTTACAACCACCACCTGCAGGATAACAAAGCCTCAACTTCAGCCTGAAGGCCACGTGATCTAGTTTTTTTTTTTTTTTTTTAACTTTTATTCCTTGTTGGTTGCACTCGGGCTCTTCCTGTCTCGTGCTGTTTTAGGGGTCCTGAGGGCGCAGTCACTTCCGCCAGCGGCCACCAGGGGGCGCAAAAGGAGCACGGCTCGTTCGGCGGTACCTCCTAAATGTTTAATAACGTTAAACATCCTGCAGAGATCGTTCCTAGTGGGTTGATTTGACAGAATTATCAGTTCGTTCTGTTGGTAAAGTGGATCTCCGACACAGGTTTACTTCTGGGACCATCGTGGTCCAAGTAAAAGTGTGCAGAGG
>CAAE01014537.1:600949-639444 GCA_000180735.1 Tetraodon nigroviridis | reverse complement strand
AGTGGGGGGGGGGGGGGGGGGGGGCTGGGGGGGGACGGGGATGGTCCTGGTGTGAGCGGATGCTGGTGACTTTGTGAAGTTATGTGATGTGGTTTGGCGCTGCTGCACTCTGAGCCACACACACACACACACACACACACACACACACACGCACACACACACTCTCTCTGAGGTCTGCTGCTAACGCTCCGCTCCTCTCCTCCAGCCTCTCCGCGGCGGGTTGCCATGGCCCAGTGATGAACGGAGCGGCGGTGCCCGGTAGCCCGGAGCTCTCCTCCTCGTGCCCGCTGCCGGACTGGCGAGAGTTCTGTGAGCTGCACGCCCGAGCCTCCGCTGCCGACTTTGCCGACAAGTTCCAGCGCTTCCTGACGGAGAACCCCTGCTACGACTCCCCCGGCGCCGATGTCAGCTTCTCGCAGCACTTTGCCCATCACTTCCTGGAGTGTTTCGCCTCAGCTCTGACCCAGGCCCGGGAGAACCAGGCGTCCTCGCCCGGGGAGGACGGACTCAGCGTAGCCCCCAAGTACAGCATCGTTCCCTTCCTGGGAATCCAGGGCTGCCCGCTCTCCTACGGCCACGACCTCTACCACAGGCGCAAGGACGCCGGCGCGTCCAGCGAGTCCCTGGACAGCATGGACAGCGGAGGGGGAGGGGACAGACGGCGGAGGCGGCACCGCAGAGGCCCCCAGCCGGCGCACAAGGTCTCCGCCCTGGGACAGTCGCGCACTCGGGAGGACGTCTCCGTCGGCCACCCGAAGCGCGGTTCAAGAAGGGCTTCTCGCTGCGGAACATGAGCCTCTGCGTGGTGGACGGCGTGAAGGAGATGTGGCACCGGCGCGCCTCCCCGGAGCCCGACGCTCCGCCCGCGGCCAGGAGGGCCAACGGCGGGGGGGGGAGGGGCGGGCGTACGCAGCGCCGCGGGCGGAGAGAGGTGGTCGCAAAAGCTGCGGCTGTCGCGGACTCCGCAGAGCAGCAAGGCGGAGATGCTGGAGGTGCAGAGGGAGGGGGCGCTGCGCTACATGGTGGGGGACGACACCAACTGGCCTGGGGCCCCCACTTGCAGAACTGCCGGCTGCTGGTGACGAACACGACGAAGGACGAGGACGAGACAGTTTCCACTTGACTTCTTTGTTCGGCCAAGGTACACACGCACACACACACACACACACACACACACACACACACACACACAAAGATTGAGACAGATTTCTTCCATTGATGGATGGATTTTCTCTTCTACTTTTCTACTTCGACACTTTTTTCACCCCCTCGCAGCTGCCAAATATCAAACACACACACACACACACACACACACACACACACACACAGATGTGTGAAAGTGGTTTCTGCAACCGTCTGAACGCTCGTTCCACTTTTCCAGAGCAGATTTGAAGATCAATTGATTAAAAAAAAAAAGCGGGCCTCAATAATTCATGGCGCTAATCTTCCGCCGGGGCCCTTTAATGACCCAGTTAGAACTTCAGCTTCTGTGCGAATGTAAAACACACGCGCACGGCCACGTTACGGCCACGTGTGACTCTATGTCGGCGCCCTCTCTTGCGGCTCTCTGACCTTAAGCGGGCTGCGAGGCTCCGCAGCCGAGCGGGTGCAAATCTGGTCCTTTCATCGGGGCCGAAGACGACGGGGCTGAGGACAGGTGGGAGGCAGGATCAGGAGCCACGGAGGCGCTGGGGGGGGGCCGGGGCCAAAGAGGAGGCTCCTACATTGATTTCTCCAAGCTGCAGCATGATTACCAAGATTCCCTTTGACGTGCAAAGAGATAAATACCGATTGTCTTTTATTCTTTGACAAATGGCTGAGAAAAACAAAAATCAAAGGTTGAGTCTAAAGTTGAGTCTTTAAAAAAGCCACATGAAAAATCTATAAAATGAAAGCCAATAATGGCGCTGAAGGCCTTTCTGATGAGCGTCCACATCTGCAGATGGTCGTCAGCTGCAGACGAGGCTCTGACGCGAGCAGATTTCATGTTAATTAAACACACACACACACACACACACACACACACACACACATCTCTGCAGGCCAAACCTCTTTTTTTTATGTTAACACCACAATCCTGTTCAGGTTTTATAAAGCTGCGGCATGCTAGCGGCGTGCTAGCGGCTAACAGCCTCTTCAGGACACAGCAGCAGGGCTGCTTAAAGGCTGCTTAACGGAAGTGAATGATGATTCATCACCCTGCAAACTCTTGCTGCCTGTTTAAGTTTGCCAGAAATTGAAACAAAGTTTAAGTTTCTGGATGAGCCTGAGCTCATGTTCTGACGCGGGCAAAGATGGAGACGATGTGGCGCTTTCCTCGCGCTGCGCCGTAAAGGCAGCGAAGCCCCCGGATCTGGGCGCCTGCATCTTTGATGCTAATGAGATTTGCAGCCTGTGTCTGTCTCCCGCAGCGACGGGCCTGAAATTGAAGCGGTGGTGTTGAGCTGGGAGGTAAAAGGGGCAAAAAAACCGCCCAAAAACCAAAACACCAAGCTTCCAGCAGCAGCAGACAGCCAGCCTGTCGGGTGTTCCGCTGAGCTGCGGTCCAGGAAGCGGGAAGTGGCCATACGGTTGACAACAGGAAGCTGGTGCTTGACATCTGATCCAGGAAAGGAGCCGTGGGGGTGGACGGCTGCCAGCTGCCCGGGCAGATAAGGACGCTCCAGACAGATCAGCTGATACGCCTCCACCAGAGCCTCAGTCAGCCTCCGTCTCCCAGACGCACACACCTCGCACACCTACACAAACGTGCACGTCTGCTGGGTCTGTCCAGATGGTCTCCAGGGTCCAGAAGACCAGGAGGTTTCTGTGTTCACGTCTCCCAGGTTCCAGGAAGTGTTGAATGATACATAATGAGCCTGTCCAGGCGGGCGTGTTTGAAGGAAGCGGCCCTGTTTACCATCATTACACACCACTAAATAAAGAGAAATGTGGTTAACGTGTCAAAGTTGCTGCTTCTAGAAGGTAATAAAAGACAAAATTGCACGTTTAAGCGCTGCTGCCGCTTGGTCACGCCCACCCTGGACCGAGGTGAGACTGTTGTCACTGTTTCTGCTCCAGTCCTCAAAGGCCAAAGTGAGCATCCCCCTGTCGGCCATCGTGGAGGTGAGGACCACCATGCCGCTGGAGATGCCCGACAAGGACAACACCTTTGTCCTCAAGGTACCCGGCCTCAAACGCACCCTGTGTGTGTGTGTGTGTGTGTGTGACCTCGGTGCTCGGCTGCTCCCGCAGGTGGAGAACGGGGCCGAGTACATCCTGGAAACCATCGACTCGCTGCAGAAGAACTCCTGGGTCGCCGACATCCAGGACTGCATAGACCCGGGGTGAGCTGCCGGAGGGTGGGGGGGGGATGGTGTGTGTGGGGGGGGGGGCTGACACAGGGTCATTAATCATGGAATGAGTGGATTTTTCCCCACAGGTGGCTTTTGTATAAACAGGTGAGCTGGAACCTCCGACGTTCCTGCTCGGCCTCGTGTTAGCGCACGTTTGTGCAGCAGCTCAGGACATAAACAGAGAGATTATTAGTGTGTGTGTATGTTGGACACGCGTGTGTGTAGCAGTGGTATGTTAAGGACTCTGTGTGTGTGTGTGTGTGTGTGTGTGTGTGTGTGTGTGGTGTTCCTGACCTGCCGTCTTGTGTACAGCGACAGCGGTGACGACATCGAGCTGGCGTCGTGTCCTCACGGCCAGGCCTCCAGGGACGGCTCCACCGTGGCCCCGTGCAGCTGCGAGCTGCTGTCCGAGGGTGAGAGCAGCCGTGCAGCGTGGCCCCGCCGTGCACACCACACACACAAATGTTTTGAGGGTAATTTCCACCATTGAAACCGTGTCCAGGTGCGTACCGGGTCCCCGAGAGGCCGTGTCCCACCGCGGGGGAGCATTACAGCACCCCCTCGGTGCGCTGCAGGGAGCCTCCCTCCACCCAGCACCCGTCCCACGTGCCCCTGGAGCGCTTCCTGCAGTCCCCGGAGGCCCAGGGCCCCGGCTCCTCCGCAGGTACGCCCGGCTGTTCGGTTTCCCTCTGCAGACACCCGACCCAGACGGACGACCGCTCCGGTTTTCGCTCTCAAGCAGGTGGCAGCGAAGGGGCCAAGGAGTCGGAGGGCGACGCCAGCCTGGCCGGGTACCCGTGGTTCCACGGCACGCTGTCACGTGTGCGCGCGGCCCAGCTGGTGCTGGCGGGCGGAGCCAGGAGCCACGGGCTCTTCGTGATCCGGCAAAGCGAGACCAGACCTGGAGAATACGTTCTGACCTTCAACTTTCAGGGCAAAGCCAAGGTGAGACAAAGGAGGGCGGAGAGCAGTAACACACACACCAACACACACCCGCGTGACCTGTCGGGTGATTTTGGTGCAACCATGGCGTCCTGCGAGTGTCCAGGAAGACTCCGCCCACACCGCTTCCTCTGGCCTGGGCCTCGGCCCCTCCTGGAACCGTCCCGACTTGTGTTCTGGTCGTGTTCGGGGGTGTGTGTGTGCGTGTGTTCTCACCCCACCCTGACCTTGGCCCTCTCTCTCCCCCTCCTCCCTCCTCCCTCCTCCCTCCTCCCTCCCTCGCAGCATTTGCGGTTGTCGCTGGAACGAGAACGGGCAGTGCCACGTCCACCACCTGTGGTTCCACACCGTGTCGGACATTGCTGAGACACTTCCACGCCCACCCCATCCCCCTGGAGTCCGGGGGCTCCGCTGACATCACGCTGCGCTCCTACGTGCAGGTGCAGCGCAGCTCCGCCGCAGGTACAACCACGCGGTGAACGCGATCACCACACCAAAGCTCCAGAAGCGTCTGGGTTGGTTTTCATCTGCTCCGTCTCATCATTTCAGCTTTGTAGAGTAAAAATGTCTGATTTGGTGGTTTTAGAGTCGGTTTTGTTGTTTGTAGCATAAAAAGAGCTGAAGAGCTGGAACTCTTCCTCCATCCACCTTCCTCCTCTTCCTCCTCCTGCCTCACGCCAGCCCTCCCTCCCTCCCCTGGCGTGGGATGAATGCCCTCCTGTACGGCGGCGTCTGGGGCCGGTTCTCCCGCCCTGGTTCTGCATGCAGGCCCAGGCTCAGGGGCCCGAGCCACCCTGCTGGCTCACAAAGAGGCCCTCTGTTTCCACACCCTCCTGCCCTGGCTCCCACACACACCCTCCTGCCCTGGCTCCCACACACACCCTCCTGCACAGAGCCGGGGTTTGATTGGGAGTGTAAAAGGCCCCAGTGACCCCAGTGCCGGGCGTCTGAGGCACCAGTGTTCCCAGTGCTGAAGCAGACCCAGAGAAAGGGCCAGAAAGGAGGCGGGCGCTCCTGCCTCTGCTCGCCGCCGCATCAACCAGCCTTTTGTGACCTGCTTTTCCCTCCTCGCCGCCGCAGGATCCTCCAGTCCTGTTCAGATTATTAATCCCGTCGTTTTATACCCTCCTCCCCCACAGATGCGTCCGTGTCTCCGGTCCTCACCCAAACCAGGGACGCGGGCTGCCGGACGGACGCGGCCCCGCCCGCCCTCCACCCTCAGGGGCTGGCGGCGAGTGTGGCGCCCCCTCCTGATGCGCAGCACCCCTCCAGCACCTCGTCCTCGCCCACCGCGCTCCCCCCGCTGTCCCGCAGTGACCCGGGTACGGGCGGGGCAGGAGGGGGGCTACAGAGCCGCAGCACCAGCTCGGAGCGCCTGCTGGAGGCCGCCGGGGGGGCCTCGGAGGACTACCACGAGGCCGACGGGACTCGGAGGGCCCGGGCGGTGGAGAACCAGTACTCCTTCTACTGAGACCGCCGGCGCCGGCCTGTTTCCATGGCGACGGTCTTTTTAAATCAAATCAACACCGTGAACCTGTCTGGGTCGCCCGGCTTGGATCCCTGTTCTCTGGCCTCTTCCTGCTTTGATCCTTTGATCCCAGCGTTCCCTCTGGGAGCCCGAAGAGACCTGCTTCCTGTCCGTGACCAGACCCCCCCCCCCCCACTGGCCCCCCAGGCCCCCCACACGGCGCTAACATCAGCGTCAGACACGCACAGTCTCAAGGTTCCCGGTGCCTGACACCAGGAGGCCAGCGGACCCCTGGGCGCGGTGGGTGGGGGGGGGGGGTCACATGGCACGCTGGAGTTGCGAAATCTGCCCACGCGTTCTGAAAATGCAGAAATGAAAGAGAAGAGACGCCACAGCTGCATTTGTTGCTGCCATAGTAGATTATTTCCACCGGTGTGTGTGAGGCGACGGCGTTTCTAGAAGAGTCACGTTTGCAGGCGCAGCTGCTTCTGTTATAGCTTAGACATGCGTTAATGTGGGGTCACATGATGCTCATCACCGTGGGGGGGTCTTGTTTTAGTTTATTAGAGAGCTGCCAGTGTTGCTGCGGCAACACACGGTCACGCTTGGAAAAAAAGAGACAAAATATTGCTGCTTGCAGTCAGGCAGGGTATCGATCGTGTGCTTCTTTGGAGTCAGTTCATCCATCAGAAAGCTCCATTTTGTAACATAGTTGCTATGGATACAACTAACATTGTTCTGAACACTCTTCTTAGGGAAAAACATCCTCTCCTGCCACATCTGCAGCACTGCCAGAAGGTGAGCGAGGCAGAAAGTCCACATTTGCCCCCTAAAAACAGCTCAGGGATGCAGCCGCCTGTTAGACGCCGAAGCAGCACCAAAACAGACCAAAAAGCTTAGAACTGGAGCGAGCCCACACCGACGGTGACCCAGGAGGACGGGGCCGTTCCAGTCCCTCCCTCGGGTGTTTCCCTCCCACGCGTCGGGGGGTTTAGCAGACACCCTTTTCGCAGCACAAGCGACGACTCGGTTGAGCTGGACTTTTAGGGTCGAGGACGGTGGAAAACGTGAGCGCGGGCGTTCGGGTGCCAACTGAAACCCTATTTTTGAGCCGTACTCATTCCTCACCTTCTCCGGTCGGGTCTTCTTAGCGCGCCACTGATTCGGAGCCCGTTTCAGGAGCGCTGCGCTCACAGCCCCGGTGGTTTCCCCTCACTACTTACAGCCTGATCCTTC
Source organism: Tetraodon nigroviridis (assembly GCA_000180735.1). NCBI lineage: Eukaryota > Metazoa > Chordata > Actinopteri > Tetraodontiformes > Tetraodontidae > Tetraodon > Tetraodon nigroviridis. Next base: position 632,463 of record CAAE01014537.1, on the reverse strand, counting down.
CTGTGTCTGGCTGCGTTTGGAAGTCTGTGCAATTTTGTACAAAGTGATGTTCTTGACATACTACTTTATATTTCTGTGAATAAAATGTGAACAAACCGCTCTTTATTTTTCCTGCTGCCTGTGTCAGTGTTGTGGAGGATTTTCTGGGAGTGTTTTTGGACGAGGACGAGGGAGAATTTGGGCCGGTTGACAGACTGACATCAGGCCACTTTCCTTTGCTTCTCTGTTTATTAAAACCATCCAACCGTCCTCCATATTCAGGTCCAGAGGGAAACCTGCCCCCGCCGACATCCACCGTTTTCATTTCACAACTGTTTATTTGATATATTAAATAAATAAGTGTGTTTATTTGACGTGAGTTGTGTAACGGAGGGCCGCAGAACAACAGATCTGCGGGGAGCAGCTGGACTCCTCCCTCTGCTTCTATTTCTTACTGGCGCTGACGAACAGCAGGCCAGCTGTGGTCAACAACGCGGCCACCGCCATCTCCATCATTCTCTCCCTCCTCCACCTCCTGAGGGCCTCCTTCTGCTGCTCCTGCACCTGCTGCCTGCGGGCCCTGCGGCTCTGCTCCCGCTGCAGCTGCTCCCCGTAGTGAGCCTGGTAGAAGGCGTCAAAGTCAAAGCGGACCTTGGCCCCGCTCTGGGAGAACGGCCTCCCTCTGTGCTGCTGCTGCTGCTGCTGCTGTTTGGGGCCCGCGGACTCCTTGGAGGAGGGCCCACCGGGGCTGCGGAGGTCCGACGGGGCCAGGATCCCACGGTCGTACTTTCGCCTCAGGCTGACGTTGCCCAGCACGCCGTAGGCCTCGCTGACCTCAGAGAAGCGCTGCCTGGCGGCCTGGTTGCCGGGGTTTTTGTCAGGGTGGTAGATGAAGGACTGCTTGTAGTAGGCCGTCTTGATCTGGGACTGCGTGGCCCCGGGGGACACCCTGAGGATGTCGTAATAGGCTGTCCTGCTTCTGTAGAGGGGACCGCCATCATCTGACCTCCCGCCGTAGCTTCTACGAGATGCTGATGCCAACGGTGACCTCTGCCCCCTCTGCTCCGTCAGCAGCACGAACTACAGCCGCGCTGCAAGAGTCTGCTGCTGCTCAGGCTGTACCTGAGGGCATCACGGCTGGCCGGGGCTGCACCTGTGCACCAGAATGTCCTCCTGGCAAGCTGCCGTCCTGCTGGTTCGCCCACCACAAAACACAAACCCGCACGTCTGCGCTGATTTCCGGTTCTCTCCGTCCAAACGTTCGTTGTTTGGTTTTGTGCTTCACTTCCATCAGTCACCTCGGGCCTTTCCGGGCCGCTTTCCTCTCCCCTCCGACGGTCACCGAGGGTTCCGTCCACCGGCGAACAACTGGGACTTTCTCCGCTGCGCACCGGTAAAGCGGGGCTGTTTCTGAGGGCGGTGAGCCGGCCAGCTCCGCTCCACAGCCGGGGTCCGACCTCCGCCATTCTCACCCTGAGGAGACGAACGACAACACCGGAAGACAACGCGCCGAGCCCGATGACGTCACACCGGAAGGAACCAATAGGAGACAATGTTTACGGAAGTAACAGCTTCCTCCCTGTCAGTTTGTTAGAAAAGAAAGAAATACCGTAATAATAAGGGGGGCATGAATGCAAATTTCACTGGGTATGATTATTTGTTTTTCTTCATTCAGAATAAAATCCAGATCACATTGGAAAATATTACAGCGATCGTTTCCAAATATGAGTTGATTTATTAATTTTTTTAAATAACAAAATCAGTTTGTTAATATATCACAAAGGTTGAGTCAGATAGATCTTATGGTGGGTATTGTACCTAACACTAGATGGCGACATTTAAATCGGTCAACTTTTATTGATTCAACGAAGAAGAAAAAGCCGCTTCGTCGCTTTTTTGTGACGTGTTCGGCTCGCATGTGGGACCTCTGTTTCTAATCTTCATTTGCGGATATATTGTACATTTATTACTGGATTCCAGAGTCATACCTATGTAAAACAAACATGGCTTCTAGTTGTCGACGTCCTGAGCACTCAGCTCCCCCAGAAGTGGTCAGTAATTTACTTCACCTAAAGTAGCGTCTGCTAGTCAATGCTAAAGCTAGTGCTAGTGCTAGCGCTAGTGCTAAAGCTAGTGCTAGTGCTAGTGCTGGGTGTTTTGGTGGTGTGAAAGGTCTTTAAACGCATTTGTCTAAATATGCCGCCGCTGTTTCTGCAGTCAGTTCACTTTAATTTACAATCAACATATTCCTCTCAAGTGACAGTGTTTTTTCAGTTTGTGTAATTTTATTAATGTGACAAACATACTCAAGTCGCTTTGGCATATGGTGGTGTTTTTAAATGTGTTTTGTGTTTCTGCTTGTCATCTCCACAGTTTTACAATGAAGAGGAGGCAAAAAAATATTCTCAGAAGTAAGTTATTTTGTAATATTGAATATTAAATGTTGAGCCAAGTTTTTCTGCATAGTTATTTGGATATTTGTTCTTTTTGATGCACAGTAAAATGTGGTCTTATTAAAGATTCAAGAGACGCTTTGATAAAGTTTTGTGTTTTCTGTTACTGAAACTATTGTGAACTTGCTAGATAATGAAAATATGTCTACAGAGTTTAAGTCACTGCTTTATTTATTATTCATTATCATCCAGTTGCCAGTTTTGATATTGACAGTGTAATCTGTGTATTTTCTCTTTCTGGCTTGTTTGGAATAATATGGCTTCAACTTGCTCCAGTTTATGTTCATTTTAATCTGATTTATTTTCTGTGTGTCTCTGCATTTATTCAAATGTGCTCGCCTGGTGTTGTTTCCCAGCTCTCGAATGATTGAGATTCAGACCCAGATGTCAGAGAGAGCTGTAGAGCTCCTGAACCTGCCGGAAGGACAGCCCTGCTTCCTCCTCGATGTTGGGTAAGTGTGTACAAGCACGTGGAACAGCACGGCCTTAACCTCCTCGCACCAATAGTTGCAGTTCTCTGTTATACCAAATAGCTTTGTGTCGTGCAGGTGTGGGTCTGGTCTCAGTGGAGACTACCTGTCAGAGGAGGGACACTACTGGGTTGGCATGGACATTAGCACCGCAATGCTGGGTTAGTCTGAGGAGACTACCTGTTGATCTAATAAATGTCGCATTTATTTTTTAATTTGGAATCACCTAACATAAAAATGTTCTCTGTGTTTAACTTTCTGTGCCAGATGTTGCATTGGACCGAGAGGTGGAGGGGGGCCTTTTACTGGGGGACATGGGCCAAGGGGTGCCTTTCAGACCTGGCACCTTCGACGGCTGCGTCAGGTAAATAACACATCACTATTTAGTGAAGTAAAAATGAACTCTTTTAATATATTTTAAAGGCTAACTCGTTTCTTCTTTGTTTTCTCTGCAGTATTTCTGCCCTGCAGTGGCTCTGTAATGCTGACAAGAGGACACACAGTCCTCCAAAGAGACTCTACAGATTCTTCAGTACTCTTTATTCCTCTATGGTGATTATATTTTCCTCCACTAAACCACAAACATATCTCCATGTCTTTTGAATAATATACGTAGCAATTTCCTATTTTTGTCTTTCAGTCGAGAGGCTCGCGTGCAGTTTTTCAGCTCTATCCAGAGAACTCGGAGCAGGTGAGAGACCTGGGTGAAAACCAACACCTTTTAATAAAAAATCCTTCAACGACAATCACTTTTCCTGCTCTTTCTCTCTCTTTCTCTCTCTCTCTCTCTCTGTCTGTCTCTCTCTCTCTCTTTCAAGCTGGAGCTGATCACAACCCAGGCCATGAAAGCAGGCTTCAGTGGGGGCATGGTGGTCGATTATCCCAACAGCAGTTAGGCTAAAAAGTCAGTACCCACTGGAAGCTTTAAAGTCCCACCTTCAGCTGCACGAACCTGCGTTTGATTCCATCTGAGGGGCTGCCAGACTGGCCCCGCTGTCTCTGAAAGCAGCCTAATTACAACAAGCTGAAACTCCTACTGACCCAAGTGTCAGTAACCCTGAGACGAATTCACGCACCTTGAAATGGACGTTCACGGACCCGGTTTGTTTCTTCTTTTAGGTTCTTCTTGTGTCTGTTTGCTGGCGTAACAGGAGTCCTTCCCAGAGTAAGAAACAAACACTCTTCCTGGGTCCCCTTTTTTCATTTTATAAATATTCATGCCGTTGTTTTTTTCTTCTCCCCACATTTTAGGGATTAGGATGCGAAACTTCAGACAGAACTGTTCAGAACCAAGTCCAGTTTTCCGGACAAAGGTACAAATATTCACTTTCTAAGTCATCTAATCTGCTGGTTGCTGTTTACCTGTGATCGTTTTACACCTGCTGGAAACTCAGGGTGAAACGGCGTGTGTTAAAAAGGTAATTTTAAAAGTTTGATGCGTTCTGCCGTTGACCTGGTCTGGACCTCGATGGACGCAGGCTTGGTCGCGCCTGTGTTGATGAGGCCGGTGACCGACAGAGAAGGAGGCTGCCGTGTTGGCTGACCAGAAACCCTGTCAGACAGCTTTTCCTGCCTTCCACATGTTCACGCTCTTCCCGCTGAAGACGGCTGGATGTGGAAACTAAGGTTCTCCTCCGAACATCAGCCATTTTAAACATAAACCGTGTTTTTATTTTTGCAGATCCAGATTCAAAAATCTGAAGGGGAAATCGGCGAAGAAGGGAAAAGATTGGATCTTGGAGAAGAAGGAGAGGAGGAGACGACAAGGACGGTACGCACACGATTGCGCAGTAATGTTTAGATTTGATTGGGAATATTGGTTGTTTTTAGTAATACCCTGGCACCTGCTCTCTGTTCTCTGTTGGCCTGCAGGGACGTTCGACCCGACACGAAATACACCGGACGTCAACGGAGACCTCATTTTTAGCTGCGACTGATGCAGCTGTGGCCACATTCGCATGCACAGGGTCACCCCTGAAACCTCTGGGTCTGGGCTCGCTTTTAGTGGCAGCTCTTTGCTGCTCAAAGATTAGATGAGAATAAAACATTCTAAAAGACAATTGCATCTCAGACAGACAGACAGGCAGACAGACAGGCTGCCAGAACGATGGGACTTAAACACCAGCACCAGCGTTACCAGAAAAATAAAACATCGTTAAGAAGGGTGAAAGCGGTTTTCTATATAATCTCCAGCTTTTCCACCAATACTAATCTGCACAAATGTAAAGAGTTAATGGTGTAATAATCTATGCCTGATTCTGCAACAATGGTGCAAATATAATCCATTTATTTGACTGTTGCAGTCTCATGTTGTAAACATTTTAAATGAGATTTTAGAACGACTCCACGTGTTGGATTTGTATGAAGACCTTAATGAAATGAAAAATAAGCTGTGCTACAAAAAGAAATCATTGTGCACATAATTGTATCCTGCCATAAATAGAAAATAATTGGATTGATTCGGTAATGTACTTGAACATGTGAAAAGGTTTAGCTTTTGAATGGTTTGTTATTCTACATGTGGGATAATAATTTAACCAGACAGGCACAGAATCATTTTTAAAAACTAGGCTGGCGTTATACTGGAGTGCACTAATACAAAATGTATTTAATTTTTAAAGAGAATGGACTTTTATTCCGTTTACTATGAAATGGTTCCATACCCGGACCGGCCGGCAGGGGGCGCCGCCCGGCCCCGTCACCCACCTGGGCGTCATCCCGAACCTGTTCGAGCGATCCTCTGGTTTAAACAGTGATTTCTTTCCACCGCAGAACAAGTCTCCATCCCTATGGGCCGACTTTACTCACGCAAACTTAGGCTGGGAGATGAAAAACAGTTGTTTCAGAGACAAAACCATTGAAAGCGGTCGGTTTCGGAGGACGTGGTCGGTGTGGAACGGGTTAACGGCGGAAGGCCTCGCCTCACCTTTGGTGCGCGTCACTCGGCTCCGTCAAAAGTGGTCCACCATCCGAGCGTCTGGAGGGGGAGAGAGAGAGAGAGAAATCACGGCCGATAACCGCGCATCCTCTCCCCGCTAGATCTGCCTGGTCGCGTCGCTGTCCGGCCCGCTCCATCATCACCTCTCCCATCCCCGAGACGAGGAGGACGGCAGGGACAAGGAGCCATTTCCGCAGCCATGAAGGACCGCATGCAAGAACTTCGACACGTAAGTTAGTGTTTCATTGCTGCCCTCAGCTTTCGGGGAGGATTCCGGGTCTGTGGAAGCCCGGAAAAGCGGACGAACACAGTTGTGATCGCGGATCGACGCGCGCAGTTTCTGCCCTACCGGAGGCGGCGGCGCTGCGCTCTGCGTGCGCGTAAAGCGGCACCGAGTCCTGCCCCTGATTAACGACCGCACATCTGTAACCCCGGATAAAAGCCTCTGTTCTCCCAGCGACACACGGGGAAACCACCCGAATCCTCCTCTTTTGGATTCCTTCAGCCTGTTTTCCACACTGGTCCCACGTCTCCTTTGGGAGACACTTGGATTCGTGTTTGTAGTTGCTTCTTCCAGTTTCCAGCCTTTGTCAGGCTGGTTTTCCTACTCCAGCCACCTAAAGGGACATTAACCTGGAGCTGCTCGTCAGACGGTGACGAACATGTGTGACTGGCTCCGTCCGCGGGGCCACCCACGGGTGTGGGACTCCAGCGTCACGCAGTGAGCCAGTTTCAGCTGTTAAATGTCCAGGAGAACAGGGCTGCTCTGAAAATCCAGCTCTGCTTCTAGTGCTTTTATTTACGTTTACATGATCATTTCTTTTATTTAACCAGCAAGAAAATCTGCACGTTTGAGCAGCTGATGGGTCAGAACGATGAGGATAAGTGAAGAATCCTTACCTGTTGCTTGTGTGTGTGTGTGTGTGTGTGTGTTGGTGTGCGCGTGTTCAAGTGTCCACTGTCAGATCCGTGTGGTGGGTAGCTAGGCTGAAAAGATAGGCAAACTATTTACAGCTCCTCAGATGTCAGTAAAGATCTTGCTGTCAATTGGCCTCGAGGGAACAAGCCCAGCCACCATTGTGTGCGTGTGTGTGTGTGTGCGTGTGTGTGTGCGTGTGTGTGTGTGTGTGTGTGTGTGTGTGTGTCCAACATGGACAGAGAGAGGGGTGGAGAGATGCATTTGGGAGGATGAAAGGATCCTCCAGCCCGGTAGGTCAGCCTGTTGGTGGGTCATCGGAAGGGTCCTCTGGGTGGGGGCTCTGGGTCACGTCCAGTCCCTCGGAGGTCTGGTCCTGATGGGAGCGCTCCAGATCCGCTCCGCTGGTGGGACTCCAGCCATGTTTGTAGTCCTGTGAAGGAGGAGAAGCCACTGAGTCCAATGACACCAAACACCTGTGGACTACAAAACCCTGCTGATGTAAAAATCAAGCTTTATTATTATTTTTTCTTTTTTTTTACAGTTTGAGATGAATCAGGAGGCGTAAATCCATCTGTAAAAATGTACCAAATAACTCCTAAAACTTCCCTCTAAACTTTTATAAATATTCTAAACACTGGGGGCAGTTTTTAATACCCATTTTCTACCTTCGTCCATCTTTGCCTCTCTATGGGATTTACTTATCCTTGTTAACAGTTAATTGTAATTTCTGGACAGTTTACGTCTCCAGTGCAAACAAGTGAATAATGTACTTTTATTGCAGCTGCACCAACGCTCATAAATCCAACAGTACTTAAAGAACTCTTAGAAATGCTAATGTGTGAATAGAACCCAGGCGAAGGGGAGGAGCTGTGCAGGTTCTGTAGCTGCTGTGTGTGTTTTTGTTGAGTCACACTGTTAGTTTGTTCTTCCTTGTGCTTGTTTGTCATTTTGGCAGGAAATTGCGTTGGGCTCATATGTGCGCCAGGGCCGCAGCTCCCGCTCCAGCCTCTCCTCTGTGCACATAAAGATGCTTTACGAGCTCCACACCTGCCTGAGCGCCTGCTTCTCCATTAGCTCGTTAGCCGTTCCCCTTTAAAAAACCAGAGCGGTCGGCAAGCCAGGCGGTCACACAGCCTGTCCCACTCACCTGGTCCCATCGCTCCCAGTTGGCCGGCGTTTTAGTGGCAGATGGCGCAGATAAGGTTTGTTGATCGGCCCTCGTGGGGCTCCCAGACCTACAGGGAGAAAATATTCTGATGAAGTTTGCTGATTGTTTCTCTCTGCACCGCAGAGACTTTTCAATCAGTCCGTCCTGATCTTATTCTCTTCATGATGGTTCTGATGTTTATCAGCCGGTTCTGAGGACTGAGCATTCCGGCCACCAGCTCTGTGCAGCGTCCTCTCAGGAACGACGAGGTCCTGCCGCTGTGCTTCACTCGCTCCTCATCACTGATATATCAGATGACCTCCCGTCCTTTTTTAATCTTCTTTTTCCTTCTCCCATCCCCTCAGTGCAGTCGTGTTCAGACAGGTCTGTGTGTGTGTGTGTGCGTGCTTGTGTTTGGCATTAGGGTGACACATTAACTAATGGCATGGATATGGAGTTCTGACACAGCTATGTGCCTTTCACTCTTTTGTTTATCGTTATTATCCCCACCCGGTGCTACCACCTAACCCTCCATTTCACGCCTTCTGGATCGTTTTCCTCCCATCTCTTGTCCAGATCCTCACATGTGAGGGGTTCTTTTCCTTCCTGATCACAGAAGGTCAGAGGTTGTATTTGTTCTGCCTACGGTCTTTGCAACTGTTGGGTGGCGGCGTTTGCAGCCAAAAACGAGGGTTTGTCCTCCGCAGTCGGAGCTGGCAGGTGAGATAAACGAGAACGGTCTGCACGCATGACTCTAATCTTCAGATCAGAGATGCAGCGCGACCTCCCAGGCTGATGTAGTAATTAAAAAGTTACATTATACACACACACACACACACACACACACACTAGTGCCAGGAAGCCTTACATCTAGTTTGCTACAGGTAGAGGACAAATGGATGGATTGATAAATGTTTTAAAGGTAAATTGTGACTCATCTCATGTACAAATGGTAAAATGGCAATTTAGGTAGTCTAGTTTTCCTCTAAAGTTTATAATTACTCATTATAAATGGACCAGACTATTAATGATTCTCTTTGAAGGCTTGGCTGCCCCCTGGTGGCCGGATGCAGTAAAATAACAAGAACTTCCTCCATTGTTTCAAGTGTGGCGAGCTCAGCTCTTTCTAAGGTTCTGAGACTGATGCTGATGTGCTTTACTCTGCATTTATGGGATCGGTTAGATTCTGATGTTATGGAGGCAACTGCACTCAGGTGTCGTCAAGCCTGGGGCAGCGTAAGCGCCTCCGCTGGAGATGAAAGGAAGAGGGCCAGCCAGCCAGCGTAGCGTTCAGGATTGATAGCGTTTGTGTTCCAGGCGTCTGAGTCTAAAGGCATATTTTGTTTTGGTTACACAAGATAGAAACTGTAAGTGGAGGGACTGGCAGACGCGTAGAGGACCAGGATGAGCTCTTCCTAATTGTGATGCTGTTTCACTGAAGAGCCTGCAAACCTGCAGCAGCCTCCTTCTTTTCAATGTTGTCACGGTTAGACATGAGGCGTACTCGACACCCTCAAAAAACACATTATTCATCAGCACAGAGAGGATGAATAATTGCATTAATGAGCCACGAAATGAGTACGACTGATCTGGCATTTCACCAGGAGCATATCTGTCTTCGCAAATGAGATCACGCTCGCAGTGATCCCATATCTGCCGGCTGCTAATGCTGCAGGTACTTTCGGTATAAATAACACGCCGCTTCGCTGAGCTGTTAGAAAACACCCGAACAGGTTTTTATGTTTGCGTCGACCTGTTTCATATTCGTGTCCGGTGGTTATGGAAACACCCTTTAAATCTATATTCTGTAATAATTGAATAGGAGATTAAAGAAACGAGCTGCTTTGATGCGCAGGTGCAGCAGAGTAGCGACCACATGACGACAACCCCCCCAAAGGTTCTGCTTCTGCTCCTCCAGACTTGGTTGGTTCCAGGCCCCAGGTTGGAGTCCCTGGATGGTGCGTCTGACACCGCCAGCTGATAAATGACCGTATATCTCGGAGCATCTCCAGATATCGCCCCCACCCCCCCGCCATGGTCCTCATGGTCAGGAAGCTGCAGACCGAGGCCTCTAACCGGAGCGCCGCGGTATCACGGCTAATAACACACTACATCTGCCTGCGATAAAGCCCAGGCTCTATGACAGCCTCTGCCCACTCCCACAGTGCCAAAAGGCCCGTCTGCCGCCCACGCTTCCATACGTGCACGCCCATCGGCAGGGTCCACCGCATGGAAGCAAGGGTTGAGCGTGAAAGGTCGCTCGTCTGCGTCTCCGTGGCGGAAATAAGATGCCTCTGTGTGAATCTGCAGACATTTAAATAGCTTGAAATGGATTTTTATTGATTTTCCGGATCCCATTTAGAGGTGATTTGGTAGCCGGGTTATTTTTAAAGGCTTTTAGGTGGTTTTTAATGGCACATCTTTGATGATAACGCTCCGAAAGGTTACAAAGTTGTGAGCGTGGGAGAGGGATGAAAGAAAATGGAGAATAACTGGAAGAGATCAGAAGTTAATCGTTTATGGGCTACATGAATACGTGCACGCCTCTGACTGGGAATAAGAACGATGTAAAAGAAAGGATGAAGGCGTGAGAGAGGCAGCCACAGATGAAGGTGGCCGTGATGTGTGGGCCAGCTGCTGCACCCAAGCTCAAGTCTGGAGGAAGGAGAGCGTGAGAGAAGGAGGTGATAGATGGTGGGCAGAGAGAGAGAGAGAGAAAGAGAGAGGAGGGGGGAGAAGACATCAAAAAGGGGGAGGACATTGAAGAGGATTGTTCGGAAATTGTTGGACGGTGTGGTGCCGCCGCTGTGGCTGTGCTTCAGCTCCTCTCCCACCCACATTCTTCTTCTGTGCACATATGCTGAACTGGCTGGTGTTAACATGGATCCCGTTTCTTTTGTCACGCGTGCTCTGCCAGTGTGCAAAATGTGGCTCGAAACGATAACTGCTGCAAACAGTATTCAAGTCCGCGTTCTGTCATTTACATTTTCGGGAACGGCGCCGCGATGGAGGGGCTTCTTGGTGCAGGAGCAGTAATTAAAGCAATGTGCATTTGACCTTTTTAATATTGGCTGGTGCTTTTGTTCCAGCGTTTGTACACACAGCATTTGCTTATGTCAACGGGAATCAATAATTCCCGTTGTTTCAGAGGTAGGAGCCTAATTATCCCCCAAAAACGTTCCTAAAATGATAGTTTTTGCATACAGGAAGTTTTATTTTGCTAACGAGTAGAAGAGCAGAGCGGTTTGTTGTGAGAACCCAGTGTGGAGCTGCCTGTCTTGTATTAAATGCGGACAAAGGATCCGGCAGATTGATCTGAGTCTGGTCCTTGATTCCAGTCTCAAGTGCAGTTTAAGTGGAGCCCTCTCGTTGCTGGTGGATGGTTCCCTCTCCTGAAGTTTCACCACAGCCTTCGACAATGAGCACCTGCAGACGGCAACGGCCAGTTATTCACTAGCAGCGTCCAGGAATAATTGTGCTGCACCTGGGGCGCAGCACAAGGTCGTGCATCCTACCTATGAGAGGGCTCTCACATAAAGCATCGCAGGCTAATGCTAAGCTACTCCCTTCACGTCACATTATCGCGCGGACCTGGGCCTTTAGGGTCCCCGCTTTAGGGTCTCCGCATTAGAAAAGTTAATGGCTCGTCCATGATCATTTAAATATGGCGTGCATCCCTTCTAAAAAGCACTAAAACTGTCATAAAACGTGCGCGTGTGCGCGTGAGAAGCGTCACACTGCTGCGGTGAATGTTACCGGCTGATGATATTAAATCTGCTTATATGTTCAGTATTGCTCTGCGCAGTTGACACACATTTTTATGAGTCATTTCTGATGGGACCAAAGGAAGCTGCTCTCACACACACACACACACACACACACACACACACACACACAGATGCAGGAAACCTGTCTGCTTTATTATTAAAACCACAGCGAAGCGCTGCCCGCGGTCGCCGTCTGCACTCAAACTGAGTGGAGACGTATTTTTATGTTCTGTGACGAGTGAGTGAAAAGGTTAAAGACCAGCGATGGGACAGGAGGCGGGGACGGTTGAGGGACCTGCAGGGTAACAGTGGAGGCCCTGAGGCAGATGCTAGATTTCAGGCACCAAAGCTCTGTTGGATGCGGTTTGACCCGTCCAGTCGGTGTGTCTGGAGCTCCTGAGCTGTGATCTGGACCGTTTCTTTGTGACGATCAGTTCCCGTCGCTCTGCTCAGCCTGTTCTGCTGTTGCTCCAGATACCTGTTTTATCCTCCTGCCGTCCTCCTCCCCCCTCTTCCTCCTGCTCTTCCTATCTCCTCTGGTTTGCAGGCACCACCTATTGTCCTTACAGCCTGGTTTGGGTGGCGTGGTGCCCCTCTCAGATCTAATAAAGGCTGTAAATCCTGCTGCCCCCGCTGAGGGGCCCCACCCCAGAAGCCGGGAGGACTCTGAGGTTGTGGCCTCACGCAGATGGATGGATGGATGGATGGATGGATGGATGGACTTTTCCAGATCTCCTGGAAACTCACATTTATTAGGGCCACGGTGTGAAAACGGCGTTTCCACAAGTATAAAATCATGTGACATATATAAACATCAGGCGGTTAGTTGGACTAGATTGGGTTTTATCCCATCGCCTGCGTGTCTCAGCTACTATAATTGGAGGGCCGTCTCTTCTGGGTGGGTCACACTCTCCATGGATGGATCTGTATTGGTTTGTTGTGTTGTTGGTTGGGGACACCAACCTACTTTCTGTGAGTGTGTGTGGATGGTGTGTGTGACGGACTGGTGGCCTCTCCAGGCTGGATCCCAACTCCGACCTGCTGGGATCGACGCCCGTGAGCGGGAACCAGCCTGAACACACAGTTGTGTGCGTGTGTGTGTGAGCTCTGCTCTTCTTGTGTCCTGATTTCTGTTTTTGTCCAGGGGAAGGAGATGGCAGAGGAGGAGGATGAAGTCGCCGTGGGGATGGAGAAAGGCTTCATGGACGACTTCTTTGAACAGGTTGGTTTCCGTTTCCTCAACGCCCCTGACCGCTTCTACTTCCGTCCATCTTCGACTTTTCCTTCCACCTTGGACAGGCTGATGGAATGTACTCATCACAAACTGAAACGAAACCGTCTGACATATTCTTCCGTCTGTCAACGTGTGTCTCTAATTCATTTCACCGGGTTTGTTTTTCGGTTTTCGGTCATCAATCTTGTCCTCTCTGCAGGGTGTTGATATGCTTTACTGATGATGCTGTCGCGGGTTGGACAGTCTCTCTTTTGTCCAAACTCCTTCATGAGTTGAATGCAACGCCGTCCTAATGCATCGGTGCTGCCGTCACAGCTTTGCTGTCGTATTTATCAAGCAAGAGCGCGTTTATGAATGAATTTTTGAGTGTCTTTCCCTGTTCCTGCTGTGCACATATGCCAGGAACACAAAGGGAGCGCGCTGGCAGCTGTCAGCGGGGCTGCTGTGCGCGTCTCCGGCTGCGACTGACTTACTTTTAAAATGCTGAATAATTCAGCTGCGCGCAGATGAAGCCTGTGGGGAGGGACCGTCCGTCTGAAGCGCGTGTTTTGACTCACTGCTGCATTTATTTATTTGTATTTATTGCATTAAGAGATTCTTTCTGCGTTCCGAGCATCCTTTTACTTGCGCGGGGGAATTAACTTGGAAGTCCCAGCATCAGCGTCTCAAACGCTGCTTCCAGAGCGACCCGAGGCAGCAGCTTAAATCGTCTGTGACCGAGCCGCCGATGCCTTATTCAGTGAGGAAAAAAATCACCAATAAAAACAAAACAAACCTCTGTGACGCGCATCAACTTTCATATAGTAACCAAGCAACAGAGATGCTTGTCCTGAAGCAGCCTATGAGTGAATCCACAGGCTTGTTAAGGTGTTTTTGGTTTTTTAAAATTCACCGATAATCAGCGTGTACGTCTGCAGGAGACGGGGGCCCGGGGCCCCTGGCCCCGACCGGGGGTGTTAATTAGGCTTATAGCGGCGAAGCGGACAGACAGCAGATGGAGGAGACAGAGACTCCACCCTGAGGATGTCGTCTCCGTTCACAGGCTTTTCTGATCCCTTTTATTTTCTACTCTGTGTGTTCAGCCTAATATACGTTGCTCTTATACATTCTTTCTAGTTTAGGGTGCACGGCACCGGCTCCTTCCGCTTCTTCGGCCCTCTTTTTGCGGTCCACAGCGCAGATCCGTCACCGCCTGATGCAAGAATGAAATGAGCGGAGGAAAGACACGCTCAGCCTCCTCCAGCCTCTCCATCGCTCCCCAGATGATGCTGGCCAGAAATACTCGGCACGCCGCGCACAGAAGTGCGCGCATTCCTGGGTGCGTGCGGGCAAACGTCGGGCTGCTGAGGAGCGTCGGCGCGTCTGTTTCTGCGTGTTTGCTGGAATTGGTTTATCTCCCACAGCAATAACATTTGCCTGATGTCTTATGAGACCTGAGAGTCGCTGTGACTCACTAACATGGTTTCTAAGTGATTTCGTCTCTCTCTCGCTTATCGTCCTCACTTCTTTTCCTGCCTCACTCCTGGTTAATAACTTTTCAATCCCTCTAAACCTCAGTGGTTTTTTATTTCTCTCTCTTTTTTTTTTCGGAGTCGCTCGCTCCATGCGTCTCGCGGGTTGCCGGGTCTCTCTCCAGTGGATTTTGAGATTTTATTACTTTGTTTTTCCTCCTAAAACAGATTCAATCAGCTCTCCTTAATTAAAGATAATGACAGAGTGGGGAGCAGAGAGTTGGAAAAGGATGTCTGGGAAGCTGGAAGGTGGGAGGGCGGAGGTGCTGGAGGTGAAAGGTGAGTTGGAAAGGTCAAAAGAAGGAGGCAGCGCTGATGGAGGGATCAGGAATGGATGACAGCTTGGTAAATGGATGACAGATGCGGCCTGCTGTTCATCCAGCTGCCAACAGATCAGAGGCAGCAGAGGAGGAAGAGGAGGACTGTGGTGACAGATGATGCTGTGGACCGCACCTCCGCGCTCAGCTACCTGTGATGTGTTTACAACCACATTATCTGGGTGGAGAATCTGGTTTGGTCCATTTCAGACAGCGCTGCCCCGAACACGTCCCGCAACACAAATATGAGGAGCCGCCCTGCAGTCCAGTATCCTCCTTGACTTCATTCCTTGAATTCCTTCTGCCAGGTTTGAAGTACTAATGGAATAGTTTCCAGGAAGTGCCCAGGCCGTTAGACGGCAGCCTAATGCCGGCTCGCTTTCGTAATCAGATCTTCTACCATTAAACGTGGAGCTACTGTTTGAAGCACTTGAATCACGTGTGCAGGCTTAAGGTTTTGCGCCTCGCAGTTCCATTTAGGTGCTAATTTACAAATTCACACCTTGGTTACATAACAGTGGAGAGCCGAGTGGGGCTGCTGGTGTCCGCCGAGACAGATATCCGTAAAAAAAAAACTCAAAAGGGGGTTGAAAGAAGCTCTTATTTATCCCTAATAACAGTAAATGGAGCTTGATGGGCTTTTTTGGTCAATAAAATACACATTTGTTCCACCATTCTCAAATGTGGTTGTTTTTCTTCTGCTCCTAATGAGACAATGACAGAAAGATCTATTTCTGTCATTGTGTAATTTAAAGATCACACTTTCACCTCTCGTTCTCTGTCTTCGCACAGGTGGAGGAGATTCGGGGCTTTATCGAGTCTCTGGCAGAAAAAGTGGAGGAAGTGAAGAGGAAGCACAGCGCCATCCTCGCCTCGCCCAACCCTGATGAGAGTAAGGCCGCCTCTTCTTCTCTGGTCTCGGGGATGGTCACACCCCTCAGTGCTCCCAACGGCAACCGAGGGTTCCAGCACCACAGCCTTTCCGAGACGCGTCAGAAACAAAAGCATCAAACATGAAATGAGCATGTTTTTGAGCCAGTGAGGAAGACCAGGATTGGTTGTTGTAATTCTGGTGCCACGTTTAGGCCCCTTCCCACTTCAAATCTTTTTCCCTCTGAGTACTATAACTCATCATGATTTTGTTTATTGGATTTGTCCAGGCCAGCAGTTACTCTGCCACACATGCACTTTAATGGCTGCATTAATATATAATCATCTGGAATAGTGACGACTAAATCGACTAAATCGATTCGGGCGGGGAAAAACCGGAGCTGGGTCACCATTTTTATGTCGGCTCCTGTACGACGGGAGCAAAGAAGAAAAACAGGAGAAATAAACTGGCTCCATTTCCTGAAAGTGATCGTGTATGATCTGTAAAGGAGCATTTGTTAAACAGCCAAAAGCTGCTCTGCTGATGGATGTGGGGAGTATTGCGAGCCCCTGCACTCCTCGCTGTACCACCGCAGTGCTTCGGCTCTCCCGCACTTTAATTCGAGACGATTTTCCACCACTTTTCTGCTCTTTCTCCCTCACTCTCCATCTCTTGGCCTGCGTTTAAACCACCTGCCACATTTCTTCAGCCACTTTTCTCTGCGCTTCAGTTCAGCCGGTGCAGGAAGCTGCCGAGTTTCCCACTCCCACGTCTCCAACGCCTCCTCCTCCTCCTCCTGTGTGGTTGCTCCGGACCCTTCCCCTCAAGCCCAGCCCCCTCCTCAGCCGCTCTAGTTTCTCTGTCGCCCGCAGACTCTCTCTACCATCAGATAAACCTTCTTTTTAACAGGAAATGTGTGTAGCCATCAGGGCGCAGATGTGGTTGTCCTTGAAAACTGCACGTCGGTCACGGGGTGAGGTAGAGGTCAGGGTCACTCACCGCAGGCGGCTCTGCTGGTGTGGGAGAGACCCTCCCGGCATCAGCAACACCAGCGGGGCAGGTCCGGAAGACATCCCTGTCGGTTCAGGTCCAGGATTTTAGGCACGTGTGGGCTCATTTTAGGCAAACCTTGACTCATTTTAGAACCATTCCAACCTTTTCTGGTAGAATGAGTCACTACTATTATCCTTCTCTTGGCACCAAGTGCCAGTGGTTTCCCGTCTCCTCCTCCCGGAGATGGTCCCAGTTGGAATGGCAGGAAATCTCATGTCGTAAATCACGTTTTTTGCTCCTCTGCTGCCTCACGCGGACAGTGTGAGACGTGGAATCCTCCTCTTCTGTCTGTCACCGTTGCTCCATTTTATAATCCACCACATCGAAACTCCCCAGCCAACACCCACCATCACGACCCCTTCGCCCTCCCTGCTCCTCTCCTTCCTCCCCTGCGCTGGGGCAATGCTAATGTTGGATGACTGCTACGCTTCCGGAGCCTGTTTTAACACACACACACACACACACACACACACACACACACACACACTGGCGCACACATGCAGCCTCGCTAATGTTACCTTTAGCCCTGCATTACACAGTATTCCAGCTCCCCCTCTCCCCTCCTCTCAGGGACATGCATTATGCCTGTTTTTGCCTGGGTCTTCATGGCTTGTGTTGTTTTGCGTGGGCTTTACACTCATACGTTCAATAAACTGATGGATTAAGACATCAGCTCCTAATAGACATCGAACCTGCCTTTCCTCTGAGCACCTTCCTCTGACGCTGGAAGGAACGACCCAGATGCATTTTATATTTAGAAGCATAATTGAATCTGCACCGCCCCTTAAATGATTGCATTATTTGTTCTGTTGGTCAGGGTGGTTCCTTAGTCCTCCGGCTCTGCTTCACATTATTCCGAAGGGCGAAGCAGGACTTTCAGAACACGAGGTCAGAGGTCACGGATTGCCTCCGAATGGTGAAACATCTTGGGACATCGTCGGATATCTCAGAGCGCTGCAGACGACGAGACTGCTTGCCTCATCATCTAACTGTCTGTTTGGCCTAATATAATTGGATTTATTATGCATTTATCCTCTTAATGACCTGACTAGTGGGGGGGTTTGGGCGTGTCGTGAATCCATAAAAGTGATTAGGGGAAAATAAGATTTTTGTGAAACATTTTTAGATTTATTGACATAATAACAAGCTACGTCTCAACAACAGCGTTAGAGTGTGGAATTTTAATTTGTACAGTATGATTGGCCACATACAGATACAATTAAACCACAGCGCAATTAGCCTAAATCAGCTCCAGGTGAACTCTGTTATCAGTGAGAGCGTCATAAGCCAGGCTGAGGCCTCGTAATGCCAAATAAACCTTTTTTATTTGGTTCGGCAGTTTTTAGCTCTTCAGTTTTCCACATTTGTAAACACACACACACTTTTAAACCAACATAAACCAGACTACCAGCAGCTCCTGAGGGGTTTAGAATTGTGTTTTCTCTCACATTTGGATCAATTGCAGCGTCAAAGTCCAACTGCTGCCAGAGAATAAGTCCACAAATTGGTGTGAACAAAGCAGCTCACTGTGGGTTTGCTGGAGCTGGGAAATAAACGCAAATGGAGCGTTGATTCCCTTTGATTTGTCTTTCTCAGTTTCCACATTTGTGTTGGATCGAAGTAGCGCACCTATTTTTGCAGCCGTCTGCAGTTATTAATGATAGCAAACCTGTGCTGTCAGTGCTGAGCTAATGCGAATCCTTATTTTCAGTAGCAAATATTGCGTTGGATGCTGCTGCAGCCCGTGTCCAACGTCTCTCAGATTTTGTGGCTGCTCGCTCTTCTTTAGCGAGCCTCGTCCTGCTGACTCCTGAAAGTCCTCACTTTGCAGCTCTTGAGATGCTTGTTTTAATTACAGCCTGTTAACGTTGCTATTTTGGTGTCAGGTTTTGGCTGAGTGTGCTCCGTCCCTCATTGTGCTGTTCTCCAGAGCCCGTCCACCCTCAGACAAATTTTAAAAGTCTTATATAAGCGCCTCCCTGTATTCTCTTGTCTTCTTGTTCGGCTCGTTCTGTCATTTTCTTCTAAATTCACATCATGACATCCAGGCTAATTTAGCACTACAGTGCAGGAAGACGTTGAAGTCTTTATCCTGTTTAATACTAACGTCCCTCCCAAAGTGGCGAGGCCGGTTACCGTGGTCCTCGTGAGCGATGTCAAGGCTGAGGATGCACCTAATGGAGGTCAGAAAGAACCCTTCATGCATCTATAAAACGGCGTAACTGCTGTCTCTCCCCTTTCCTGTTGAACCGGCGGTCGCTCAGAGGCGTGCACAGCGGAGTTGTGACATCTGCAGACTGGAACACCAAGCGCAGGAGGAGGCTTTGACGCCGCAGCACCAGCAGCCGCCTGGTTGCTACAGTCTTAATATTTTCATTTCCTGAACTACTGCCGTGCTCTTGCGAATATTGCTGATATTTGAGGAACGAGGCCAGACTTTGGACTCTGGACGATCGATGAGCCGCGCGAACACACAAAGGACTGGTAACACATTTACAGAGCGGTTCCAAACACAGCGGTTTTGTGTAGCCGTAGAAAGAAAAAAAAAAGGATAAACGGCTGCGAGTCAGATATGAGAACGGCAGCAGTTGACCTTGCGTTCACAGCAGAGGAAACTGATGAGGCCTGATGTCTGAGTGGTGTCACAGTAGCCTGATATCAGGGCATCGGGAGGCCTGTCGATATGCGTCGTTATCTGTGTGAGAGACGGCCTGCGGAGGAGGAACCTGCATGGCGCTCCCATCTGTGGACGCATGCTCCAGAATTCGATGTGGATTATTTGCTTTCTTATGTGCTTTCATTAATGTGTAACAGCCTTTTATCAGCTGCTTTTGGCTGCCAGCTGATGATTATTGTCCTATTATGTTGTTATGGGAGTCGAGCTGGTAATTAAAGGCTGGCAGTTACCCGCTGGGGTCCTGTCGATATTACTTCATCAATACGGCTGCTGGCACGTTGGTCCCCACTGCTGAGTGATCCGAGCACCTCTCATCCATTTGTTTCAGTTTGTTGGCTCCAGAATTACATCTGTAGCCCCAGTTATGGGTTATGGAGCTACAGATGTTCAGAATGGGCCGTAATAAGAAGAGGACGCCTGCAGTTCGTCCTCTTTTGTAAAACTGCATCTTGTAATTCTTCCTTCCTTCACATCATCCCACATTCTACTTTCCTTTTTTTTTTCTCTCTGACACTTTGAAACTATCTGAAGCTGGTGAGAGGACCAACTGCACACATTGCCATGGCAACACAGTCTTAATGATGGCAACAAGCGTGACCTGGAGATTCGATTGGAGAGTGTCTGGGAGAGGGATGGGGTGTGAAGCCAAAGCTCAATTGACTCCTCAGTTTTGCCCTCTAATTTGCTTCCCTCTCACTTCTCCCTCGACTTATTCATCAGCGTCCGCACTCTTCCTCTTCTCAGGCAGCCAATAATGAGGCTGAGTAGACACTTGATCAAGCCAGTTGGCCCCCACTGTTTGGTAACTACAAGGGGGAATACTGAGTCTGTGGCCCCCACTCTCTCTCCCTCTCTCTCTCCCACTCTCTCTCTCTCTCTCCCTCTCTCTCTCTCTCTCTCTCTCTCTCTCTCTCTCTCTCTCTCTCTCTCTCTCTCTCTCTCTCTCTCTCTCTCTCTCTCTCTCTCTCTCTCTCCCTCCCCACATGTTGCTAAAAGTAAAGATGGTTTTTATGTCATTATTTCTGTGTTTGTGATGCAACGGACCTCACTGTTCTCCTTAATACAGAGCATTTTAGATTATGAGGTAAATATCCTGTAGATCCTACAGATTATCTGTAAATACACACACACACACACACACACACATAATCTCAAATTTTAGGATCCCCCAGTTTAACTAAACATGCTCGTGCTTCTTTTCATTCTCTGTTTTGTTCATGCCTAATTAGTCGTTACCCTTGTAGCTAATCCCAGTTATTGTACCCAGTGATGGTGGTTACATTGTTTTATACTGTCCTTATCCCAGTACACCATCACATGATGTGCTTAGCAAGTCATTAACACTCTTGACCTTTCATGTCAAAGTCCCCGGGATTCTATCACGCATAATTCCAAAACCGAAACCTCTCTTCTTTTCTACGGTGGCCCAGAAACAAATTAAATTACTAGATTATCATCAGAATGGAGATATATTCTAGGTATATTCAATAATGTTTTGGCATTTATTGGGAATAATGCAGGTTTTTTATGTGTTCTGGCTAATTCCCCAGTGTTCATCATTAATAGACAGATTCTCTAAATTAACATAATTGGTTGTTTATTTTCTGTATTATGCACGGTTGTTGTTGATGCTGCCTATTTTGCGCTAATATGATAATTTGACACTGATTGCTGTAACATTTGGCTCGTCACTGATTGTAATGACCAATTAATTCCACGAGTAAAGGAGCCATCCCACCAAAAACTACTGCTTTGCTTTATTCATCAGTGCGCTTTCTCAGAGTAAAACCGTTACAACCGACACGTCTTTGTGAGGTAAACCTTCTGTTTAGGTGTCGGCGCTCTGCTTGTCCAGCTCAGTCCGGCTCAGCTGCTTCTCTTACAGGCTGGGTCCCACTGATGCGTCTCTTTGGCTGATTAAACCTCCGTAATACTTTGCTGTGAGCGGTTAGACATCACATAATCACACGAGGTGTTTGGCAGACTTAACCCACCATGTGTGTTAGCGTGATTGGCTAATGTTAGTGTAATCTGGGCAAATATTTTCTAATCCGTTTTACACAATCTGGATTTAAAGATTGTTGATTTTGCTTCAGTGACATGAGATAATGTGTAAAAACGGCACAGATTGATGCGGACTGCAGCTAGTATCCTAGCCGCTCTCCTGCCCTCCTTTAAACTGCAGACTTGATGTGGCATTTTGAAGAAACAGGGCTTCCTCCCGTTACTGCAGCCTGCTAAAAATGGTAATTGATACTCCAGGGTAAAGTGTGTGATCGCCACACGCTGTCTGTCCTTGTTCACTCTTTCCCTTTTCCCTTTATGTTGCAAACTCAGTGTTGTCTCTTTTTGAGACCGTATAAGCACTGTAATAACATTGTAATGCCAGTGTAACATCCGAACTGCCCTGATGTCTGTATGTGTCAAAAGTGGGAACTGGTTGGGACGAATCCAAGAGTTAAATAAAAAAAATCTGATAAAGAAGAAGAGCAGCTAGATGTGCATCTTTGTAGTCCACCTGATAAAATGTTGCTCGCTGTCATAAATTACACTTTTTAAGCCTTTCGAGTGTCTGTATCGATTCTGTCCCTGACACCCTCCGGGTTTGTGGAAGCGGGAGATTAACACCGGCACACAAGCACAGACCCTCTAATCTCTTCTTTTTTCCTGGCAGAAACCAAGGCTGAGCTTGAGGATTTGATGGCCGACATCAAGAAGTTGGCCAATAAAATACGCTCCAAGCTGAAGAGTGAGTACGACCCTGCACTTTCTATCCATTGTTTGGTGATGCTGATCAGAGGTTGCAAATACACTATTAGCATTCTGATCATATCTCTGACCAATGTGTAGCGCTGTTTGTCCTTTATTAGATGTGACTGGTGCTTTTAATTGCCCCCGTCCCTCTTCCTCCGGGCTGCATGAGCGTCACATTGCGAGCTCGTATACTTGCACAGCTCTACAAATGCTAACAGGCCAAACAGGCTCTGATTACAGTGTCCTACTGGTTGTAGGAAACTGGAGGAACTGCAGTGTGTGTGTGTGTGTGTGTGTGTGTGTGTGTGGCTAGGTTAGGGTTACGGTCAGGGTTAGCCAATTAGTTGGTTTCTTGGTTAGGGGGCTGGAAAAAGTATTATGTCATCAAAAGTCCTCCTAAAGATAGAAGCAGAGGAGTGTGTCCTTGTGTCCTTGTGTCCTTGTGTCCTATGTTATTGATGTTGACAAATAATATTTTCTGTAGATAGAAGCAGCTGCAGGTGTACATTTTATAAGTGTGTGTGTGTGTGTGTGTGTGTGTGTGTGTGTGTGTGTGTGTGTGTGGTTTTTTAGGCTCCTCTCCTCTGTCTAGGTAGTAGAGGACTTTGAACGGTGCCTCGTTTGCTCCCACATTAACTGTCAGATTAAAGTCAGATTTATGCCAGGGCTCTTACAGTAACTGTCTGAGGTGTTTTCCTTCTTTTTTTTCCAAAGAAAGACTGTAATTACTGTAAAGTAATTTTTGAATGTCCTTGTAAAAGAATTATACATGTTCAGGTGATTCTTTTTCTCTCTGTTTCTGTGTTGGTTGGAAGCAAATATTTTTGACAGTTGTTACAGATGTCCTTGATTTTAGTGTGAATATTCATGGCCACCAAATTATTATTTGTGAGGGTTGTGACCATATGTCCCGTCTGCTCACCAGACAGGATGAGCTGAGGCTACACAGCAACACGCTTTAGGTTCCAAACACGTTTCTGCTCTTAGTTCATTTTTAACAAATATGTTTGATGTTTTTGGACCAAAGAATTGTGGTGATAAAGCTCTCGGCCTCTTTTTCTAAAATTCTTGTTAGGTATTCAACAAACCATCGAACAAGAGGAGGGACAGAACCGGTCATCAGCCGACCTGAGAATACGCAAGACGCAGGTACAAGGCAACAGCCTGACCGGCCTGTCAGCCTGTTGTTGTTTACACCAACTCTTCACTTACCGCCTGTTTCGCTCCAGCACTCCACGCTGTCGCGCAAGTTCGTGGAGGTGATGTCGGAATACAACACCACTCAGTCGGACTACAGGGAGCGCTGCAAGGGCCGCATCCAGAGGCAGCTGGAAATCAGTGAGTGAGGCTGAAGATGGCCGCTCGTTAACGTTTGCATGGTTAACCATAATGCATCCTGTCGTGCCCCAGTGTGTGGTTAAACCTCGGCCTCACACTTCAGGACCAGGCAGACACCTGTGCAGAAGCAACTGCAACATCCTCTGAGAGTCAAAATACACCAAAATGCCAGATTGTTCAGCAGGGTTGTTATCTCTTTTTAGATTTATGATATGAAATGGGGGTTAGTGCTGCATGTGATTGGTAATTTATCTATTTGCATAAGCAATCGACCAATCAAACACTTTACCCAGCTTTCACTGTTTCGTATTTCAGCCTTTGTGATCCGTTCATCTCTACTGCCTTCTGTTTATGCGTCTATGCTTTTATTTTGAATCCCTCTGGCATGTTGTACCCAAACAACCACCTTCACACGTTCACAAACACATGCATCACCCACACGTACGACACCTACCAGCACGTTGACGCTGGATGCGGCTCGTGTCTGAGCCGGCTGACATAATTTGTCAGGTATTAGCCGTAGGCACCTGGGACTCCTGCAAACACTGACATGACCTCAGCAGCGGTGCCCCTGTGAGAGTCGCTGTGTGTACAGCATGTGTACACACGGCAACCATATGTATACACACAGTAAAGGTGTTATTAGCAGGAGCTTTACGCACACACACACACACACCTGCCGCAGGTTTGTGTGCGCCTGAACGTCAACCAGATTGTGGTCCTGTGAAAAGACCAATTGAGATAAAACTCAGCAGACGCTGCTCAGGTCGTCCAAGTACGAAAACACACAAAGGCGCTCACACACACGTCACACATGAGTCAATTTTTCCATGTGGTCCAGGCCCGCTTGGATTCAAAGTTGTCAGCTTGTGAAGTCATGGGAGGCCGAGGCTGATATAACCTGTTGTCAAGGAAGCGATTAGACATGCAGACTGAGCAGAAAGGAGGAATAAGGATGAGAACGGAGGTGAAATTAAAGCTCAAAGGTTTTTAGAATGCAGCCGTCACAGCAAGCAGTCAGTCGTCAAGATTGCACAGCAGAGTTTGTTCAGAAAAGGTGTGTAATCTATATCTTTAACAGAAAAATATGGATTGATGTTTTAATCATAGGCAATCATGGGTTGAACTGATATTTAATTTCACTTTAGGAGCCGTGGCAGTTTAAAAAGGTCGCATTACCGTAAAAACAAAGACTACGTTCTCATTTGCAGAAGGTTATATTTGGCTCTGTTCACTAAGCCTACATGCTGGAAGAGGGAGAGCAGCCACAGAGAGACCCCCTGGGGTGCAGAACAGAGTGGGCACCAACGCAACAGAGATAATATTGACACAGCACAAAACTCAGGAGCCTGGCTGGAGGTGGGTTGCAAAGCGGTGCTTGGAGAAAGCAGATAGAGTAGGCAAGTTTGTGAGTATAAAAAGACCCTGTCCATTTATCCATCCATCCATCCATCCATCCATCCAACCATTCTGCCAGTAAACCTGCTGTAAACCATCATTTTGTCTGTTTAATGCAACATTAGTGTGTCTGAGAATAGAAACAGCATCTTTTTGCAGTAAAGATGTTGCTTTGCTAATTGAAGCTACCTGCAGTAATTACACATTCAGGCAGCAGAACATGAGGCATCTTCTTCTTCTTCTTTTTTTAAGCTATCAGTAGACAGGCAAGCCTGGCTGGATGGAGAACCGGGTGGCCATTTTGTTGCAGGGTTTCTTTAATCACGATATTTCCCTCTGGATGTGCTTATAGTGCACAATGCCAGAGAAAGAAATAATGTAACATACATCGATGCATTCTTCTAAAATGAAAAACAAAAACAAAAACCAAAAACACATGGACATATAGACTGTCCAGATAAGGTGCACTGCGCATTCCTTCTTTTCATTTCCCTGCTCTGACGCTGAAGCGAGCGGCTCAGAAATCTCCATCTGCACACATGTGGCACTTTTGACTCCTTCCCAGAAGGTCTCGCTCCTTTTGTGTTGCATAACTGCAGAGATGAAACAACAGTGTTAGCGGTAGCGCGAGAAACATAGTATGAATGATTTAATAGTCCATAAATGCTAGAGGCGAAGTGAGACTTCTTGGATTCGTATTAGGCTTCTCGGGGTTTGGGTCTCCATGGTAACAAATAAGAGCCTCCCTAGGAGCCTGTCAGGGCTGAGGAGTGTGTTTGTGCACGTGTGTGTGTGCGCGTGTGTCTGTCTGTGTGTGTGTTTCTGTGTAGGAAGTGAGAAAAACAGGGTAAGGGAGAACAGCGTGCCTTCACTTTTTTTTTCTTCACAATTATCCATGACTCATTTTAGCTCTGTTCTCTCCCTCAACCTAAAACTATATGAAAAAAGAGTATTTATTGCAAGAGGCTTCTGTAGAATCCTTGGAAATGCTAACACGGACGCTATGGCCTCTCCTCTTCCCCATTACAGTCGTATTTATTGTCAAATACCAGCGAAACTCGATGAACAGTAAATGAAATTTAGATTATATTACTGGCAGTGACTGTTTGAGTGATATTTTATTTTGAAATGAGACACAAAAAAAAGTCTAAAAATGCACCCTTGCTCCAGCAGCCTCATCAGTATTCAGCCCGTGAAGGCAATCATTGGCTGTGACTCTCGACCATCATTACTCACCGTCAAACTGCCGGTGGTGCCACTGATGCCTGCACACCGACCATCGGTCCTCATCGCACATTCAAACACAACACTCACACAATACTCAGGCACTGATTAGGTCACGCGCGAGGGTTTCAATCTCCCAGGACTGTCACCGGTGCTGAAAGTTGTTTTTGGAGATAAGGGTAGTCTACTCAGTGGCTCCGTTCCTAAAATATATCCATGTTTCCAGCATTTGGTGTTTTCAGAGGAGGAACTCTCGCCTCTCCAGACTAAGGGGCTTATCGGCTTCTGCAAGGTAAATTTCCTACACAGATGGGTTCATCATTTGTGCTACAGCGGACTGTCGTCTGGTTTGCTGTGCAACTTCCCAAAATTAGGTCTAAACGAGCAGTCGGGCAACATTTGTTACTTATATTTACAGGGAGACACTTTTGATTAGACAGTGTTTAGTTAGAAAACAGCGCACACAACGACACATAGCTTGTTAAAAAAAACAGTCAGAAAACACACCACGAGCGAGCAGTAAGACAAAAACATGAGGTAGTCCATAGGAAAGTAAGGCTGGAAAAGCTATAATTTTTGAGAGGGATGCGATGGCCACAGAGGACCTGCAGCTGATGCAATTCCGACACAAACCCCAGTAAGCAGAGCAGACGGAGACGCACAAATGAGGCTTAAGGATGGACGCCTTTTCCAGGTTCCCTCTAGGTTCTCCAGCTTGTTCCTGCAGCCTGAAGCCACATGAATGTGAGCTAATTGGTGGTGTTGAATTACTTGTGCAATTGTTGCGTGCTTGCGCGCATGTGTGTGTATGTATTCAAGGCCTGGGTGCTTGAGCAAATCCCAGCCGCTACCAGACTGGAGGCTGAAATGCACCATTATAAACACACCTTACACACACACACACACACACACTCTACTACACCAGAGCGTCCAGTGTAACTCCATCCAGCGAAACCACACCCGTCTAGTTTAAACACCAACATTTTCATCCCATCTTTGTTCAAACTAGACCAGTTACTTGTGTTATGGATCCATACAAGCCGCAGTATTTTGCACACTAATCAGTAGTACTTTGGTACTGGATTTTGTTCATCTTTTGCTTCAGAGTTCCACAGGTTTGACGTTATATATCCATCAAGAGGGTTGAGTGAACATTAGCTATTGAAAGGCGGGTATTAGCCCTGCTGGTTTTGCTCTGGCTGCGAGGGATGGTAGATTTCAGCCTGAAGAGCAAAAACCTGAGTTGCTGAATGTGACTCAGAGCTCAGGAGGAGCCCAGTCAGCACCTGGGCGGTGCAGAGTATAGTGATATTATTGAAGTTGGGAATGAGTTTGAAGTAGGTCAGTTCTGCTGGGGAACATAAAGACACACGAGCAGTAAGCAGGGCGAGGTGGCAGGACACGGGAACAGAAGAAACTGCTGAGTTTGATTCAAACTTTAGGAGACACTCAACAAATCCTGCTCAGTTCTTAGAAGCTTCAAGCCCTTCGCAAGGAAAATGCGCCGCAGACATACAAATCTGATCTATTTTTGACTTTCAGCTGGAAGAAACACGACGAACGAAGAGCTGGAGAGCATGCTGGAGAGCGACAACCCAGCCATCTTCACCTCGGGGGTAGGTGACGCGGTGGGTCCACCCTCCGGTTTCATCTCCGCGGCTCACGTAACGGCTGCCCTTTCTGCTGCGTGCCGTCAGATCATCATGGATAACATCACCGAGCAGGCCATGAACGAGATCGAAACGCGGCACAACGAGATCATCAAGCTGGAAAACAGCATCAGGGAGCTTCACGACATGTTCATGGACATGGCCATGCTGGTGGAGAGCCAGGTGAAAAACACACAGCAACGCAAATGATGCAGGCTGACGTAACGGATGGAGCTTCTTAGCCTCGAAACGTGTTCTTCTTGGTCCGGTTTGGGGCTTCAGAT
The DNA here is from genome assembly GCA_000180735.1 of Tetraodon nigroviridis. Taxonomy (NCBI): domain Eukaryota; kingdom Metazoa; phylum Chordata; class Actinopteri; order Tetraodontiformes; family Tetraodontidae; genus Tetraodon; species Tetraodon nigroviridis. The sequence goes on along the minus strand of CAAE01014537.1, from coordinate 604,480 downwards.
CAATCCCGCAGCCTTTGCCTGTCTGAAGCCACACGTGGGCTGAACTTTAATGTTGAGTCCTACTGAGCTGATTCCTGTGAGCTTGGGGATGAGCGTAAACATGTGAGTGGCGTGAATCACAAACAGAGCACCGTGCCGCAGCAGGCCGCCCCTCTGGTGCTGCTGGAAGGATAACACAATGCCAAATAATTGCATTGCACTGGTTAGCGCTTCTCTCCTAATGTATGATTCAATGAATTGCTCTCAGTGTGAACTTATTTTATCGACTAACCCTGGCTTTATGGTATTACTGCCGGTCTTTTAATTTAGCTTTTCTCAGCGTTGCTCTCGTCTTGCTCTGCTTTCTTTCCCGCAACACAAAGCTGTCACGGCCACAATGACTCTAAGCTCTAGAGAACAGAGAACGGCGCTCCAACAAGGTAATTTACCTGTGATTCACTCTCACTTTACCTTTTGTGTGGATTCTAATGCCGTCGCAGCCCAGGCTTGAAAGTCTGTTTTTCACACTTTGGGGTTTATTAAACCATCACGCTCGAATGACTCCTGACTTTTCTCCTGCTCGGACAGGGCGGCCTGGTAAACAACATAGAGCGGAGGGTGCAGGAGGCTCAGGACTATGTGGAGAAGGCGAAGGAGAGCGTCCCTCAATGCAAAAAGTTCAAAAAGACCAGCAAGCGGGTGAGAGACAAGATTCACACAATTCCCAGACTCACCTGTTATCTCCCCCCCCCCTTCTTTCTCTGCTCCCCTGCTTCCCACTCTGCACTCCTCCACCCCTGCCACGCCCGGCCCCCTCTTCCCCCTTGTACCCGACCTCTCCTAGGGGGAGATGATAGACCGTATAGAGTACAACGTGGAACACTCGGTAGACTATGTGGAGAGGGCAGTGTCAGACACTAAGAAGGCCGTTAAATACCAGAGTAAAGCCAGAAGGGTGAGTCCTGTCGGTGGAGGCACGATGCACGTGCGCCGCCATGCTGTCACGTGAGCCTTCGGAAGCAGCGCGTTTCAGCTACCGTGTGCATGCTTGTGTGTAGGTGTGTGTATTGTGACGTCCAGTAAAAGACTGCATGCGATGCATGATGTAACGTGTGTGTGCAGAATGTTTCACAGACAGTCGCTGCTGCTGAGGGAGAGTTCGTGGAATCCAAGTTGCACAAAAAGCCAGAGAGCTAAACTAGCTCACTAAAAAATGACACCCGTTTATCCTTTGTTCAAAGCGTGCCAGTCAAACGCAGCTCTATCTGATGACGTTAGTGCTAGAAAAGTTTGAAATGCCACTTTTTTGAGCTACAAATGACTGCCGGACAACTCAACACTCAAAAAAACCCAACAGTCCTGAGGCAACTGCGCCACCTTCTGTTGGGCATCAACACTAGCAGTCAAACGCAGGAATTTCACTTGAGCGCATAATTCTTCCCCTTCCTTGATTCTCGTTTTTCTCTTGTTTTCACCACCCCAGTCGAATATTATCTAACACGCCTCCTCCCTCCGTCCTCCTCTATCCAGAAGGTGATCCTAATCGGAGCATGTGTTGCTGTGTCTCTGCTCGTCCTGATCGTTTGCCTTACGGTTGGACTGAGCTGAGACGTCGTTAGAGGACAGATGGACGTGAACCTATCAGCAGCAGAAGACAGGATTTCTGTGCTGTTACACATTCTTGTCATGTGCATGCCAGGCTGTGTTTTTGAAGAGCTTGGGATGTTTTGTGTGTTGTGATTAGTGTTGTGTTTGTGCAGATTTTCATATGCTCAGCAGATGTATCGATCATTAAAAACCCTGATAATAGACATTTCTCATTTATTCAAGGCCATTTTCACTGAGTTAGGGAACTCTTCCAGTCTCAGATGTTGTCCTCTCTTTTTTCTTTCTTTATGATCCCTTTTACAACATCCATGATGTCTCCTCTTTGGTCTTTTCCTGCCTGCTGGACCCTCAGCAGCTCTCTCCTTTTCATGATCTCAGACTTTTGTAAATCATCTTTGGGATTATTGGCAATTTATTCCAAAGAGAGGTCTTGTTTGGCTATTCCTTAAATATTTACAGGGCTTTAATGCTGGATACCAACTGTCATTTGGAGAAATGAAATCACTTTGCTTTAAAGTCACTGTGTTGGCTTTCATGATGGAAATTAAACAGTCTTCCGATGCAGATGTGGCCCAAAAGCCCAGGAAGTTTTTCAGGATCAGGATCGTGTTTTGTGCCAAGAATGTTTAAATTTTATTAGGAATTCTCCCATTGTGTCCTCTTTGGCTCTCTGGTTTAAAAGAATTGTTTTTACATTCCACACACACACTGGCTTTAAAATCTAAACGATTTGTGTTCTGCACGTGTGAACAACAAAATGCAGCAGCAGGAGAGTCACAGGTCCAACCAGTAAAACCATTTTAGTCTCTCCCAGCTGCATTTTGTGTCGATCGCTTCACATGCACAGACACACCTGGAGTCCTCTTTCTAACGTGTTTTCCTCCTCTCCTCTGCTGCCTTGGATGGCCGTTTCCCCCTCACGGTAAACACTCCACAGAAGAAGATAATGATCATAATATGCTGCGTGATTCTGGGTGTCGTAATCGCTTCCATCGTCGGAGGAACTCTGTCCTGAACCTCCCTCCGCCATGGTCACAAGGGAACAGGGCAAAAAGAGGGGCTGTTTTTAGCATGAGTTGCTCTTCTGTAAATGTGTGGTGCTCCAAAACTGAGTGTCGTCAATGATATGATGTTTCCAAAAGTGAATTCTTGAATGAAAACCATCCTACACGACATGTTAATCCGTCCTGCTACATCCCAGCTTCCACTTAGAACATTATCCAGCTGTACCGTCCCTTTTTTTGTTGCTGTACAGGCAGAGCAACAGTCCACTGATCTCTAGTGGTTTTGAAGCCCTTTTTTTTTTTACTTTTTTTCTGGAAAAACCTCCGTGTGCGCCCACCTCCCTCCCAAAGCCCTGCATGACTTATTGACTGTAAAAACTGTTTGTTTCCTTTTGGGAAGTCTGAAGGAGACACACAGAGTCGTCGCTCCATCACAAGTGCTGCTCATCTGGCCTTGAGAAGTTGTTTCTGACCGCGTTGGCGTGTGCATGCCTACATACGTGTTTATCGCTTCTGTACACGCCTGAATGTGTGGAGTGCCAGGCAGCGGGCGGAACGCGAGTGCTTGTCCGCGTCTGTGCTTTGTATAAAGTGTAAACTGATATAAAGCTCTCTAACACTGCCAGTATGTTCAAATAAGCTGTTATTTCTGCTCTGTAGGCAACACGTCATTGTTGTTTTATGTATTTTATTTTTCTTTTAGAAACCCTTGAGCTTTAAAACAGAGCATTTTCTTTTATTTTTGTTGGGCGGAGACTGAAGAGTACTCGTTTCAGCATGAACTCGGAGCATCTGGGAGACCAGAGCTGCAGTCTGACGTGCACAAACTGCAACCATGTCACAGTGTTGCCTCCTCAACTTGTTGTCTTTGTGTTGTACTGTAATTTTATGGGGTTTTCTTTGTGTAACTGAAAAAGATTTTTTTTTTTTTTTGGTTTGG
>CAAE01014537.1:534635-558747 GCA_000180735.1 Tetraodon nigroviridis | reverse complement strand
AAAGGGAAAAGGCGTCTATTGATTGATTAACTGTCCGGACAGTTCACCGTCGAAAGACAGCCGGTAATTGTTTGCTGCTAAGTACGAGTCTAGCCGGCAACGCTTTAAACAATTCGTGTTTCTTCGGATTTAAATTGTTGAGAGAATATGCCATAACCTAATACAGACGGGGTGATTATTCACACGACAATATGCTTTCTTGATTGCCTTGTGAACGCTTTGTTTTCGGCTCTGGCAGAGTCTCCTGAAACCAATTAAGATGATCAATCAGCGGCGTGCCATCCACGTGGACCAATCAGAGCTGCTCTGCAGGAAAGGATGCGGGTTTTACGGCAACCGGGCCTGGCGAGGCCTCTGCTCCAAGTGCTGGAGAGAGGAGAATCAGAAAGACAAGCAAAAGCAGATTCAGGACGACTGGGCTCTGGCTGAGAGGTGAGCCATCGTTTGTTTTGGTGGCCTCCTTCTGTCCACCGGCCAGGCGTCACAGCTCTCATTCACGTTTCCAGACTGCAGAGGGAAGAGGAGGAAGCGTACGCCAGCAGACAGCAGAAGGTCCAACCACAGCCAAGTATAACACGCTTCAGCAAGTTTGAGGAAAGAAAAAGTAAAGAGAAATCCAGCAAAGTCCACACAGTAACCAAGTTTTTCACCCCATCAAAAACTCCACCAAAAAAAGGTAGATCTTCAGCCCGTACTGCATGTTTGTTTATTACCTAAAGTACTTTGTCATAATCGGGATTTGTTCTGAAGTTTAGGATCTTTGACTGACAGTTCGTTAATGCCTGAACCCAGCGCGGCCCTAATTCATTACCGTTAACTGACCAATGGGAAATCAGCACACACGTTTGACGTTGTCGCCTAGATGGTGCTCCCCAGGATGTGCAGGCCAGCCCAAGTCCAAGCTCCTCTGCTAGCCGTCATTATCCTCTGGACGGCGACCGCGTGACCCAGGAGTTCATTGACTTCCTCAAGTCGGTGAAGTCTGGCAGGGAGATCTTCAAGCAGTGCCGGGCCTTTACGGAGAACCTGGTCCATAAACGGGTAAGTGAAAAGGGTTTTTATTTTAATTATGTTTGTGTGGAAATTGAGCTCAACAATTCAAGTCCAATGTAGAAGAGCACTGTATGGTTAAAGTTGTGATTTTAGGTACTAGGCTGACATTTTTAACAGGCTTTTAAATGTAAATTATTATTGCTAAAGAACTTTTACTCAAAAATCACTGGGAAAACATGTAGAAAAAGAAAAGTTCTAAAGTTTTAGAGATCGTTCTGTTGCATCTTACTATAAAACAGTGGCAGTTAGTAACATTTGTAGTTGGATATTATTATTTTCATCTCAGTGAACTTGTTCTTTCTCAGGACATGGCTACTGAGGAACTATCAGAGTGCGTGCAGGACTTTTACCACAACCTTTCGGAACGCCTTCAGACCCAGTTTAAAGGTACTGCTGACCTCCAGAATCCTCCGGCAGACGCTAAATACCACAGACATTTATTCCATGTTGTCTGTGTCGTTCTTTTTATTTCATCCAGGTTCGTTAGAACATGTGGAGATCGTTATGGATGAAGTAGAAAAGTACATGATGAGCCGCCTTTACAAGGAGGTGTTCTGTCCTGAGACCACAGACGACGAGAAGAAAGACCTGGCTATTCAGAAGAGAATCAGGTGAGCACACGAAGAAGCAAAGGATAACCCGGTCCTCCTAAAACCAGTCCATCTGAGGGGTGCCGTCCTGCTCTGGTTCCAGAGAGCTCCACTGGGTCACCATTGAGATGCTGTGTGTTCCTGTGGATGAGGAGATCCCTGAAGTGTCCGACAGTGTCGTCAAAGCCATCACCGGTAAAGTGTGTGCTCATGACAATGTAGCAGAAAGTACATTTTGATGTGTTTGATTTCTCAAGGTTCATTTCCTGGTAAGTTGTTTTGGGTAAAGGCTCTCTGCTTAAAGCGCCGCATCTTTTCAGATGTGATTGAAATGGATTCCCAGCACGTGCCCAAGGAAAAGCTGGCGTGCATCACTCGCTGCAGCAAGCACATCTTCAACGCCATCAAAGTCAGCAAGAAGGAGGCTGCGTCGGCGGACGACTTCCTCCCCACCCTCATCTACATCGTGCTGAAAGCAAACCCTCCCCGGCTGCAGTCCAACATCCAGTACATCACTCGCTTCTGCAACCCGGGCAGGCTCATGACCGGCGAGGACGGCTACTACTTCACCAACCTGGTGAGGAAACGGAGCCCCGTCCTCCGACACCTGCGAAGATCCCGTCGGTTATGACTTTGTGAACGGCGCTGCTGCTGTTTTAGGCCAGCGTGGTAGGTGTGTCGTTTAAAAAACCTCTGCCTCCCTCCCTTCTCCGTCCCTCCAGTGCTGTGCGGTGGCCTTCATCGAGAAGCTGGACGCCCAGTCCTTGAACCTGACTTCGGAGGAGTTTGAGCTCTACATGTCGGGCCAGGCGTCGCGCACTGGCCGCAGTCCCGCGCCGGCCTGCTGCTCCCCCGGCAGCGCGCCCTCAGCCAGGTCCACAAACGGCTGGAGGTGCTGACCGGGCTCGGGGAGAGGCAGGAGCGGGTCATGGAGAAAGCCCGCCAGCTGGAGAGCGACCTCATCGACTGGACGGATGAAGTGGAGCAGAAGGTGCAGAGCATCCTGGACAGTTTTCCCACCGAGGCGCCAACCCCAGCCGCCAGCGGGACGGCGGCGGCCGCGGCCGTGGCCGGCCTTGCGTCGGCCATCGACGCCGACATCGAGGGCGAGCTTCTGCCCCCGCCACTGCAACCGCAAGTGTTTGCTGGTTGATCCAAGTAGAAAGACAGACCTCGGCTCTCCTCCATCTCCACGCAGATCTGTCCCACAGCCCCTACAATCAATGGTGAACCAAACTACACCGAGCAACACCGTCACGCAATCGTTCCTGGCAGTACCGACGAGTGGCCCAGGGGCTGGACTGGCTTCGTCAGTCAGCCGCTGAGGTGTGAAGGGAGATTTCACCCACTTCTAGACCCAGCTACTTGAGAAACCGCATCCGCCTGCTGTTGGTCAGAAATCACATCATCATCATCATCACCATCATCGTTACCTCATCATTAGATTTATCAAGCAATAAGAGGTCGGTGTGGTCTTCACACGTTTTTATTGCCCCTGCAGCTCTTTTTACACACTCCTCTCTCCCTGGTAATATCCATCCACTCAATTAGCTGTGTTTTTAATGAGACGTCTTTGCGGTTGAGAGAGCTAGGAAGTACACACCCTCCATCACTCCGGGTCTGCGGTAATACTAACTGTGTTTTGCTCTTTTATTTTCCGTGCGTGTTCGTTGGTTTGTGCGCGCAGACTGACGCGTCCCGATGGGAGCTTGTGTGACTCCATCCATTTAGAACAATCCCTCTGTCATCCAGTGGTGTCTGGGTACCTGAGTCCATCCATACCCGATGTCTCCCTCCATCCAGTAGCTGGACGTAAAGCAAATGCTCTTATCTTTCTATACAGCAGCAGGCTTGGGCTCCTTTGGATGCGGGCGGACAGATTATTCCTGTAATATTTACAGTAAGAAATAGCATTTATTGGTTACCCGAATTCTAATAACTCTTGCTTCGTGGGCTGAGCATGTTCTATACCTTCTTTCCCGAGCTGTGTGTTAATATTTATGATGTAAGGTAGCTGTTGATGGAGTGTCGTTCCCCCACGGTCGGACAGCGAGGCCGCTCCTCTGGGATCAGTATTTCCCACCCTCGGGAGCAGCGACATCTTCACACTCCACTGAAGGCAAATGCGACGGCGCCAGACCGCCCGGCGGTTAAACCGCAGCGCTGCACACTCGACTGTATTGACGTAGCCGAACTTTTTGGTTGGATTTGGAATTTTTGGATCACCCACCAACTCACGCCGCTGTTTTTTAGTTTTAGTTGCGGAGGCTGAGAACATTGAGGGCGTTTTCTTTCCCCCGCCGGCTGGTTTTCCTCTCATTCCTCCGCTCTAGCCAGGCTTGTTCAGCTGCTGTGGACTTTCATCTGAGGGGCCGATGGAGGCAGACGGAGCCCCTTGCACCGTCTGCAGAAACCATTTATCAGGTATTTTAACGAGTTTTAAAACAGCGTCTTTGTAACCTTATAGGTTTGTCATTGTAACTCTCCAGAGAAAGTCAGTGCTGTGTTTTATTTAAAACTAACTTATTGAGACAGGATGTGTCCATCTGCCATCGTGATGACGATGAATAAAAGACTTGGAAGCACTTGTGCAATCACATTCAGTTTCTGTTTGCAGTTCATCTGACTCAGGGTTTTGCAAGCTGACGGTTTAAAGAAAGCCGTGTGGGTTTTCCAGAATGAAACGTGTTTGTGGTCCATTAATAAGATCTACTAGTTGATTCACAGCAGTGCTCAGGCCAGCAGTGTGAACAGGGTCTAAATGAACCGATAGAATAATCTATTAGAAGTACTTTATTCATCCCAGAGTTGGGAAATTATCTTGTTCCTGCCCCATTGTCAGTATTACTATATATTGCCAAGATTGCGCAGCAAGTATGTGACAATACGCCACATGAAAGTAGAAAATAGTTAATGGTTTTCCAGCAGTTATTTAACCCTAACCCATAATTTAAGAAACCCTGCTCCAGTAAGAATGAAAAGAGGCACTAACACTCACACACACTCAAATTATATTTACATATTCAGTTTATTCTTAATCACATTGATGCCAAACTGAAATTGGGATTTAACCCAGGTCGGGTTTTAAAACGGAAGTGTTAATGGTAATCATTTGGATCAGCAGGCTGAAGTTTCCTGATTTAAGCAAAAGGATTTCCTCTCGGATGCGCTCAAGTCAGGGAAAAAAATATACTCTCACTTCCTTTTTATTGGGATTGAAAACTCCCTCAGTCTTAGATTGTCATTAAGACAACAAAGAGAAATGGAGACGGTGGTTTTCTTCTTGGGTGAGAGGTTTTTTCTCTCTCTCTCTCTCTAGAGATTTACCAAATCTCTATGGTCAGATTTACATGCGTCTAATGTTTTTGTCTCAATATTTTCAGCGCTTTCAACACTTCCACGGCTGTCAGAACCTCTGGGTAGGTACCTAAAACTAACCTTTGACACCAGAACAATGTGGAATCTTCAGAATCCGTCTTTGACCTGCCGATTGGGTTCTGTGTTTGTCCTGAAGTCAACTTGGTGGCCCCGTACAATCCTGTGGTGGAGATCCTGTCGGGAGATTTCAGGATCTTCTCGGGGGAAGGCGTGGAGCTGAGATGCACCGTACCTGACCACATGTCCACCTGGCAGTACCGGTGGTTCAAGGGATCCGAGGAGCTGCATTACCATGGACAAATCTTCGTTCTGTGGAAAGCCCGAGTTGACGACACTGGGAAATATTCCTGCCAGGGAGTGAGGGACACAGTGGTGGGAGACATACGCACCCTCCAAAGTGTGCCTGTGGAGATCATTGTGGACGGTGAGATCAACATTACAACCAATATTCGTTAGCTCCGTCCCATCATCCCACCATACTCCAGTGTCTGTTATAGTGGAAGTGTGGAAACTGCTGGGTTACCCAAACACTACTAGTTAAGGTCAGATTTGACAGACCAGGGAGGGATGAGGGATTGGAGGTTTTTGACCAACAGGCTCTCACGGCTCCACAAACACATCAGAATTTTGGTGGCCCGAAAGGATGGTAAAGTTAGAAGAAAATGGATTCAGTGAATAAAGGGACGAACCTGGGGGACACTGTGATTTAGCTAGAGATCCATCGAGCCACAGGATAAAACCGGATCTGATAGATAATCTGAAACTGGAAGTCAACGATGCCATCCAAAAGTATTCCTCGTGATTCCAGACTAGTAACAGTAAAACATGATCAATCATTAAAGATGAATTATAATCTGCAAACCTCATTAAAAGAGGATTTGAAACTGTTACCTCCCATAGTTATAACCGAGGGTGACCGGAGGAACACATAAATAGAACTTCCAGGAAAAAGAAGAACAAAACAGAAATGAGCCATCTCAGCCGAAATGAGTCTTTATGCAGAAAACAACCACGGGGTAAAGAAAAGAGTGCTTAGACCAAAAACGAAACTCAAAAACCAGGACCAAACAATGGGGAAATAACTAAAACCAAGCACCATTAAGGAGCCAACCAAAGGCTGCGCCTCTCCCCCTGCAACGGTCCCAGCCGAGCTAAAGGAGAATGGCTCCTGTCATCTGACCCCAGTAGATCTAACTCTCTCTATCTTTGCTCAGGAGGCTGGGCTCTCACTCATGTGACACCTCAGCCTGCCCTCGTGGGACACAGCCTGGAGGTCACGTGTCGCGTGCGAGGGAGACGACCTCTTTCTGAGGTGATCCTCTACAGAGATGGAGTGGAGGTGATGCGAAATCAAGGCAACAACCCCAAGTTTCTCCTGTCCAACTTGACCATTGAAGACCAGGGGATGTACTCCTGCAGGGCTTCCTGGGACACCAACAGCCAAACACACTCTGTAATATCAGTCCACATTCCAGGGATGGTGCGTAGGTCAGTTTCTTCCCCCAAATGCCCCCAACATCCAAATTCAACGGATCCAGTCTGCAAACAATGTTCTTTTCTCTCAGAGGTTCTGTCCAAACCGCTTCTGGAGATCAGTGTCAGCAATTAACAGAGTCGCAGGATGAAGCTCGTTTGCCAACAAGAGTAAAAACTTCCCGCTCCTGCCCCTCCGCTGCAATTTTATTTCTAAAAGTAAAAAAAGGTGCTGGGTAAAGCAGCGTCCGAGAAACAACTGTCGGTCAAAAGGAATCCGGGCCAGTACAGCTGTAAGGTCCGGGTTCCTGCCTTAAACCTGGTCCGCTGGAGTGAGCCCAGAAGCTTCGGACAGGTGCCAGGTATGTAGAGCCCTCACAGCGCATTCGTGCTGATTTTGTCAACTATTTGTAAATGTATTTTAAATCTTGGTCCAGTTTCAGACATTGTTGTTGGTTTTTGTCATCTTCAGTCTAGTTTTAGTCGACTTGATGTTGTGCATTTTTATTCGCCTGGTCTTTATTAGTCAATGAAACTGCAAAATGAATTAGTCCCAGTTTTTGTTTACTCACATGGGATTTTGTCTCCTCTCCTCTAGTTTTTGAAAAAACATATTTCGTCATTGATTTTGTTGAAGAAATTAATTTTACAACGCATTGTGATTGAACTAACCGTGTGAGATGTGAGACAGTAGTAACAAACCCTCGGGGACCATGCTGGTTCTGACTCAACAGGACCGCGGGTACCAAGGCCTTCAGTGGTTCCCCCCAAACCGCCGACCTTGGCTCCCGTAGACTCGCTCCAACCCGCCCGAGCCTGGTTGCCTCCGCAGAAATCTGCTGTGGCCCCTCAGTTGGTCTCTCCTCAGGACGTGGTCACCCAGTGGTCTGTGGAACCAGCAGAGGCCACCACTGCCCCCTCCACCACTCCCCCCTCCACCACCCTCCCCTCCACCACTCTTCCCCCCACCGCTCTCCCCCCCACCGCTCTCCCCCCCCCCCTGCCGTCTCTCAACCAAACTGCTGCTCCGGGATCGGGCAGCGGCTCCGAAACCTCTGGGTACATGTCCGGAGAATCAGATGACTTTTCAGGCAACGATGGCCTCATAAGAGAATAGCAAACCATTCCGGGCCCCTGAGGCAGCGGGCCCACTGTGTGGCCACCACTTTTTTTCACATAGTTACACATACCTTTCACATACTGCAGAAAATAAACTTCAAGGTTAAAGCAAATAAAGCATTCCATAAACAATCAGCCGTACTGGATTTTATTTCCAAAACTTCTCTTTATATCCTAATTATACAGCAACACTGTTTAGATGTTAAAACTGATGACATAAAAAAGTTGGTTTACAGTTAAAAAGAGACAGATATATTCTCTATTATATTATATATCTATTCTCTCTAAAGGTAGAAATCAAATAGATAATAGTAAACATAACTTGTGGGGTTAAAATTGGGCAAAAATGGAAAAAAGCATCCCTACAAACTTAAGAAAAAAAGCATATACATTAACATGCGTGGTATACAGTGGACAAGAAAAACGGTTAAAATGCATAAAAAGTCTGTTTGTTTCACTTTTACATTTTCGGATATATACAAATATACATTCATATACTGTGTCTTAGCTTATTAGCAGTTTACTTCAACTTTGTTTGTGTAACGTCTTTTGTTAAGATCGTCTCACCCAGAACTTGACCAGGAAGAGTGGCAGGAAAAAAACTCTCTGACTAGGGAGAAAGGAAGGAAGCCAGGGGCAGGAGAGAGGCACAGACACATCATAAAGGAAATACTTTGCCTTTTTTTACAGATACAATCAGGGTGAAACAGTTTGAGAGCTTGTTGTTTTCAGCAACCCATCAGACGTCATCAGAGTAGAGCAGGAATCCAGAGAAGATGCTGTCGTCCTCGGTGCTGGCGTAGACGCCGTTCCAGTCTCTGAAGGTCTCCATCCACACCTGGTCGCCCACGGCCAGCCTCAGCACCACCAGGCTGGACGCCTGGTCGATGTCCTGACCGTACAGAGAATCCCGCGTCCTCACCTTGCGGGAGCCGTTCACCACCAGTGTGGCTCGAAGCGGCTGACTGCGCACGGTGATGTGGAAGGAGAAGACGTAAACCCCGGCGTGAACGCACGTGAAGCTGTTGGAAGTGAAGTTGAAGTGGTTTTCTTCATTGTAGAAGATTTTGTCAAATCGGATTGGGAAGCCCGAGGGTGGGAAGGACCTTCTCGGAGAAATACCGACACTAAAAGCCGAACGTTTCTGGGTCACCTGTAAACCTTTCGCTGCCTTCGGTCCACGGAAGCCACGCTCACCTTTCTTCCCAGGGAAACCTCTGTCCCCTTTTGGCCCAACTAACCCTCTGACCCCCGGCAGTCCTTCGGCTCCTCATGACCCCTGGTTCCCCTCTTTGTCCAGCAGGTCCCGGATCTCCACGGACACCTCCTGGACCAGGTGAGCCATGTTTTCCATTTATCCCCGGAATCCCCATCACTCCAGGAACACCAGGAGGCCCAGGATCTCCCTGCTCCCCTTTCTGCCCCTTCTCCCCAGGCAATCCTGGTTGTCCAGCCGAACCACTGCCCCCCCTCTCACCTCGTTCCCCTAAAGACATAGCAGAATATTCTTTAAAAAAAACCAATTACATATCGCATTTGCTCTATAACAGGAAGCTGTTAAGACACTCAGCTCACACCTTCTCATTGATGTATGCATTCCATAAGTAATAATACACATTTTATTTGCAGATTCATTCATTGTATTTACCTTTGTCACCCTTTAACCCCATGGGGCCACTTATTCCAGCTGGTCCTGGTAAACCAGCAGCCCCAGTAGGCCCCCTTTCACCGGGTGACCCTGAACACACAACCACATCTGCAGTTTTACTGGTTTACTGAATCAGCAGTGTTTCTATCAGCGGGGCTCGCTGGGTTGTATCCTACCTTCCAGGCCCCTGTCTCCCTTGGGCCCCCTGGGGCCCCTCTCAGGTGGGCAGCACTCACAGAAGTTGAAGTAACACTCGTTGTAATCCAGCGTGTAGTTCTCAGGGCCGGCGCCAGGAGGCTCGGTGCTCTGAGGGTGGTCGTTCTGAAAGCCATGGTTTGAGGACCAGGGCTTCTCTGTGGCTGGAGGAGGATGAGGTTCCACCGATTTGGCAGTTGGCACAATCTTGTGGTTCTTGGCCCCGCTGGTGGTCAAAGGGATCTGCACAGTGACGTGTGGGACAGGCTTCTTGGTGTACTGGTATTTTGGCTTCTGCGTGGTCTTGGCTTCAACGCAGTGTGCTGCAACCACGGCAACAACCACAAGTATCAACTGACGGTGAGTCCTCATGGTTCACTGGGATCTGGAAACAAAGACGGGACCCTTTTTATCCGTATTTGGACACGTTGCACTAACTACATCCTCACAGGTATATCCTCCCTATTTCTATGTCCAACATAGCGCATACTGATGTTACACCTCAACCTTAATCTTTAAAAACTCATATTAGCAAACAATGATAAATGTCTTTATCCTAGCTAATGAAGATGGGCTAGGTCCTGAATGCTGCTCCAACTAATTAAATGTTTTTATTAGGTAAGTGCCAGTCTGGGATGAATAAAAAGAAGCCTTTGGACTCACCCAGGTATGCATAGGTGGTGTGGTCATTTATCCACTCATACAGTCTCTTGGAGGCAGCACCAGGAGCTCCGGGTCTGTCTGATATCTCAGCCAGCCTGAGGGAAACAACATCTCCACCAATAAGGGTGTTTGCTGGAAGCGCTGGGGGAGGTCTGAAATCCAACTGCGACAGAGCTGCAGCCAACCCAACGGGAACCGCCGTGCACGGACCATTTTTCTGTACCTCCGTTGTGTAGAATGGCGCTTTTGTGACACGGGATACAGCAACCGCGAGGAGCACTCTCTCGCTGCTAGGTAGGCGAGGAGCAAAGGCCGTGGGGCATTGGGTCACCTGATACGGGAGGCACTCCTCCAACATCCAGCGTGCTACCTGGGCTCTTACTGTGGACAATGCCAGGCAAAGAGAGTTGTGTGACAGAGGCCAGGGTACAACAACAGCTTTTTCTCAAGCTTTTGGTCTGGATACAAGTGGAGCTTTTTGTGTGTGTGTGTGTGTGTTTTGAGAAAACGTCCATACATCTAATTGATATGACTCTTTGAACTGCGAACAAAACACTGCACAAAGCACCAAAGCATTGCACTTGGTCAACATCCAGAAGAAAGATTTGGACCACGGTGCACTGATAATTGCCTCATTCAGCAGCTGCTTAACCTGAGCTGTTTCTCCAAAGAACCAGTCTAGCTCAGCAGCAGCTGCTGTGCTGGCGGATCCGAGCAGGAGCCCAGCTTTCTGCACATGGCGCCCAGGTCTGTTCCCTGTCATTCGCTGTGTGGCTCCACAATGTTTCCTTCTTGCGTTGTAACAGGATAACGTCAGATTTTTTTTCATAAGAGTGATTTTCTCGTGGACGTCTGGTCGATCCTCTCGCCTTGCCGCTAACAATGAAAGCTTGAGCAGCGGTCATGCCTCAGTTGTCAAAGACTTCATGCCCTCAGAGGGATCTATGGCAGCTATGAGTGAGCAGGAAGCGAAAGGAAATCTGGGAACGAGAGCCTGGGGGTGGGCAGATGACAGGAGAGAGGACTCTGTTAAACATCCTTCGGTAATGCACATTTTTCTCCTCATCCCCTTTGAAATGATCTTCCTCTATGAACGTGAACCTGGCTGCAGACACAAATAAAAGAGGGGGCAGTGGATATGTTTTTCCAAGGGGGGCATGCTTTTTATACCCTGCATTTATCTGCCTCAGGCTCTGCAGTCACTCCTGGGGTATCGTAATATCATGTTCTCGCACTAACAAGAGGCAGCTCTTACTAATGTTACGGAGCCCCGGTAGAGACGTGGGGGAAACACGATTTGATGGGGGGCGAGGTGTGTGTGTGTGTGTGTGGGGGGGTGCACTTCTTGCAAAACTCTTTTTGGTGTTGAGTTTGGTTATGGGTCCAAATTTTTGCTCTGTCCATTTTTTGAAGCCACACTACTGAAAATAAAAGCATAGATACACCAAGACGCGCGTGTCAGGGTCCAGTCTCAGGAAAAGCCAAAGAACCCTGTGGGTCCAAGCATCCTGGTGTGTGGGCGGGAGATCAGGGTTGGAGTCTCAGCTCAGGTTAGCTTATTCAGTCTGGCGTACGGCAAAGGGGAGCCACTGGTAGACAGTCACGCAGCTGATGTAGCCATAAAGCCCGTGATGTCAGATCCCCCCCCACGGCGCCAGGTTTTGCTTAAATGTAAGACATTAAGCGCTGGAGGGGTTGGGCAGGGGTCCTCCACGTCCAGCACCCACGTCTCCATTCAGACCACACACACAACGGAGCGGTCAACTTACAGCCTCCAGCCGAGCGCCGGGGCGCCTCTCACCTGTCCATTCTCACCTGCCCCCCGCCCTCGCCCCCACCCACCTCACCACCTGCAGAGTTCAGGAAGAGAAAGAGTTAATTTACTCAGCAGGTGCAGCCAAGCGAAGAGGGCTGGGGAGGGTTGGATTTCCCGTCAGGTCTCTGTGTGGAGAGTTTGTATGGTCTGTTCATGCCTTCACCTCAGTCCTAATCCCTGATGGCACCTATTGCTTTTTTTTTATCTTAATACCTTCACCAGCTGTGTCAAACCAGCTTTTAAATGCCTAAAACACACCTGGGAAAGCTGTAAATCTGACACACTGTGTGACTGACTTGATCCTTCCAGATTATTGATCCTCAACCTTACAAATCAACCCAGTAGATGCACCAAAGCCCATGACAGGCGACCTTGTTGTACTGGGGGAAAAGGTACTGGGAAAACGTCTGAGGACACACTGTTGACATGTTTGCTGTGCACACAGGTGACGGTCTGTTGGTCCAGTTTGCTGACTGAATGGAAAAAGGACCTAAAACAGGATTGTTAAAGCAAACAGTGCAAACAGGATGGGCCTATGCAGGATATGGGGTTTAAATTAAACCTTGTTTATGAGCGGATACCTAACCCACCGACCCGACACTGTTACACTGACCACGTCCAGAGCAACGTATTAGTGGTTTAGGCTTGGACACAGCTACCTCCATCACATCACCCACATTTTAATCCAGGAAGTCTGGGAATTGAAACTTTTAGTGGAAGAGTGATTTAAGACCAAATTCAGAGTTTTTGTTGTTTCTAATTCAAGTTAAAGTACATTGTGCTTTTTCTTCGGACCACCAGGTGGCGCTACAGCAAAAGTATTTCAGGAGGAAAGTGTGATAACAACACCTGAAGGTAACGCGGACGCGACCAAGCGCACCTCGGAATACTAACCACCATTACAACATGTTGCTATGACTTTATAAGAGAGTCATTCATTGATAAAAGTAAAAAATTGACTTTTTTCATTAGGATCCATTAACAGAGGGAGTGACTACATATTGATAATATCGAGCCCTCCTGGAGGAACATCTGGGTCATAAATGAGATGTGCCGCCGATAAGTGTCTGGCAGGAGTGTGACTGGGTTAATATCTGCAGTTATGATCCTTAAAGACCAGCCTCCCTTGTACAATACTCATAAATTCCACACAACCAGTCTGGTGTTTGACGTAAACGCACCACTGCACATTCTTTGGAAGGAAAATAATTCCAGAAGAACAAAGATGTGGGGTTTTTTTTTAAAATGTGTTTGTCCGTCTGCACTTTGGCAGAATAGGAGAGTTTGAAACTGACCACATTTGGTGGTCACCACGATGTGGTGTGTAATCCTGGTTTTTTATTTATTTTCTGACCAACTCAACCTTCTCTTGAATGTGGTTTGTATCAGAAATGCTCTGTTTTTAAAATTCAGAGAAGCTTCTCTTGATCGTTGACTTTAATAAACGATTCTTTCCGTTATCTCAGTGCTAGTTGCAGGAGCATATGATCGTTCTGTTCTTCAAAGAATGATCATCCTCTTTGAAGATGAAGCATGTAACTTCTCTGTGAAATGTGTTGGTATCTCTCTAAAAAACACTCCAAATCAAACCAAGAGTCTGCATTTTTTGACTTTAAATCCACTCAAATTGACAAGAAAGACTTTTCTAAAATTACATTGGGGGCATGTTTGACCAAGCCCTCACCCAAAACACTGTTCAACAGCCGCGCAAACACAGACACACCCACACACCCAACAGTGCAAACACTGCTCCCTCAAAACAAGCCTATTATATGACACAATAATTCATTATAATAGCAGGATGTAACAGAGGTGGCTGGAAAACCTCCCGCTGATATCACATTTACAGCACTGTAGATACAGATTAGGCAGTTATGTGAGCTATTTCTACCCAAATGTACGATGAACAATCCAGGAGAGATAAGTGGTTCACCGGCCGATCACCACAGACCTGGAACGTATGAATTCTTTATGACTGTTTTCATGCTGTACTGCCACAGCAATGAAACCACGGCCGGTGGGAAAGACCTGTAGTCCAGAGAATCCGACGAGGACCGATGAGCTCGCAGAGGCCAAATCAAGGTCAAAGTGGGCATTTCTATCAGATGGCACATTTAAATACACTAAAAACCAATATAGGTTGACCAGAGGTTGCATTAACTCTCAGTATCAGGTTTGTGTGTTACCACGGTAACCACTGTAGTGGCTCCTGTGCCTGTTGGACCCTAAACTGGAACAACTACAGCTGTAAAAACAACACCAAAGCTATCCAATGCTGACAGTCATATCAATATTTAAATACTTTCTGGGGTTTTACCTGTAAATTGAAACCCAATGCTGTGTTTTTTTCCACGCCACTGTCTGCATGCAAGGCCGTCAGTTGCTAGGAGCCCCCCCACCTCCCCTACATGTATGTTAAGGCAACAGGACAAAAGCTCCGTCAGCAGACAGCGTTGTTGACGTCTTGTTGTTCAGGAGATAACCACTGCACCCCTGTGTCTTTACACTCGGTGTGTTCAATGTAAACACCGGGTGGGGGTGGGGTGGGGGCTGGCGGAGGTCCTGGCTGCTGCAAATAGCTTTAATGAGCGGGTGGAATTAGGGCGTTGCAGATATTGTATTCCCACAGGGGGGGGAAGACGGAGGTGTCCAGTTGCAAATGTAAACATAAATGACCCGTCCACTCGTCCCACCGCCGCTGGAGCCACAACCAGCTGACCTGGGCTGACGCCACCAAAGTTCACGCTGTTGCACCGTCGGTTCCGAGGCTGCCGGGTGGACCACCTCTGCAGGAGGCAGAGCTGCAGGGTGCTCGTTCCTGCGCTGCCAGAGCAAAACCGGTTTGGTGGCTCTGCCTTTTTTTGAACTATTATTTTCCACTTTACAGTCGCTTTGTGTCAAGAATGTGCGGCTACTTGTGACCTTTTGTCTTCCAACCTTCTCCCATTTCAGCATAATAAGCTCTTTGTGACAGCAGGTTTTTACTGTGTATATTTATAGATAATAAGATCTAGACAAGAAATTAGTCAAAGGATCTCCAAAACTTTATTTTTTCTTTTATTTCTATGATGCGATTGTGTGTAAGTATAATCATGTAAACAGTAAATAAAAAAAAGCACTGTTACAGGAAACATCTGGGAGGAACCTGAAATGACCTGGAAACATTATAAAAGCACATGTACATGGGGAGAAAACAAAACACATAAATACTCAAAGGAGTTTGGTAATTGTCATTGAAACCAGCCAAGCATTTACCTGTGTAAATAAATATAAAACTCCATATAAATTAAGGTGATTCAGGGAAACCAGTAGCCACCAGGCGATGACGGACGCCGTCTGCGATGCTCGTCGTGGCTACCACACTGATTTGGGCTCATCTGGCGACATATCTCATGTCAAGGTGATACTTTGGCTTTGAAACGTGACGATTAGGTTAAGCTAAACTAAGCCTGAAAACCTAAAGGTGTGTTGTATCAATATTTGTTCATGCTGAGCGCCGAGCACGCCCCCGCAGCGTACCAACCGCTCAGAAATCAAGAGTAAAGGAGAAAAATAGCACACAAGCGCATCGCTTGAAGGTCAGGGCCTGGCCGACGTTCCTCAACGGGTCCCCGATGGCTTCTCTTTTATAGCAGAGATAAGACTGAACGCACATGAGGAAACGTCAAACCGAGGCCAAGCATAGCTTTAACTACTAAAGTAATAAAAATCTGAATTTTTGAGGCCAGATCTCTGTTGTTAATGATTCACTGTCCTCTAATAAAACCCAATCAAGTCCCTAACTTAGAGGAGCAAGCATGAGTCATCTGCACGGGCTCAAAAACACTGGTCATCAAATCCAAATCACTGCTTCCAGAATCCAGAAAAGCAGTCCACATTATTTTTAAGAAGAGCGCAGCGTGAAAACGTCTGGTAGTGAGACGAGCATGCAAATGCGTCACCCGCACATGAACCCATCATGCAAAGCTGGGAGATCTCTGCACTCACACAGGCCGCGTGGTTGGAAAAACAGGGCTGATGAGGACAAATGGCGGTTCGCACTAAGGTACGGAAGCCACGTGGTGTCAGTAGCTTTACGCCCCGAGGCCGAGCCGCAGGCATAGAAGTTAGAAAGGCTGTTCTTCAGGGAATTCCACGATGATGTTCCCGTTTCCGGAATCAATTAGAGGGAGCGAATGACAGAGGTTGGTGTGGATGATCATGGTGTCCAGGCACAGCTGCAGCAGCTCAGAAAGAAGTTGATTTAAAAAACAACAACAACTTTTGGGTTGGGAGAAGGAAGCTTTACACCTCCTCCAGCATCTGCCTCCTTTAGTTCATGAGGGTCATGGTGCTCTTAGGCTGGTCGCCAACAATGTCAGAGAAAAACTCCAGCGCCAGGCGCACGTGTATGGGCACAAAGACGTAGGAGGTGTAGATCACCATGGCGATGGCGGAGAAGAGGAAGGAGTTGAATATGGACTTCTCCCAGGGCTCCAGCACATAGGATGCCGGTGATGAGCAGGTACTGGTAGTAGAGCCAGGCCAGGTACTCCCTCAGGCTTTTGAAGGTCATCTTCTACCTTGGACCGAAGATGGAGGTGAGCAGAAAACCTGGAGAGGACACAAGAGAGCAGAAAGGGAGGAAGAATTACTGATCACAACAAACTCATTAGATTATTAAAAAATAAAAACCATCTATGTGGGACAATATCTGTTTATTTAGCCTCCTACAGCACTTTATTAGCACGTTATGCTAAATATAATGAATTCTATGTACGTCAGTGAATTAATACTGAGCCTCTCTGTGATTCCGCTCTTCATCGCGTTACCCTGGAGACACCGGTGTAACCACAGTGGAAAATCTAAATTAAAACAAAACAAGGAAAAGAAAAAACGCTTGCGTCTCTTAATGAGATGTGGACTCCAGCTCCAGAGGGGGCTGATCAACCAGACCCGATGGGAGCCGAGAAACACCGGCGCGTGTCACCAGTTAGTCCCACGTGGACGTAAAAGAGTGGAGATGCTCTGGCGCGGCGGAGCCCTCCAGCTGAGACTCTTGGCGCTGATAACGGCCACAACCAGCAGGTTTTCAGCCCTCACAGGCCACAGCAGGCGGAGGGAAGCTCTCCACTCGCTACCGTCCTGTCTGTCAACAGATGGGCTTTTTCCCTCTTCTAAAAGCATGATGTGTCTCTTTACATAGCTGGAGGCTTCAGCTGAGCTGGGGGTGGAGCCAACAGGTGTGCTACATGTGCAGGTGCACTCGCCTGAGTTTCTAGAACACACTTCACTGACAAAAAACCAAAAAAACAAAGAAACCGTTCTTTTTTACAAAAAAAATCTGAAATGGATAAATTAAACAGGATTCTACCTTAAGTAAAGAGTGGGTAAAATATAGTTACATTAGTGTGAGAATTGCATTGTTAAATAATCATTAATACAAACATATCTTAACAACAGTTATTAATTATTAGGTGTGGAAACTAAAGCTAAATAATTTGGGGGAAAGTTCTTCAGCCTCTAAAAGGATAAGATACTGCACCAAAAGCATGATGAAGAATATCACAACAAACATTAAATATGAAAGAAGACACACCAGCATACACTCTTTCAGGCCAACTAAATCACTTTCTAGACCCACCTTTGGCTGGACGAGCTCCGGACCACAGCCGCCGCTCCGCCGCTCTGCAGGCGAAAAGCTGCCTCACTAGTTTGGTGCTCGGAGTTGTAGGTCACACAGTCTGTGAGCCAGCCACCACACCCACTCCTCATGCTTACACTCTCAACTCACCTGGCGCGGAGATCCTGCAGGTGGGGAGGTCAGCGGCGGCGGCGGCGGCGGCGCACAGACCGAGCGGCGTCCCGGTGCCGCTCGGCCCGCTTGTGGAGGCGAAGGAAGAGGCCAGTTGGAGGCGAAAAAGAAGCCTTTGTGCCGTTTGCTGCTCCGTTGCCTTCGGGTAAATTTCTCCGCTCTGAACATCTTTCAACTGTGTCCGACCCGCGTCGCGTCGCTGTGCGCATCCGTCCCAGCAGGCTGCAGCCGGCGCCGCAGCGCAACCTCCGACGTGGACGTGGACGACAGCAGCAGCAGCAGCTGCAGCAGCAGCAGCAGCAGCTTCATGGCACATATTAATTGCTGCTTGTTGACGCGTAAACAAGGGCAGCGCCAAATGCGCACTTTTACGCATGGACGCAACTCCAAGGACGCGCGCTTGTGACGACCTAGAACGTTTCAAACGTGACAAAACCCCAGAAAAAATAAATTAAAAAGGAATAGTGGGTCGAGATTGCAATCCTAGATGGTGAGATAGCCTGGAAGGTGGCGAGCAGACAGTAAACAAACACACCCCCATATTTGCGTTGATGTTGGTGGACTCGCACAGATCCCCAGTGGGGATTCTGCTAACGCACTTTCCCAAGTAGATCTGGTTGCCGTCACCAGCCGCCTCTCGTTTCTGCTCCACGATGAAATGAGACGTGCAGACCGGAAGAGGCCACGATCCATGCTTGGTTACAAACCATAAGAAGCGCTGTTTCTGTCGTCATGCGGAGGAAACTGTTCCCAACTTTTCCATTGAATGTTTTCCACCTAAAGTATCAATAATAACTCCCAAAACTTCAGAACTGTCCACTATCCTGTCACACAGACCAGCAGGAATCAACACTTACATCTGTAGGTTTAATCAATATTGGTCACATTAAAAATATGATAATTGTGCCAATGAGGATGTTTCTCCATAGCAGAGAATTGTCACCTTCAAGTGCTCAATTTCTTTTGCCATTTAATTATTTTTTTCTCTAAATGACGCGACTCGCCCCCTGCTGCACATCTGGAAAAAAAAAAACAGAATTAAATGAGACTACAGAAGTGGTTTGGATTATTCGCCACGAAGTCAGGTAAAGAACTTTTAAGATTGTAACGCAGTAAAATAAATAATGCTCATCACAATTCATAATTAGGCTAAACTTTAAAGTGAATTCATGCAATGTTTGTGACATCCCCAAGCAGAAAGCATCAAATGCATACATGTACAAGTCCAAATATTTATTTTGGAGGCAATCCAGACACACTTAACCATGTCGAAAACTGGAAATGGTAAAGGATATTTAATATTTTAAAGCCCAACGTGGACAAAAAAAACCCACTATTAAACTGTGTTTGTTGGTGTTTGGTTCAGTTACTGTTCTGTCTGACCCCAGTAACATCAGCTGGACCCCAGAACAGCTGCCCCACAGCGCCGCCTTAGTCCGTCAGCATGTCGGCGCCCTCCTCCCCCGTGGCGTCTGTCAGGCTCAGCTCCTCCAACATCTCGGCCAGAGAGATCTGAGGTGCGCCGTCGTCATCCGTATCGCTCTCCACCGGGATCTTTGAAGCGTCTGAAATCCCCAAAAATCAGCATGAGCTTTAGCAGTGTGCATGGAGTGGTGTCGGGTCGGGAGGCCATGTTATTAACGTTATTAGTATGCTGATAGTTCATCATGGTGTCCACGGCTGCCTCTGCTCATTCACAGAGAGGAACAAACCTCTGCTCTGAGGGTCCGAAAGCACTCCGTACGGTGTAAGCAACCTCTTGCTTACCTCTAAAGATGTTAACATTCTTCCTCAGAGCCTCATCCTCCTCCAGGTCCTCCAGGAAGTCCTGGTATTGTCTAAACACAGAAACAATTTAAAGTAGAACATGTGATATGGTAAAGCTTTTATGGCTTCCTGAGTCGACAGTTTATCTGGACGAGAAATACCAGAAAATTACCATAATGACCTGACTAGAAGAGACACGCAAACCTGGGGGAAAAAAATCTTTCACCAGCCATCATCATCATCATCATCATCATCATCATCATCATCATCATCATCCTACCTCTCATCGTCCGTGTCCATGCCCTCACGGTCTCTTGCCATTTCTTGTAGTTTCCAGTTCCTGCGCTTCACCCTCCTGGCGCGATCATATCCTTTCTTGATCAGCACCTTTGGGGGTCCACGTACAGCGGTTTAAAACCCAGACTCTTCACCTGACGCCCCCGCTGGGTGGGATATCTAGACTTTTGAGACTGGCGCTGCACTCGGTGTCTTCTGCCACTAGAGGTCAGTGCAAACGTTGACGGATGCGATGATTCTTACCACGTCAGGAATGTGGTGGGGGTTCATCTTGTTCAGATGCTCATCGTTGATGTTGGAATTGGCAAAGTCAAACCTGTTCAACAGAGATGAAGGATGCGGTTAAGTACGAAGCTAGAATTTAACCAATGCGGCAGGTTTGCGGGCGCTCACCCCAGCACCAGGTCCCCGATGTTGAGCAGGTGGCCCAGGAACGTTCGACAGTGATACTGCTGACTGGTGTCCATCTCGGATGTCTTCTGAACCCACACCTCCGCCAGGGTGTGCTGGAACACACACAACAGCAAACCGGCGAGTTAAAAACAACAGCGGATAGCCTCAGACTCGCGCTAACCCATGGCTGAACACACACCCTGCTGGACCTCGTGCCGGCTCCAGCACCCAGCTTCTGGTCCCGGATGATGTCAATGTCCATGACAATAAACTCCTCCAGTTGCCGTGGGTTACACAGACTGTTGAAGGGGTTACGCCAGTACGTGTTTCCGTCCACCTCAGCAACTGGCGAGAGACGACTCAGAGTTAGTTCAGCTTCTTTTTAACAGCACAAAGCACACAAATAACAATAACAATGACAATAAATATTATTATTATTATAGTAATAATTTTCCTACTTGTGTCATTGATAAATAAATGAAATTTTTACAAAAATGGTCCACCTCGTTATTAAAAATGGATGTTTTTGTCTGCTTACAATCCAAACCAAAGTCTTTTCTTTATATATTTAGGCTACAGTGAAAAAGCCCAAAAGCAACAAAGCACAATAATCCAGGACCTTGTTGCATCCTGCAGCACATTTTTGGTGTTTTTTGCCGTTCACTCAGCTGGAAAACTCTGCAACAGAGTGCTCTTTGAGCAAAATGAAAAACATATGCAGCCTCCAAATGTCAGACTTCTGTGACATTTAGAATTATTGCTCCCGACACTGAGAAAACATTTCTTAATTACAGTCGTTGCGTGTTTTCCTGAGAATCTCTGTGTTCAGTATGACAGCTTTAACATCACAGGTAATGCAAATGGAAGACACGTGGGGTTTTCCACCTCCTTTCATGAGCCAGCGCCATGCGGGGCGGTGAGTGGGAGCAGACCAGAGCTGGCCCAACATGTGTTGAGCAGATGAAAATTAAGATGGACTTCAGTATATTTTTTTTTTAGCCTAAACACAGAACCCCTTCAGCATGGCTTATGTGGAAAGGATAATCTTTAAACAATAAAAAATCTTCTTAAGCTGTAAAATGGATTCGGTTTTTAATTAAAACCAGTGGGGAGGGAGGGAAAACCTGGTCTGGTGCAGGACGCCCGCAGTGGAAACACTCACTCTGCAGGGTGGCGGGGTCGATGAGGTGGATGGTGCTCGTCACTCGGACACACACGCACACTTGACCCATGTTCCCCAGACTTTGTGCCAGCCGAGGTGAAAGGCACACCACGTTGTCCTGGTAACCAGAAGGATCCGAACAACAAGGGTAAAAAAAGAAGGGGCAGTACATTCAAGTCCAAAAGAAATTATTAAATGGGAGCCGTGTACCTTGCAGACGGGTACAATTTCCACAGAAAAGGTGCTCTTGTAGTTGTACGTGTTTGAATGGATGTCGTGAGAGATGAGGCGCTGGGAGGCCTTTGACCTTGAAAGATATTTGAAAAAAGCATTTATCAGAAAGGAAGCAAGAGTAAGATGAAAGGTTCCTCTTCTCTACATAGAACAACAGGTCAGGGCTTGGCAGCCATGTCAATAATTAGCCAATTACAATCAATTATTCTGTGGCTCGAGCAACTTAATAACCGTCTCCAGCAGGAGCGGCAGAGACCAAAACTCCCACTCTTAGTGCAGCAACATCTGATTCCTCTTAATTATTCATCAAACCCCGCTTTGACTCCGCTCAGACTGGTGAATGTAAAACAGCCACAACATATGGGGCGATAATCATTGGACAGGACGACGTGTTCAAAATTCACAACGCGACGGCGTTCCACCGCCAATGCTTCCTGAGGATGATTGCTATTTATGCACGCAGACCGAGGCGGCGCTCACCTGCAGGGCACGGTGCACTGGAGGAAGTCCACCATCTTCTGAGCGTGCTGCTTCAAGCCGTAATAGAAATCAATCCCGTCTGAGAGAGACAAGAAACAGCCCTTCATCCGCGGATTCACCAAAGGACTACTGCACACCGGTACTATTTCCTAACGTCTATATCCGCACAAGACAGCAATTATACGTCCGTATTTTTCAAACAGTTCATTTAAAAATAAACAGGAATCTATAATCATAGTAGCAATAGAACCACAGACAGAAAATACAGCCTCCATATAGACTCAACATACAGGGACGATGGGGAATATTTACATTCACACACTGTAGTTTTATTTCACAGGAGCAGCGGAGCGGTCCCAGCCAGCTTCTCTGAGCAGCAAACGCTAACGCTAAGGTTCTCTAGAAAGGAATCTTGTCTGGAATTGCAGCTCTGATTCCACGCCAAACACATGCCCTCTGAGGCCCACGCGAAAACAGCTGCGCAGCCTGCTTGGTGGCACTCACACATGCCGCCTGGCTGGCTGCCTGGTGTGGGAGAAGGTGATTAAAGCATCGCCTCAAATTCTGCTTCCTCCTAATCCTCATTAGATATACCGCTAGCTGGAGCCGCCGCTCTATTAGAGGCCCGGAGAAGAGGAGCAGCTCTCTCCAAGACATCTACGCTGACACACACGGCCAGTGTTAACATGGGTGACGTACCATGAATTTCTTTGATGTTGAGGGCATTCGAGTGAAGTTTATGCTTAAGGATAAGCTGCTCCAGGTAATAGAAGGTTTTTTTATGAGACGTCTGCAAAAAGAGAACGTTTTTTCAAAATCATTATAAGCAGAGAGATTCAGGCAGGTACGGATAACATGATGAGTCTGGTATCGGAGGTTTCTTTCTGAGCTGTCAAGATGAGGATCAGCACAATCATTACTGGAAATGTGATGTAAAAACTGCAACTAGATCTTACTGCACAACTTTCTCAGATTACAACGTTTTACTCATCAACCCTGTACATAAACAGCAAAAATCCTCATTTGTGTTGCCGTAGAGGCGCAAATGTGAGGTCAGTGCCTCACCTTTTAACTAAATTAACAGCCGCGGACCGCGTAAGAGGGTGTCAAAGCACGAGCTAATGCACAACCTGGAATACTGTCGCGGAAAAGCCAACTAAATCTCGGAACGCTGCACTGCGAACCACCACCTTCTTTGCCAATGTGCTTCACACTGTATGTGTGTGTATGGAACAGATATGTAAACACAAAAAACTGGAACATACAAATTAAGGTTACAGCTTCTTACAGACATAATTACACAATTTTAGAGAACTACAAACATTTAAAGTAATATACTCTCAGCGTAAGGCAAGAATATTTGATGAATCATGTGAGTAGGGTTCAAGAGAGCCAAACTATAATTAGGTAGGAAAACGGGGGGTTTTTTGGCAGCGATCTTACCTTCTGTCTGACTTGAACCACAGCTTTCCAGAAGTCCTTGGCTTCGACGCGGTGGCAGTCGTCACACATCTGGTTCTGGACCACAAACTCCACCACAAACACCTGCTGTAGGATGGCGCCGTTCAACACCTGCAGAGACACCGTCATCAAGATTCCCTGACAACCAGCATCAACAGCAGAAGAAGAGGGAGCCGTGCTTTGATTTCAGTGTAATTAACCAGGTGGGTTTGGAGACCAGTTTCAAAACGAAAGGGTAACGTCTGAGAACGCCGTACAGGCAGATCAAGTTCTCACTAAAGGTCACAGAGATAACAGTGTCTCACAACGCATAACCCACACGCTTGTTTCTCAGAAGACTTGGCCATTTCACGGCCCTCGTTTCTTTTAGTCCGTTTGTTTGAATGCCACTCTCTCACACTTCTCACTTTCACTGCTTTCTGACCTCTTTCTGGATGGTCACTTTCATCTTAATCCTTTTAGAGTGCGGCTCCGTCCACAAGAAGCCAGCGTCAATGAGGCGGACCTGGGAAAAGAGTTTCACATTTCCTGGTTTTCCAAGTTGAAATATTATTTAGGCTTCTGTCCATTTTAGTAGCAATCTCATTTA
>CAAE01014537.1:426620-534585 GCA_000180735.1 Tetraodon nigroviridis | reverse complement strand
AGGAAGCAACATCGCCTGCAGGGCCAGCAAAGCCGTGTCAGACACCTTGTATCCAGCTGGAAGTTAAAGTGCATCTGAACGCGCTTTTACCTTTTTGTCCAGGTTTTCCAGGCAATCCTGGTTGTCCAGCCGAACCACTGCCCCCCCTCTCACCTCGTTCCCCTAAAGACATAGCAGAATATTCTTAAAAAACCAATTACATATCGCATTTGCTCTATAACAGGAAGCTGTTAAGACACTCAGCTCACACCTTCTCATTGATGTATGCATTCCATAAGTAATAATACACATTTTATTTGCAGATTCATTCATTGTATTTACCTTTGTCACCCTTTAACCCCATGGGGCCACTTATTCCAGCTGGTCCTGGTAAACCAGCAGCCCCAGTAGGCCCTCTTTCACCGGGTGACCCTGAACACACAACCACATCTGCAGTTTTACTGGTTTACTGAATCAGCAGTGTTTCTATCAGCGGGGCTCGCTGGGTTGTATCCTACCTTCCAGGCCCCTGTCTCCCTTGGGCCCCCTGGGGCCCTCTCAGGTGGGCAGCACTCACAGAAGTTGAAGTAACACTCGTTGTAATCCAGCGTGTAGTTCTCAGGGCCGGCGCCAGGAGGCTCGGTGCTCTGAGGGTGGTCGTTCTGAAAGCCATGGTTTGAGGACCAGGGCTTCTCTGTGGCTGGAGGAGGATGAGGTTCCACCGATTTGGCAGTTGGCACAATCTTGTGGTTCTTGGCCCCGCTGGTGGTCAAAGGGATCTGCACAGTGACGTGTGGGACAGGCTTCTTGGTGTACTGGTATTTTGGCTTCTGCGTGGTCTTGGCTTCAACGCAGTGTGCTGCAACCACGGCAACAACCACAAGTATCAACTGACGGTGAGTCCTCATGGTTCACTGGGATCTGGAAACAAAGACGGGACCCTTTTTATCCGTATTTGGACACGTTGCACTAACTACATCCTCACAGGTATATCCTCCCTATTTCTATGTCCAACATAGCGCATACTGATGTTACACCTCAACCTTAATCTTTAAAAACTCATATTAGCAAACAATGATAAATGTCTTTATCCTAGCTAATGAAGATGGGCTAGGTCCTGAATGCTGCTCCAACTAATTAAATGTTTTTATTAGGTAAGTGCCAGTCTGGGATGAATAAAAAGAAGCCTTTGGACTCACCCAGGTATGCATAGGTGGTGTGGTCATTTATCCACTCATACAGTCTCTTGGAGGCAGCACCAGGAGCTCCGGGTCTGTCTGATATCTCAGCCAGCCTGAGGGAAACAACATCTCCACCAATAAGGGTGTTTGCTGGAAGCGCTGGGGGAGGTCTGAAATCCAACTGCGACAGAGCTGCAGCCAACCCAACGGGAACCGCCGTGCACGGACCATTTTTCTGTACCTCCGTTGTGTAGAATGGCGCTTTTGTGACACGGGATACAGCAACCGCGAGGAGCACTCTCTCGCTGCTAGGTAGGCGAGGAGCAAAGGCCGTGGGGCATTGGGTCACCTGATACGGGAGGCACTCCTCCAACATCCAGCGTGCTACCTGGGCTCTTACTGTGGACAATGCCAGGCAAAGAGAGTTGTGTGACAGAGGCCAGGGTACAACAACAGCTTTTTCTCAAGCTTTTGGTCTGGATACAAGTGGAGCTTTTTGTGTGTGTGTGTGTGTGTTTTGAGAAAACGTCCATACATCTAATTGATATGACTCTTTGAACTGCGAACAAAACACTGCACAAAGCACCAAAGCATTGCACTTGGTCAACATCCAGAAGAAAGATTTGGACCACGGTGCACTGATAATTGCCTCATTCAGCAGCTGCTTAACCTGAGCTGTTTCTCCAAAGAACCAGTCTAGCTCAGCAGCAGCTGCTGTGCTGGCGGATCCGAGCAGGAGCCCAGCTTTCTGCACATGGCGCCCAGGTCTGTTCCCTGTCATTCGCTGTGTGGCTCCACAATGTTTCCTTCTTGCGTTGTAACAGGATAACGTCAGATTTTTTTTCATAAGAGTGATTTTCTCGTGGACGTCTGGTCGATCCTCTCGCCTTGCCGCTAACAATGAAAGCTTGAGCAGCGGTCATGCCTCAGTTGTCAAAGACTTCATGCCCTCAGAGGGATCTATGGCAGCTATGAGTGAGCAGGAAGCGAAAGGAAATCTGGGAACGAGAGCCTGGGGGTGGGCAGATGACAGGAGAGAGGACTCTGTTAAACATCCTTCGGTAATGCACATTTTTCTCCTCATCCCCTTTGAAATGATCTTCCTCTATGAACGTGAACCTGGCTGCAGACACAAATAAAAGAGGGGGCAGTGGATATGTTTTTCCAAGGGGGGCATGCTTTTTATACCCTGCATTTATCTGCCTCAGGCTCTGCAGTCACTCCTGGGGTATCGTAATATCATGTTCTCGCACTAACAAGAGGCAGCTCTTACTAATGTTACGGAGCCCCGGTAGAGACGTGGGGGAAACACGATTTGATGGGGGGCGAGGTGTGTGTGTGTGTGTGTGGGGGGGTGCACTTCTTGCAAAACTCTTTTTGGTGTTGAGTTTGGTTATGGGTCCAAATTTTTGCTCTGTCCATTTTTTGAAGCCACACTACTGAAAATAAAAGCATAGATACACCAAGACGCGCGTGTCAGGGTCCAGTCTCAGGAAAAGCCAAAGAACCCTGTGGGTCCAAGCATCCTGGTGTGTGGGCGGGAGATCAGGGTTGGAGTCTCAGCTCAGGTTAGCTTATTCAGTCTGGCGTACGGCAAAGGGGAGCCACTGGTAGACAGTCACGCAGCTGATGTAGCCATAAAGCCCGTGATGTCAGACCCCCCCCCACGGCGCCAGGTTTTGCTTAAATGTAAGACATGAAGTGCTGGAGGGGTTGGGCAGGGGTCCTCCACGTCCAGCACCCACGTCTCCATTCAGACCACACACACAACGGAGCGGTCAACTTACAGCCTCCAGCCGAGCGCCGGGGCGCTCTCACCTGTCCATTCTCACCTGCCCCCCGCCCTCGCCCCCACCCACCTCACCACCTGCAGAGTTCAGGAAGAGAAAGAGTTAATTTACTCAGCAGGTGCAGCCAAGCGAAGAGGGCTGGGGAGGGTTGGATTTCCCGTCAGGTCTCTGTGTGGAGAGTTTGTATGGTCTGTTCATGCCTTCACCTCAGTCCTAATCCCTGATGGCACCTATTGCTTTTTTTTTTATCTTAATACCTTCACCAGCTGTGTCAAACCAGCTTTTAAATGCCTAAAACACACCTGGGAAAGCCGTAAATCTGACACACTGTGTGACTGACTTGATCCTTCCAGATTATTGATCCTCAACCTTACAAATCAACCCAGTAGATGCACCAAAGCCCATGACAGGCGACCTTGTTGTACTGGGGGAAAAGGTACTGGGAAAACGTCTGAGGACACACTGTTGACATGTTTGCTGTGCACACAGGTGACGGTCTGTTGGTCCAGTTTGCTGACTGAATGGAAAAAGGACCTAAAACAGGATTGTTAAAGCAAACAGTGCAAACAGGATGGGCCTATGCAGGATATGGGGTTTAAATTAAACCTTGTTTATGAGCCGATACCTAACCCACCGACCCGACACTGTTACACTGACCACGTCCAGAGCAACGTATTAGTGGTTTAGGCTTGGACACAGCTACCTCCATCACATCACCCACATTTTAATCCAGGAAGTCTGGGAATTGAAACTTTTAGTGGAAGAGTGATTTAAGACCAAATTCAGAGTTTTTGTTGTTTCTAATTCAAGTTAAAGTACATTGTGCTTTTTCTTCGGACCACCAGGTGGCGCTACAGCAAAAGTATTTCAGGAGGAAAGTGTGATAACAACACCTGAAGGTAACGCGGACGCGACCAAGCGCACCTCGGAATACTAACCACCATTACAACATGTTGCTATGACTTTATAAGAGAGTCATTCATTGATAAAAGTAAAAAATTGACTTTTTTCATTAGGATCCATTAACAGAGGGAGTGACTACATATTGATAATATCGAGCCCTCCTGGAGGAACATCTGGGTCATAAATGAGATGTGCCGCCGATAAGTGTCTGGCAGGAGTGTGACTGGGTTAATATCTGCAGTTATGATCCTTAAAGACCAGCCTCCCTTGTACAATACTCATAAATTCCACACAACCAGTCTGGTGTTTGACGTAAACGCACCACTGCACATTCTTTGGAAGGAAAATAATTCCAGAAGAACAAAGATGTGGGTTTTTTTTTTTAAATGTGTTTGTCCGTCTGCACTTTGGCAGAATAGGAGAGTTTGAAACTGACCACATTTGGGACACGATGTGGTGTGTAATCCTGGTTTTTTATTTATTTTCTGACCAACTCAACCTTCTCTTGAATGTGGTTTGTATCAGAAATGCTCTGTTTTTAAAATTCAGAGAAGCTTCTCTTGATCGTTGACTTTAATAAACGATTCTTTTCGTTATCTCAGTGCTGTGCAGGGATTATCGTTTTTCTTCAAAAATGATCATCAGCTTTAAAAGATGTAACTTCTCTGTGAAATGTGTTGGTATCTCTCTAAAAAACACTCCAAATCAAACCAAGAGTCTGCATTTTTTGACTTTAAATCCACTCAAATTGACAAGAAAGACTTTTCTAAAATTACATTGGGGGCATGTTTGACCAAGCCCTCACCCAAAATACTGTTCAACAGCCGCGCAAACACAGACACACCCACACACCCAACAGTGCAAACACTGCTCCCTCAAAACAAGCCTATTATATGACACAATAATTCATTATAATAGCAGGATGTAACAGAGGTGGCTGGAAAACCTCCCGCTGATATCACATTTACAGCACTGTAGATACAGATTAGGCAGTTATGTGAGCTATTTCTACCCAAATGTACGATGAACAATCCAGGAGAGATAAGTGGTTCACCGGCCGATCACCACAGACCTGGAACGTATGAATTCTTTATGACTGTTTTCATGCTGTACTGCCACAGCAATGAAACCACGGCCGGTGGGAAAGACCTGTAGTCCAGAGAATCCGACGAGGACCGATGAGCTCGCAGAGGCCAAATCAAGGTCAAAGTGGGCATTTCTATCAGATGGCACATTTAAATACACTAAAAACCAATATAGGTTGACCAGAGGTTGCATTAACTCTCAGTATCAGGTTTGTGTGTTACCACGGTAACCACTGTAGTGGCTCCTGTGCCTGTTGGACCCTAAACTGGAACAACTACAGCTGTAAAAACAACACCAAAGCTATCCAATGCTGACAGTCATATCAATATTTAAATACTTTCTGGGGTTTTACCTGTAAATTGAAACCCAATGCTGTGTTTTTTTCCACGCCACTGTCTGCATGCAAGGCCGTCAGTTGCTAGGAGCCCCCCCACCTCCCCTACATGTATGTTAAGGCAACAGGACAAAAGCTCCGTCAGCAGACAGCGTTGTTGACGTCTTGTTGTTCAGGAGATAACCACTGCACCCCTGTGTCTTTACACTCGGTGTGTTCAATGTAAACACCGGGTGGGGGTGGGGTGGGGGCTGGCGGAGGTCCTGGCTGCTGCAAATAGCTTTAATGAGCGGGTGGAATTAGGGCGTTGCAGATATTGTATTCCCACAGGGGGGGGAAGACGGAGGTGTCCAGTTGCAAATGTAAACATAAATGACCCGTCCACTCGTCCCACCGCCGCTGGAGCCACAACCAGCTGACCTGGGCTGACGCCACCAAAGTTCACGCTGTTGCACCGTCGGTTCCGAGGCTGCCGGGTGGACCACCTCTGCAGGAGGCAGAGCTGCAGGGTGCTCGTTCCTGCGCTGCCGGAGCAAAACCGGTTTGGTGGCTCTGCCTTTTTTTGAACTATTATTTTCCACTTTACAGTCGCTTTGTGTCAAGAATGTGCGGCTACTTGTGACCTTTTGTCTTCCAACCTTCTCCCATTTCAGCATAATAAGCTCTTTGTGACAGCAGGTTTTTACTGTGTATATTTATAGATAATAAGATCTAGACAAGAAATTAGTCAAAGGATCTCCAAAACTTTATTTTTTCTTTTATTTCTATGATGCGATTGTGTGTAAGTATAATCATGTAAACAGTAAATAAAAAAAAGCACTGTTACAGGAAACATCTGGGAGGAACCTGAAATGACCTGGAAACATTATAAAAGCACATGTACATGGGGAGAAAACAAAACACATAAATACTCAAAGGAGTTTGGTAATTGTCATTGAAACCAGCCAAGCATTTACCTGTGTAAATAAATATAAAACTCCATATAAATTAAGGTGATTCAGGGAAACCAGTAGCCACCAGGCGATGACGGACGCCGTCTGCGATGCTCGTCGTGGCTACCACACTGATTTGGGCTCATCTGGCGACATATCTCATGTCAAGGTGATACTTTGGCTTTGAAACGTGACGATTAGGTTAAGCTAAACTAAGCCTGAAAACCTAAAGGTGTGTTGTATCAATATTTGTTCATGCTGAGCGCCGAGCACGCCCCCGCAGGCGTACCAACCGCTCAGAAATCAAGAGTAAAGGAGAAAAATAGCACACAAGCGCATCGCTTGAAGGTCAGGGCCTGGCCGACGTTCCTCAACGGGTCCCCGATGGCTTCTCTTTTATAGCAGAGATAAGACTGAACGCACATGAGGAAACGTCAAGCCGAGGCCAAGCATAGCTTTAACTACTAAAGTAATAAAAATCTGAATTTTTTGAGGCCAGATCTCTGTTGTTAATGATTCACTGTCCTCTAATAAAACCCAATCAAGTCCCTAACTTAGAGGAGCAAGCATGAGTCATCTGCACGGGCTCAAAAACACTGGTCATCAAATCCAAATCACTGCTTCCAGAATCCAGAAAAGCAGTCCACGTTATTTTTAAGAAGAGCGCCGCGTGAAAACGTCTGGTAGTGAGACGAGCATGCAAATGCGTCACCCGCACATGAACCCATCATGCAAAGCTGGGAGATCTCTGCACTCACACAGGCCGCGTGGTTGGAAAAACAGGGCTGATGAGGACAAATGGCGGTTCGCACTAAGGTACGGAAGCCACGTGGTGTCAGTAGCTTTACGCCGCGAGGCCGAGCCGCAGGGCATAGAAGTTAGAAAGGCTGTTCTTCAGGGAATTCCACGATGATGTTCCCGTTTCCGGAATCAATTAGAGGGAGCGAATGACAGAGGTTGGTGTGGATGATCATGGTGTCCAGGCACAGCTGCAGCAGCTCAGAAAGAAGTTGATTTAAAAAACAACAACAACTTTTGGGTTGGGAGAAGGAAGCTTTACACCTCCTCCAGCATCTGCCTCCTTTAGTTCATGAGGGTCATGGTGCTCTTAGGCTGGTCGCCAACAATGTCAGAGAAAAACTCCAGCGCCAGGCGCACGTGTATGGGCACAAAGACGTAGGAGGTGTAGATCACCATGGCGATGGCGGAGAAGAGGAAGGAGTTGAATATGGACTTCTCCCAGGGCTCCAGCACATAGATGCCGGTGATGAGCAGGTACTGGTAGTAGAGCCAGGCCAGGTACTCCCTCAGGCTTTTGAAGGTCATCTTCTACCTTGGACCGAAGATGGAGGTGAGCAGAAAACCTGGAGAGGACACAAGAGAGCAGAAAGGGAGGAAGAATTACTGATCACAACAAACTCATTAGATTATTAAAAAATAAAAACCATCTATGTGGGACAATATCTGTTTATTTAGCCTCCTACAGCACTTTATTAGCACGTTATGCTAAATATAATGAATTCTATGTACGTCAGTGAATTAATACTGAGCCTCTCTGTGATTCCGCTCTTCATCGCGTTACCCTGGAGACACCGGTGTAACCACAGTGGAAAATCTAAATTAAAACAAAACAAGGAAAAGAAAAAACGCTTGCGTCTCTTAATGAGATGTGGACTCCAGCTCCAGAGGGGGCTGATCAACCAGACCCGATGGGAGCCGAGAAACACCGGCGCGTGTCACCAGTTAGTCCCACGTGGACGTAAAAGAGTGGAGATGCTCTGGCGCGGCGGAGCCCTCCAGCTGAGACTCTTGGCGCTGATAACGGCCACAACCAGCAGGTTTTCAGCCCTCACAGGCCACAGCAGGCGGAGGGAAGCTCTCCACTCGCTACCGTCCTGTCTGTCAACAGATGGGCTTTTTCCCTCTTCTAAAAGCATGATGTGTCTCTTTACATAGCTGGAGGCTTCAGCTGAGCTGGGGGTGGAGCCAACAGGTGTGCTACATGTGCAGGTGCACTCGCCTGAGTTTCTAGAACACACTTCACTGACAAAAAACCAAAAAAACAAAGAAACCGTTCTTTTTTACAAAAAAAATCTGAAATGGATAAATTAAACAGGATTCTACCTTAAGTAAAGAGTGGGTAAAATATAGTTACATTAGTGTGAGAATTGCATTGTTAAATAATCATTAATACAAACATATCTTAACAACAGTTATTAATTATTAGGTGTGGAAACTAAAGCTAAATAATTTGGGGGAAAGTTCTTCAGCCTCTAAAAGGATAAGATACTGCACCAAAAGCATGATGAAGAATATCACAACAAACATTAAATATGAAAGAAGACACACCAGCATACACTCTTTCAGGCCAACTACATCACTTTCTAGACCCACCTTTGGCTGGACGAGCTCCGGACCACAGCCGCCGCTCCGCCGCTCTGCAGGCGAAAAGCTGCCTCACTAGTTTGGTGCTCGGAGTTGTAGGTCACAGTCTGTGAGCCAGCCACCACACCCACTCCTCATGCTTACACTCTCAACTCACCTGGCGCGGAGATCCTGCAGGTGGGGAGGTCAGCGGCGGCGGCGGCGGCGCACAGACCGAGCGGCGTCCCGGTGCCGCTCGGCCCGCTTGTGGAGGCGAAGGAAGAGGCCAGTTGGAGGCGAAAAAGAAGCCTTTGTGCCGTTTGCTGCTCCGTTGCTTCGGGTAAATTTCTCCGCTCTGAACATCTTTCAACTGTGTCCGACCCGCGTCGCGTCGCTGTGCGCATCCGTCCCAGCAGGCTGCAGCCGGCGCCGCAGCGCAACCTCCGACGTGGACGTGGACGACAGCAGCAGCAGCAGCAGCAGCAGCTTCATGGCACATATGCAGCAGCCTGCTAAGGATGTCCGTGCACAGAAATAAAATAAAAGAATTTAAAAACGCATTTTAAACAGGAGACGCGGTTTTTGACGGTATCCCGCCATTTCTGCAAAAAACACGTTTTTTTAAAAAAAAACTGCAGAGAATTTTCTGTTAAAAACAGCTTTTGGGCCAAGTGTAAATGACGATGGAGCCTTTCTGGTCAGTTATGAATATAACTGTAAATAAAACTGAAAATCGATGTTTCTCTATTTTATTGGGTTTCAGCGTTCGCTGATCTTAAAAAAACACCTTGATTTTGACTGTATAATATTTAATGTCAAGATTATGGCTTCGCTTCTATTCGACACACTCAGGTTGCTGAATATATTCAGTTGCATCCTTTCTCCCACAACAGCAAGGAAGAGCCGCACCGGCGTGGGGCTGTTATTCACCCCTGCCGTTAACTGCGCCCCTTAACTCTCACTGGGAAAATGTCTGGTGGAGGAAAGTCACTCCGCTAACACCTAATGGTCCCATCTCCATCCCGGGAAACACATTTGATGCTGAGACCAACGGGGGAAAATACGGAGGGGTGGGGGAGTATGGGGGCATCTGCCTTGCCGTAGCTGCCTGAATATAAACAAGTGGAGGGAAACAAGGATTGAAATGACGAACTCGCTCCCACCTAAAGCACCGTGCGTCCCATATTCTGAGCACACGGGCGTGGCCGACGCGCTGCTTGTTGACGCGTAAACAAGGGCAGCGCCAAATGCGCACTTTTACGCATGGACGCAACTCCAAGGACGCGCGCTTGTGACGACCTGGAACGTTTCAAACGTGACAAAACCCCAGAAAAAATAAATTAAAAAGGAATAGTGGGTCGAGATTGCAATCCTAGATGGTGAGATAGCCTGGAAGGTGGCGAGCAGACAGTAAACAAACACACCCCCATATTTGCGTTGATGTTGGTGGACTCGCACAGATCCCCAGTGGGGATTTCTGCTAACGCACTTTCCCAAGTAGATCTGGTTGCCGTCACCAGCCGCCTCTCGTTTCTGCTCCACGCTGAAATGAGACGTGCAGACCGGAAGGGGCCACGATCCATGCTTGGTTACAAACCATAAGAAGCGCTGTTTCTGTCGTCATGCGGAGGAAACTGTTCCCAACTTTTCCATTGAATGTTTTCCACCTAAAGTATCAATAATAACTCCCAAAACTTCAGAACTGTCCACTATCCTGTCACACAGACCAGCAGGAATCATCACTTACATCTGTAGGTTTAATCAATATTGGTCACATTAAAAATATGATAATTGTGCCAATGAGGATGTTTCTCCATAGCAGAGAATTGTCACCTTCAAGTGCTCAATTTCTTTTGCCATTTAATTATTTTTTTCTCTAAATGACGCGACTCGCCCCCTGCTGCACATCTGGAAAAAAAAAAAACAGAATTAAATGAGACTACAGAAGTGGTTTGGATTATTCGCCACGAAGTCAAGGTAAAGAACTTTTAAGATTGTAACGCAGTAAAATAAATAATGCTCATCACAATTCATAATTAGGCTAAACTTTAAAGTGACTTCATGCAATGTTTGTGACATCCCCAAGCAGAAAGCATCAAATGCATACATGTGCAAGTCCAAATATTTATTTTGGAGGCAATCCAGACACACTTAACCATGTCGAAAACTGGAAATGGTAAAGGATATTTAATATTTTAAAGCCCAACGTGGACAAAAAAAATCCACTATTAAACTGTGTTTGTTGGTGTTTGGTTCAGTTACTGTTCTGTCTGACCCCAGTAACATCAGCTGGACCCCAGAACAGCTGCCCCACAGCGCCGCCTTAGTCCGTCAGCATGTCGGCGCCCTCCTCCCCCGTGGCGTCCGTCAGGCTCAGCTCCTCCAACATCTCGGCCAGAGAGATCTGAGGTGCGCCGTCGTCATCCGTATCGCTCTCCACCGGGATCTTTGAAGCGTCTGAAATCCCCAAAAAATCAGCATGAGCTTTAGCAGAGTGGTGTCGGGTCGGGAGGCCATGTTATTAACGTTATTAGCATGCTGATAGTTCATCATGGTGTCCACGGCTGCCTCTGCTCATTCACAGAGAGGAACAAACCTCTGCTCTGAGGGTCCGAAAGCACTCCGTACGGTGTAAGCAACCTCTTGCTTACCTCTAAAGATGTTAACATTCTTCCTCAGAGCCTCATCCTCCTCCAGGTCCTCCAGGAAGTCCTGGTATTGTCTAAACACAGAAACAATTTAAAGTAGAACATGTGATATGGTAAAGCTTTTATGGCTTCCTGAGTCGACAGTTTATCTGGACGAGAAATACCAGAAAATTACCATAATGAC
Source organism: Tetraodon nigroviridis (assembly GCA_000180735.1). NCBI lineage: Eukaryota > Metazoa > Chordata > Actinopteri > Tetraodontiformes > Tetraodontidae > Tetraodon > Tetraodon nigroviridis. The sequence continues at coordinate 523,184 of CAAE01014537.1, read as the reverse complement.
CTGACTAGAAGAGACACGCAAACCTGGGGGAAAACAATCTTTCACCAGCCGCCATCATCATCATCATCATCATCATCATCATCATCCTACCTCTCATCGTCCGTGTCCATGCCCTCACGGTCTCTTGCCATTTCTTGTAGTTTCCAGTTCCTGCGCTTCACCCTCCTGGCGCGATCATATCCTTTCTTGATCAGCACCTTTGGGGGTCCACGTACAGCGGTTTAAAACCCAGACTCTTCACCTGACGCCCACGCTGGGTGGGATATCTAGACTTTTGAGACTGGCGCTGCACTCGGTGTCTTCTGCCACTAGAGGTCAGTGCAAACGTTGAGGGATGAGATGATTCTTACCACGTCAGGAATGTGGTGGGGGTTCATCTTGTTCAGATGCTCATCGTTGATGTTGGAATTGGCAAAGTCAAACCTGTTCAACAGAGATGAAGGATGCGGTTAAGTACGAAGCTAGAATTTAACCAATGCGGCAGGTTTGCGGGCGCTCACCCCAGCACCAGGTCCCCGATGTTGAGCAGGTGGCCCAGGAACGTTCGACAGTGATACTGCTGACTGGTGTCCATCTCGGATGTCTTCTGAACCCACACCTCCGCCAGGGTGTGCTGGAACACACACAACAGCAAACCGGCGAGTTAAAAACAACAGCGGATAGCCTCAGACTCGCGCTAACCCATGGCTGAACACACACCCTGCTGGACCTCGTGCCGGCTCCAGCACCCAGCTTCTGGTCCCGGATGATGTCAATGTCCATGACAATAAACTCCTCCAGTTGCCGTGGGTTACACAGACTGTTGAAGGGGTTACGCCAGTACGTGTTTCCGTCCACCTCAGCAACTGGCGAGAGACGACTCAGAGTTAGTTCAGCTTCTTTTTAACAGCACAAAGCACACAAATAACAATAACAATGACAATAAATATTATTATTATTATAGTAATAATTTTCCTACTTGTGTCATTGATAAATAAATGAAATTTTTACAAAAATGGTCCACCTCGTTATTAAAAATGGATGTTTTTGTCTGCTTACAATCCAAACCAAAGTCTTTTCTTTATATATTTAGGCTACAGTGAAAAAGCCCAAAAGCAACAAAGCACAATAATCCAGGACCTTGTTGCATCCTGCAGCACATTTTTGGTGTTTTTTGCTGTTCACTCAGCTGGAAAACTCTGCAACAGAGTGCTCTTTGAGCAAAATGAAAAACATATGCAGCCTCCAAATGTCAGACTTCTGTGACATTTAGAATTATTGCTCCCGACACTGAGAAAACATTTCTCAATTACAGTCGTTGCGTGTGTTTTCCTGAGAATCTCTGTGTTCAGTATGACAGCTTTAACATCACAGGTAATGCAAATGGAAGACACGTGGGGTTTTCCACCTCCTTTCATGAGCCAGCGCCATGCGGGGCGGTGAGTGGGAGCAGACCAGAGCTGGCCCAACATGTGTTGAGCAGATGAAAATTAAGATGAAGGACTTCAGTATATTTTTTTTTTAGCCTAAACACAGAACCCCTTCAGCATGGCTTATGTGGAAAGGATAATCTTTAAACAATAAAAAATCTTCTTAAGCTGTAAAATGGATTCGGTTTTTAATTAAAACCAGTGGGGAGGGAGGAAAACCTGGTCTGGTGCAGGACGCCCGCAGTGGAAACACTCACTCTGCAGGGTGGCGGGGTCGATGAGGTGGATGGTGCTCGTCACTCGGACACACACGCACACTTGACCCATGTTCCCCAGACTTTGTGCCAGCCGAGGTGAAAGGCACACCACGTTGTCCTGGTAACCAGAAGGATCCGAACAACAAGGGTAAAAAAAGAAAGGGCAGTACATTCAAGTCCAACAGAAATGATTAAATGGGAGCCGTGTACCTTGCAGACGGGTACAATTTCCACAGAAAAGGTGCTCTTGTAGTTGTACGTGTTTGAATGGATGTCGTGAGAGATGAGGCGCTGGGAGGCCTTTGACCTTGAAAGATATTTGAAAAAAGCATTTATCAGAAAGGAAGCAAGAGTAAGATGAAAGGTTCCTCTTCTCTACATAGAACAACAGGTCAGGGCTTGGCAGCCATGTCAATAATTAGCCAATTACAATCAATTATTCTGTGGCTCGAGCAACTTAATAACCGTCTCCAGCAGGAGCGGCAGAGACCAAAACTCCCACTCTTAGTGCAGCAACATCTGATTCCTCTTAATTATTCATCAAACCCCGCTTTGACTCCGCTCAGACTGGTGAATGTAAAACAGCCACAACATATGGGGCGATAATCATTGGACAGGACGACGTGTTCAAAATTCACAACGTGACGGCGTTCCACCGCCAACGCTTCCTGAGGATGATTGCTATTTATGCACGCAGACCGAGGCGGCGCTCACCTGCAGGGCACGGTGCACTGGAGGAAGTCCACCATCTTCTGAGCGTGCTGCTTCAAGCCGTAATAGAAATCAATCCCGTCTGAGAGAGACAAGAAACAGCCCTTCATCCGCGGATTCACCAAAGGACTACTGCACACCGGTACTATTTCCTAACGTCTATATCCGCACAAGACAGCAATTATACGTCCGTATTTTTCAAACAGTTCATTTAAAAATAAACAGGAATCTATAATCATAGTAGCAATAGAACCACAGACAGAAAATACAGCCTCCATATAGACTCAACATACAGGGACGATGGGGAATATTTACATTCACACACTGTAGTTTTATTTCACAGGAGCAGCGGAGCGGTCCCAGCCAGCTTCTCTGAGCAGCAAAAACTAACGCTAAGGTTCTCTAGAAAGGAATCTTGTCTGGAATAGCAGCTCTGATTCCACGCCAAACACATGCCCTCTGAGGCCCACGCGAAACACGGTGCGCAGCCTGCTTGGTGGCACTCACACATGCCGCCTGGCTGGCTGCCTGGTGTGGGAGAAGGTGATTAAAGCATCGCCTCAAATTCTGCTTCCTCCTAATCCTCATTAGATATACCGCTAGCTGGAGCCGCCGCTCTATTAGAGGCCCGGAGAAGAGGAGCAGCTCTCTCCAAGACATCTACGCTGACACACACGGCCAGTGTTAACATGGGTGACGTACCATGAATTTCTTTGATGTTGAGGGCATTCGAGTGAAGTTTATGCTTAAGGATAAGCTGCTCCAGGTAATAGAAGGTTTTTTTATGAGACGTCTGCAAAAAGAGAACGTTTTTTCAAAATCATTATAAGCAGAGAGATTCAGGCAGGTACGGATAACATGATGAGTCTGGTATCGGAGGTTTCTTTCTGAGCTGTCAAGATGAGGATCAGCACAATCATTACTGGAAATGTGATGTAAAAACTGCAACTAGATCTTACTGCACAACTTTCTCAGATTACAACGTTTTACTCATCAACCCTGTACATAAACAGCAAAAATCCTCATTTGTGTTGCCGTAGAGGCGCAAATGTGAGGTCAGTGCCTCACCTTTTAACTAAATTAACAGCCGCGGACCGCGTAAGAGGGTGTCAAAGCACGAGCTAATGCACAACCTGGAATACTGTCGCGGAAAAGCCAACTAAATCTCGGAACGCTGCACTGCGAACCACCACCTTCTTTGCCAATGTGCTTCACACTGTATGTGTGTGTATGGAACAGATATGTAAACACAAAAAACTGGAACATACAAATTAAGGTTACAGCTTCTTACAGACATAATTACACAATTTTAGAGAACTACAAACATTTAAAGTAATATACTCTCAGCGTAAGGCAAGAATATTTGATGAATCATGTGAGTAGGGTTCAAGAGAGCCAAACTATAATTAGGTAGGAAAACGGGGGGTTTTTTGGCAGCGATCTTACCTTCTGTCTGACTTGAACCACAGCTTTCCAGAAGTCCTTGGCTTCGACGCGGTGGCAGTCGTCACACATCTGGTTCTGGACCACAAACTCCACCACAAACACCTGCTGTAGGATGGCGCCGTTCAACACCTGCAGAGACACCGTCATCAAGATTCCCTGACAACCAGCATCAACAGCAGAAGAAGAGGGAGCCGTGCTTTGATTTCAGTGTAATTAACCAGGTGGGTTTGGAGACCAGTTTCAAAACGAAAGGGTAACGTCTGAGAACGCCGTACAGGCAGATCAAGTTCTCACTAAAGGTCACAGAGATAACAGTGTCTCACAACGCATAACCCACACGCTTGTTTCTCAGAAGACTTGGCCATTTCACGGCCCTCGTCTCTTTTAGTCCATTTGTTTGAATGCCACTCTCTCACACTTCTCACTTTCACTGCTCTCTGACCTCTTTCTGGATGGTCACTTTCATCTTAATCCTTTTAGAGTGCGGCTCCGTCCACAAGAAGCCAGCGTCAATGAGGCGGACCTGGGAAAAGAGTTTCACATTTCCTGGTTTTCCAAGTTGAAATATTATTTAGGCTTCTGTCCATCTTAGTAGCAATCTCATTTACTTTGGTCATGGAGCTCTTGATCTTTTTCAGGCAGAGGGACAAGAGTTCCCGGGACTCCAGAGCACACTGCACCCAGGTGGCTGGAGGCTGTAAATATCTACATGGAGACAAAAAAGAACCGTCTTTATTTCTGACAAGAATCGATTGGTTTTACTTTGATACCATGGAGCAAAGAAATATTGTAGCTCTCCAGCTGCAACAAACCTTTCACACTGTTTGCAGAAGTGCACCGTAACTTGCTTGGGGATGCCCTCAGAGATGTCCACCTGAGTACGCAAGCAGGCCACACACATGTTGGCTGGGTTGGGAGGAATAGGCACACCACACGTACAACACAGGCTGGGAAGAAGAAAAGCAGCACTCATCAAAACGCTGTCATTGACAAAACAGAATATATTTGGATAGCTTTATTTTTGTAAGCAAATGCAGAGGACTAAAGCTGAGCATGAATCAGTAGATCTTATATTGTTGTAATTAATCATGTTTCCCCACACATCTGGATCATTACTAGGTTTCCTTTGACCACAAAAATTAAGAGTAGTCATTCAGTATAACCCAGATTTTTAAGAACGTCATCAAGGATAAGTTCAAAATAGTTTGAAATGTTACATTTCTGAGGTAAGTGAGTAACTAAACACATTACAGGAAGGATGCTTTCTGGTGGACAGCTTCGAACCTGTGATATACAACGATCTACGTTTTTACTAGGATATGTAAACTTTAGATCTTTGTCGTGAAACACTGGACCCTCCATAAGCACACTTACATGTTCCCTTGGCTGCTTGCGGCAGGCGCTTGAATGTACTCCATTCCTGTACCTCTACCAGGCCGTGGAACTTCTTCCAGATCAAGATCTCTGAGGGCACAACATGACAAAGTGGACTGTAACATTATAAAAAAAGAATTAGCAGTATAAACCGTGCTTAGGATACACTCGTAGCAGTAAAACACAGTAAAGAAAACATGATCAGTGTAAACATGCAGCTGATGCACTCTCCTAAACGTGGCTAGCTAACCTTACACGGATAGTTAGCATGGCAGCTAATTTCCTAGTTTTCTTAAGTAATTCTAAAGGATATTTTAGACGAAATAGACTGGAAGTACCGACCGGATTTTTTGCCAAATGTAAACGTCAAAACGTATAGTGACAAACTAAAAAAAACATGTAGTACCATGTAGAAAGATCCCCCACGTTTTCCACTGCGAGATCCGAAAACGGCTTGGTGACGTCACCAATGCTAAAAGGACCCCGAGAGTGTCTCAGAGCGCCTGAAAGAAAAATCTCAAAATATTTGGAACAGTACTAAAGAATGCGCTCCTTAGATTTGTTTTTTAAGAAAAAGAAAATACAACAAAAATATGAAACAACTGACCGTTTATTTTTTACTCCATCCATCCTAATTACTAAACTAAGAAATATTACATAAACTTAAAGTGCTGTACACAAAATCCACAAACTCCTGACTGCAGCAAAGAGGACCAAAGTGGATCTGCCAGGGTTGTTGTTATCGATCTGTCGAGCGTTTGAGACCTAAACAGCGTACAAAATGACTATTCAGAATTTTCAAGTTTCTCATAAAAATAAAGTATTCTAATATAACTTTGATCTTGCGTTTTATCCGGTTGACACTGGTTTAGTCGCACGCCTGCACACTTCCCTGAAGCTGATAATTCCGTGCTGTCCGTGAACACAGCACCATGTTTGCTGAGGCACCAGCTGAGCTGCAGCCAGTGTGGTGCTGGTGGCAGCTGGGAATGTGAGGGTCCCATCACGGTCCGCTATTTTCAGACCCTGGGAGCAGCAGTCGGGCTGGCCAGGGAGTGGTCCAGCCCACGGCTCAAGCCAACGCACCGGCACCGACACCAGCGGACCTGCGCGCCGCTGTCGGCGTCTGCCCGGACTGCATCGCATGGTCACCGGAGCGCCGCGGGTGATCACTGCGGGGCTGCCTGCTAGAGGAGAGCCGAGGGGGCACCCACTTCAGACCGCGTACGTGCGCTTTGTTTCAGCCCCCCCCGTCGGCGCAGTGAGGTGTCGCCCGATTGGTCATTTTGCGCTCCGGTGTGCAACGCTCGGTTAAATGCGCCTCTTCCCACCACCAGACCACGATGGTTTGAAGCGTGCAGCCGGTGCGAGCGACCGCCATCCTGCCGCGATCTTGTGCGCGTAATTAAATAAATGATAGAGGATACAATGACCCTGCTATCTCTGTTAGGTCGGATCATGCGTTACTTTCTGCTCAGACCCGAGACCCTGTTCCTGCTATGCATCAGTCTGGCTCTCTGGAGTTACTTCTTCCACACGGACGAAGTGAAGACCATCGTCAAGTCCAGCCGAGACGCGGTCAAAATGGTCAAGGGGAAAGTGGCGGAGATGATGCAGAACGAGCGCTTCGGCGGGCTGGACGTCCTGGACGCAGAGTTCTCCAAGACCTGGGAGCTCAAGAGTCACAACGTGGCCGTGTACTCCATCCAAGGCCGGCGTGACCACATGGAGGACAGGTTCGAGGTGCTCGCCGACACCGTCAACAAGACTCACCCGTCCATATTTGGAGTCTTTGATGGCCACGGAGGAGAGGTGAGTGGATGCGTAAAGATGGATCCGACGGCACTCGGATGTTTACTGGCCTACTTTCACCAACAGTACACAACTGTCCGGGACTCCAGTTGTGCTGTTGGGGACAGGTTGGGCGATTTTGCGAGTGTCTTATAATATGCAAATAATATCTGCATGAAATACTCGGATGTTCGCTCTTTGTCCAGTTTGACTTGAGTCAAATCTGTAATTGCAAACGAAGTGGAGGTGGCCCCGGTGTGATGCGGATAAGAGTGGAACCAGCCAGAGGACGGAGATAACCTCTGATCCTCTGCACCTCCAGCCTGAGCTCAGACTTTAATGTGATTAGGTGCAAATTAACCCAATTCCCAGAAAGGCAGCAACGAGTTCCAAGCTAAAGTCGGCCTTGGATCAGACTGTTGATATGAAAATGGGCCTTCAGGATGGACGCGGATAAAGGAAAGCTGTAGTTGTGTGTCAGCGGTGGGTGTTCCCAAACAAGTTTGGGCCATGTGTGTGTAGATTCCCATTCATCCGGGTCATAGTTATCCAAGGGTAGATCTCTGCCTTCAGCTGGACCGGTTGCGGTTTCCTCGAACGACCTCAGGACGGGGCAAGCAGGAAACCTTAACCAGCCCGGCTGAAGGCGGAGATCTACCCTTGGAAAAGGTCTGACGACGTGAGAATAAATAACCTGCCCGGCTGTGGCCCCTGAGAAGCCACAGACAACACACAGATTTGCTCCTGAGAGAGAAATAAGGAAAGTCCCCTGATTTTTGCTAACTACAGCTTGAAATCAGGCTGAAACATCCCTCCACTGTTGTTTAGGATGCAGGCAGCGTAGAGGCGATTATTAAAGCAGGGAGGAACTGGCATCAGCGGCCCCAGGGGCAACAAGCTGGGCTCCACACACAGATACCGGGCCCGGAGTTCATCGGTTGCTGGGTCTCTGTGGTCTGTGGCATCTCCGCCATTCAGACAGCAAAGAAGAGCTGCGGAGGTCCAGCCCGGAAACTAAAAAGAGCTGTCGGGACGAACGAGTGGAGGCTGCTGTCCTCAGCCGACAGCATCGATCCCACTGACTCGTATAATGGAGAAGCCACCGCTGATTCGTTTTCCTGCCTTTTCCTCTCGCAGCCCAGCGCTCCTGATCACCTGCTCCACGCAGGAGCCATTTCCGCCTGCTCAAATATTCATCCATCGTCTGAAATATTTACCACAACAAACTAGGTTCAGCCATCGCTTTGTGTAGGAGCTGAGACCAAACCCGGCCTGTGCTGTGGGAGGCCTGCTTACTCTCCTTCTACGCTTGTCTGTCCATTTTAGCCCGATTGAGGCTGAAGGATGACGTGCCGGAAACAGGCCACTAAAGGCCGACTTCAGGGGGAAATTCAATTCCAGAACTGCCGTGTTGGCTGCTCGCTGTGCCCAAAAGTGGTGACTGGATTGTTTTCTTCTCCCTCCCTTGGAATCTACGCAGAGCCCAGCAGGCTCCTGCTGCACATACCACCCATATTTAAGAGACTTGGGGAAATAATTGGTGAACCGGAGGTGGATCTGTTTTTAAGGAAGAGTGGGAGGCAGACGTTTCATTCCCAAGTGGTTGAGATGGAGGCCAGGCAGCCCAAGCGGCTTCCTCTCCCATGGAGCCGGATTTCCTCAGAGCTATACGAGCGTGTGGATGCTGCGTGACATCTCCACCGACGCGCAGCGCCTGCGCTGGGTAGGCAGCGGCGCGTGGGGCCTTCTCACGTTCCTTTACACACACACACACGTCCTCAGATCCTTCCCCATCATTAAAACATCACTGGACCTCAGCGCTGTTTACCATCTGTGTTGGACAGGAATAAAACACACAGCCAATTAGCCCATCCGGCCACACTTAACTTTTGTGTTTGTTTACCTAAAATACACCAGTAAGGGGAAAGGAATTATGGGTCATAAGGTGGAAACATGCTGCTTAAAAACCATGTTAGAAATATTCAGTTTAACAGTTAATCTGAAATCAAAGCATCCCCCCCCCCACAAAAAAAAGAGGTACTTTGACACATGCGGTCATGAATCCGGTCTCAGTCGATGGAAATTGCTGTGAAATATCCAGAAAGACTTTCACCTTCAGTTCAGCAACACCCACGCCCATTCAGGATTCTGTATGGGAAAACCCAGAATTTTAGATTAAAATGAGCCATTGGAGGTCTGACCCAGAACCACCTTGGCTCTGAGGAGATGTAGCTGTTCGGATTGATTCCCCCCCCCTGACTTATAGGAATAACCCTCGTTCTCTCCTTCCTATGCTGGTAACATTAGCCGTTTGTTCCTGGCTGCTGCGCGCGGGGAGCCGGGCCTGTTCTGCTGCTCCTTCCTTCAGGCAGTGCAGAATTATTGTAAATATGTGACTACAGAGGAGAAAACAGTCCGCCCAGCGCTGCCAAACGTGAGCGTGGGGGCTGCTTTTCTCGGCGTTGACGTCCTTGGAGCGGTTCTGTTGATTTTCTCCGTCGTTTGGCGGCGTTTTGTTTGCGGGCGTGTTTGCAGCGAGGCGACGCGGTTCCCTTTAAATGTGGAAGAGTGCGGAGGATAGACGTGGAAGGAAACAGGAAACCCTTCGAGATGAAGGGAGGCTCTTTGTGCTTTGATTCCCTAACCTCATTAAAAATTGCAAATTTGCTCATTTGCTCTGCCATCACAGATGGGAGAGGAATCAGGTGGTCGCTGGTGACCTTTGACCTCTGCACGGGGGCGTCGCTCAGACATCACATGCATTCAATAATTAACTTTGACTGGTTTTACTTGACGCTGAAGCTTCCTCTGCTCTAGCACGGAATAACTAATTAGTACATTCAGTTTTCAGGCTGAACTATCCTTTCATCAGTTCAGTCATTCCCAGATCCATCTGGCTGGTGGGAGGGGGAGGGCGGCTTTCACTTTTCCTTTATTTGACCGTGTTTGCGCGCGCGTTTGCCGGCTGCTGTTTGGCGTGTGGCGGATGGCCTGGTTCAGACTGGAAGCGTTTGGGCCTCTGCTGTGTTAGCTTCAGTTCCATGAAAGAAAGTCAGCGTGTGACTAATTTCCACAGTCGGCATTAAAGCGCGTGAAGAAAGAGCGTGTGTGTGAGGGCCGAGGAGGGCTGTGTGGGCACGAGCGAGCGTGAGCGTGAGCGCGCTGGAAGAAGCGAAGGACGCCTGCTTTGTGCCATGTGTCCGTCGGGTTTATGTAACAGACACGTTTGAGGGATCCGCAAAGGTCAGGAGCTGCATTAGGATGTGAGAAGAGGAGTTTTCTGAGATTCCTCCGCAGACGAGAGCAGAGTTTTCAGATCTGAATTCCTCTTCATGTTTGGAGACTTTACTTTTCTACACTTGTTCACCTGAAGGCTCCTACACGATGCTTGTTGCCATGGCGAGCAGCTGTTCTCAGTGCAGTGGTTCTAAAATGCCCACTGTAAGCTGCAGGTGCAAAGAGCCGGGGAGGCAAAGGTGACGGATGCATGGATCCCACCGCTCTGGGGCTTTCCTCGAATGCGACTCTGTGAATGAACACAATCTACAGTGGTATTTCCGCTGATTGCTGGCCTCACTGGCCAATAAACCATCTTTGACAGGTGCAAAACTGTGTTTGATGCTGGGATGTCTGGAGCTTTATTGTCCTTTCCAAACTGAGACGCGAGCTGGTGAAGAGACGCTGACATCCTGAAGTGTGGAACTGAATTTATGGAGGCTCCGATTATACCTCCACAGGCTGCAGGAGGATCATAAATGCGACTGAGTGGAATGATGGATGATTAAATATGCTCTGACTGCGGGATCTCAGCGTCCTCGCGACAGTCCTGGTGGAGACTTGGGAAACCCATCGAGGACACGTTCGCTGGAAAATCCGCCGGCGGAGCTCGAAGCGGTCTGACCTTTGTGGTGATTTGTGCCTGAGGTTTTTTCCTTCCTTGCAGGATGAGACGTGTGTGGCAGCGATTCAGGGGCGAAGCAAAACACGGCAGCTCGGCGCATGAATGAGGCTTTTGACTGTGAGGCCCCTCCAGTGAGCAAACAGTTGTCCCCGCTTGCATAAATGACTGGCCAGACTGGTTTTGTTTTGGTAATAACTGGTCTGACTGGTCGGGACTATTTCGATCTGGTATTAGCCGGTTTTGATTGGCTATTGTTTTCTCAGCCCGTCGTGTGTTTATCCTGGATGTGAGCCTCTGAATCAATCGCATGACTAAAGTTGACCCTCTTTGTTTTACCAGGAAGGGAGGGTCTTCATCAAGGAGGTCACTCGCATGCTCCCCTGAGCACGTTCCACCTTCTGCACGCTGTTTTTCCGTTTGTAAGCGGTTGAAAACCTTGTCGTGGAGCAGATCGGCCCCGGCTCGGGCACCGCGCGCAGCTGTTCAGAACCACTGACATTGGTGCGATTGTGCGCAGATAGGCTGGGTGTTGTGCTCCTGGCGCCCTTCACACTTGTGACTTTCTTAGACGGGCTTCTAGTCAGGGCAGGTGCATCCTGGGAAATGGCCCCAGGTCTCTGTGCACACACAGAAACACGGCTGAGGAGGTTTTCTCAAACAACCAAACGAGGTAGCGGAAATCAACTGAACGCTTTGTTCCCTTGCGTTCTGTCTGGGTGCGTGGATCTGCTGCACACGTGTTCCCTCCAGACGATCCGACAGATCTGGCAGGACAGCAGCCGAACTACGAGCACATTGTTTCGATTGACCAAGTTTCAGATCCAGCCTTTAGTGGAAAAACCTGAGCTCCGTTACCTCAAGGAATGCAGAGGATCTAACTCTGGATTATTAATTCATGGAGACCACCTTTGTTCCTTCTTTAATGGGTGGGTGTGTGTGTGTGTGTTTCCTGCATGCATTCTTAGGCAGAATATGGGTATGTGTGATTGTTTGTACACCAGGGGCCTCCCTGGAGCTCTGCCATGTTCTGCTGATTATGGTCCCTGGTGAATTAAATTCCGTTTGCCATTTTTTTCCCTCTACTTTGTTGTTTTGGTTTTTTTTTTCCAGCCTTTTGTTAATGACTTTGACGGTGATGCAATGACATCAGGTCACCGGTAAAGCTTTCCAGCATGCACGACATTATCACTTGTATGAATTTGAGTGCGGTGAGGTAAACTTTGATGATATAATCACATTAAAGGATGACTTTAACGGAGTTTCATGACACGTGAGGCCAGTAATTGATTAGCTTGGCGGCGCAGAAGAGGCTTACGATGATCTGAGCTCACGCTAACAGAGGAGCTCCGCTCTCTTTCTGAAAATGTCTCTAAGTCGGGGCTAAAACGAGCTGTGGAGACAGCAGCAAAGATTAGTTTCCCACTAATCCCATCAAGGTGCCTGGAACTATACCCACATTTATCTCCCTAATTTGCAACATGACTATTACACTTGTAATACCGGCTTGATTTTTTTTTTTAAGAAATTAGAAATCCCATTCCTAAACTAACCTTATGTCCTAACTATGTGCTATTTTGAAGGAGATGACTTTATTTCTCAAGTTTAGGCCTCAAAAGGGATGAAGAATGGGTGTTGACGCTGAGGAGTGAGGTCCACAGGTTGCAGAAAACACCACTTGGAGTTATCAAAGCTGACCAATGAAAGCAGCCTAACCGTACACGATATTAGCAATAAATAGATCATGCGTGAAGAGATTTCCATCTTTTGATCATCTGTGTCAAACTGAAAGCACCGGCTCTACAGGGCCCTCATGAAAGAGCATGGCTTAGTTTCCACCCCTCTGTTTTTAATCTTCTCCCTCGCTCCCACTCCCTGACCTTTTTCCACTACAGTAGCCGTCTGTTTTCTCTCCCTCGTTTCTTCTCCCTCATCTTCAGTCATCCCTTTCCTCCTCTCTGCCTCCGGCCTTCTCTCCTTCTCTCCGTTTCCACACTTCCTGATTCCTCTGTGATCTTTTTTGTCTGTAGAAATCAAAATCGCTCGTTGTCACAGTGGAGCGCTCGTTTGAAAAATGGAGACTTTGAAACACAGAAACATTCTCCACTTGGAAGAAAGGCTGTCCTGATTGCACCACAGAGCTGTTTATATTCCACTTATCTCTCCCTGACAGCACTGTGAGGCTGCGGGGACCCATTTCTGTTTCTCTAGATTCCCTTTCGCCGTGTCTTCTTTGACCTTTTGCCCCAGCACCTTCTATCTCTCTCCCCTCACCTCACTTTGCCCGGTTCCTCCTCCTCCTCCTCCTCCTCCTCCTCCTCCTCCCCCCGTCCGTCTCCTGCTGCTCTCACCCTTGCGCCCAGCCAGTCACCTTATCTCTCTGCAGTCTGTCTGACTTATTTATCTCCACACTGAAATATTAAACAGTCTGCTGGCTCCAGTCCTGAGGGGAGTCCACAACTTTAGTCACAACACACACGCGCACGCACACACACACTCAAAATCATAATGTGTTTTGGAAGCAGTACTTAGTATCAGTTTATATAAATACAAATGTGTATTTTTATTGAATTTGACTGTTATTACTTCCACTTTATTTTATTATTTGCATTTTCGTTGCCTACAAACATCATGGTAATCTTTCAGTGAACGTTTCAGTTGTCCAGCATTCATTTCACTTGACATTTATTGGCTTTTTTTATACATTTGTGTTATTACCTATATTTCTATAGGAATTCTTAATGTAATCTGTTGTAAAAAGTTGCTGGCATCTGGTAACAAACCTCCAAAATCCTGAAGGGTCAGAGGTCAATTGTGGGAGGAGTCGAGCCACCAAAGTATTGGGTATTGGGTAATGTTGTGGCCTGCAGGATCTCAGTTGGCTTTCACGCTCGTCCTTTTGATGTGGAAGCGTTGCCAAGGCCAGGCCTGTCACTGTAACCTTGTTTCATTTCACCAGTCGTGTCTGAACGCGTACCAGTGTGTGTTGGGTAACTGGGTGACCCGGGGCGATCCTGCCAGTGTTGCCAGTCAGCGTTCAGGGTTGTTGGGCACCAGGTTGGGCTGTTCTGCTTCTGTCTACATGTTACAACAGCTTGAGTGTAAATGTTTGAGCTGAGCTCACTGCCACCAAATCTTCGCTGTGTCATCGACACAGTTTATTTCAGGCTTTGTGAAAGCTGCAGCCGCAGATTCACTGGCTGGTATTGATATTTTCTTTATCGACGTCTTTATGTTTACCGCTTAATTTGCTTTACATCACAATTCAGACAGGCGCGGCATCGATATGTGTGCGTTTTCAGCTCTGATAAACGGGGATATAATAAGCATATCAAACTAGGTTGGCGTATTGACATAACTTTCCCTCACAAGTTTTTGTTTTTCTTAAAGGCAGAGCCAAAGAGTGATCCGTCAGGGTTTTATTTCACACACGTAAATCTGTCTCCACGGTGACAGGCGAGGAAAACACAGGCGAGGAGGAGAGAAACAAGTGTAATCAAAAGGACCGGAGCAGAGTGTGGCATTAATCAAATGATAATACTTCAATTTATGCACGCATCTCATCCAAAATAGATCGTCACAAATCACGCACGTCACAGTCGCCTATGTGCGCAGGCCTAATTATAGGCCCGCCGCCACCACCGCTGTCAGGAAATCAGCGGTGCCTCAGCATCCGAGGCGTGGAGCCGGGTTGCTTTTTCACAAGCGCCAGGCTGTTTACAGTTATTTCACGGAAGATAGGCCAGCTGTATGGAGATGAGAGCCACGGTGAATGGACGGACACAGGAAGGAATGAATGGAGCCCGGGAAGCTTTTCACTCCGGATGGTGGCTCTTGGCAGGGCTCCGCTGCAAGATGGCTGCGGGGACCCTTTTTTTCCCCCCCAAATAAAACTGGCTCTGAATGTTGATAACATCCAGGTGTGGGTACTTCTAGCACCAGCTTCATATTTAGAGAAAGTTGAGTAAGTAAGACTTGAGATTCTCTGCTCGGGTTGGAAGTTCAGAACCGTCATCCGTGTTTAATTTAAGACAAACGAGACGATGCGTCTCCGACTGAGCAAAGACAAGGCTGTTGACACATGACATTGCACCAGCAGGCGGTCACATCCTTTTATTCCAGATTGACGCAGCTGTATAAACTGTTTGTCTTTGTGTGTTTACTTTATAAGGTTTGATCCGTTGCTGTTTCTGATCTGTCCTGTCCTTCCCTTTCCTGCCTGTCCAACAGTGGTGTGTCTTCGAATAAACAGCTATAGTAATAGATTCTGTGGTGTAAATATTGATCCTTTTTAATCTCCTTTCACCTCATGCAGGCTCGCATTCAATATTTAACTTCCTTTGCTTTGCTTCCATGATCTTCCATCGGTGACAGAAGACACGTTGTCCACCTGGGAGGAGGAGCGGGACTGGAACAGAAGCAATAAGGACAAGTTTTGCCAAATGGACGCGATTGGTCGCGTTGAAGTGCAGCGCGCCTGCGTCCGATGGCGCGGAAAGAAACTTGATATTTTAGATCAGAGAAGCTCAGCAAAGGCACGGCTCCGGCCCACACGCGCGTGGGGGGGCACCGGCGGAGTGATGGAGACAAAGCGAGGGACCAATGAGCCATGAAGATATAGGGGAGGAATTTTAGTCGCTGGAGATGACAGACGCACGTGATTTGTCTCTCCGCCGCTGACAGTTTAATAGCTCCGACCCACGAGTGCGAGATTCACCTTCCCACATCATGATGAAACTGTCGCTGTAACCAGCCAGCATCCCAACCAGCGCGGGGGGGGTTCAGCAGCACCTGCAGAAAGGAAAGGCCTTGGTTCCTCTGTCGTTGGTTCAAGTAGAAGGAACCTTCTGCATCAGACGCTTTCGGATTCTGTCTCTCTAGACGAACCTGCATATTAATTAAGGTATGATTAATTCATCAGGACCAGTTCATCAAGGAGGGGGAGGAGTGATAACCAGCTCCTGATCTGTCGGGTGCGAGCTCCCCCAGAGGAAAACAAACTCAGTGTACGAAAATAACAGACATCAATATAGTACTTTTAATTAACTTTAATTAGTCTAACTTTTGATTCTGTTAGATGTTGGACTGGTGCCAGCACTATTTGCAGTGCTTTGTGTGTGTGTGTGTGTGTGTGTGTGTGTGTGTGTGTGTGTGTGTGAGTGAGTGAGAGAGAGAGAGAGCAAGAGTTTGCCTGTGTTATATCTGGCATTTACACACTCTGGGTGCCACCACATCCAAATGACCAAGGCTAACCCTCACACTCGCTTCCCGGAACCTTTTGTCTCCGCAACTCCTCATCACTGCATCGCGCCGAGTGCAACGCAGGACAACACAACAAAGACAGAGAGCAGAGGCTGACAGCCACCCGCGTTGAGAACTGAAAAAAGCAGTATAGAGTAGGTGTTAAATGTCAGGCAACGTTCTCTAAGATGACTAAACTCTGCAGTGATTGTGACTATATCACAGGCAGAGGACGGATTGGCTCCATTATTTTTCTTTAAAGGTCAGCAACCATCAGTGTATCAAATGTAATTGTTTATTACAGAAAATCAGATTAAAACAGGGGGGGATGCTAAAAATACCAGGTAATGTCCACTGCAGCATCATTCCTGTTAACTCAGTGTGGATGTATTTTTGCATCTATATTATCGTTATTCCTGATGGTCTCTTTGAATGGAGGCAGTATGGAATTTGCCGAATTTAAATATTAGCGCTTATATGAGAGGTATGAGTGGTTCTGCAGACACACTGAGCCTCAGGTAACTGTTGGTACAACGTGTGACTAAACTCTATCAGCTCATTACTGTCGTATAAATAAACTTCCCTGGGGTTTATTTTCCTATAAAGCCAGATTGAGATCAGATGCATGCCAGCGGTGCCCTACACACGCACGCCGGAGTGGTGCTCAGAGCGTGTATAAATAGAGAAGAGTCAGGTGGTGAGGTCTGAAGGACAAGTGGAATTCTAATGGATGGCAAAGGACAAGCCCACGGAGACAGGTAGTGTCTATATTTGATGGCCTTCCGTTAGTCTTTTCTTACTTTTAGCTTTTTAAACAGCATTAATGTGTTCATTTATTACCTTTTTTGGGGGAGGGGGAGCGGTATTTTGCCACCCCTTTGTCGTTTCACTTTCACTTATCTCATTCAGGTTGAACAAGGTCCTGTTTTTCTTTTTGGAAGAAGAGATGTGTGAGAACTCGTCTCCCCCTAAATGTGGAAGAAGTGTGGAATGTGTGATATTTATCCAGTCTTATCTTTGTTTCCCTGCAGCAGCAGCAGAAGAAGGTGTGGGATGGTGGGCTGATGCTGGTAGATGTTGGTAATAATAGACTCGCTAGAGGTGGATGATGAGGAATCAGTCAAAGCAGCGGCTGTTCTGACGTTCACAAACACCCGCCTTCGCGGGAACATCATGTTCTGGCACGCTTGAGCCCTCCTCACTGCCCAAATGCTGCTCTGGAGAAAACCTGTCACAGGCCGTTTGTCAGTGAGTCCAGAAAGACGCTGCTGGTCCGGACGAAAGATGGTCTCGATCCTCCATCCGTGGTCGTGATTTTGTCAGAACCTTTGATCTGCTGTTAACCTTTGACTTTTCCCAGGATTGAAGGAATAATCAACTAGTTCTTTTCTTGGCAAAGAGATTTTGTACTTAGCATCTTGGCAAGCCTACTGTGTAGGTGTGTGTGTCTGTGTGTGAGTTGTGTATTTCACCTGCAGGTTGAGGATATTACAGGAGTTAGGAGTGTTTTGAATGGTCCTCAGGCCTGGAAAGATGTGTTTGAGAGTTAAGACCGAGGGATCAGTTTAGGGTTAGGGTTGGCTGATGGGTGGGGTCAGGAGGTGTGGTGGTTGGGGGGGCAGAATCCCTTCTGTCTGTGAAAGATCGTTGATGTTCCTGCCTTTCCTCTTCATATCATTTTATTTTCATTCATGGCCCCTTCCAACAGGAACGTGATGAACTGCTTCATGGCCATGTGTGATAAGGGCGTGTGCACGCGATATACAGCTGCTTTAGCCTGATGTAGATTATTTCACAGGAAATTACAGCTGCTGCACTTAATGACTGGGATTAAACCGGGATCATGAGTGCTGCATTTACACTGTGTGTGTGTGTGTGTGTGTGTGTGTGTGTGTGTGTTTCTCTTTCCAAGATAAAAGCCTGTACGTTAGTTTCTGTTAAACTAACCATGTGTGAGCGTCACTCTTCTTTTGGCTACTTTTTACAAGACACAAATACAAACTTTAGTGGATAAAATTCAATAAAATTGCATTTATTGTAACATTTGTGGGAATCCTGAGTCTGTTCTAGCGTTACACAGCCGAGGAAATGCAAAGTCTCTTTTTTATGAGCCGAACACAGTCTATTACCCAGACTGGGTGTGTGAGTCAGGTCACAGACGCCGACACTGTGGAGGGTTAAGCTGTGGATCAATCAGTTGGCTCCGGCGCTGTTTTGGGTTAATACGAGTTCTCACCTCCTCTAATGGAGTCAGATGTCACAGGAAGGACACACGGGTGGAGCTGTGTGTATTGGAAGGGAAGGAGCAGACTGATGACTCCCATCTGCGCTCTGCTGGAAAATAAATCACATCAGCAATCGCTCTTTTCACTGCAAACAGTGAGGTCTGTCCGTCTGGATCTGAGGTGCCGAGTCGGTCACCTTCGCCATTCCACCGCCAACTCTGGCCTAGCAATGGCCAACTCTAGGTCAGCTGAGGTAGATCAGATGTTATGATAATCAGGGTGCTTGCAGCTGTAACTATGGTTACCAGATGTTATTATTGTACCTGGATTTATTTTAGAGCAGCAAAAAAGAAAAAAAAAAGCTGGTGTGTGTAGCAAAGAGCAGATCTTTGATCCCCTGAAGGCCGAGGGCATTTATGCCTTTTACTGCCATTCAGATGGACTCCTTTTCAACTCTTCACTGCATATATTTTCTCTATTTATGGCTCTTTTTTGCTTCTTACTCACTCTACAATATTCGATTTCTCTCATTTTCACACTTTAACACCCCTAAAGCACAGTGTTGCCCTCTGCATACCTCTTTTAAAACTACGGTCAGGGGGAGCTTGCGTGCCCCTCTGATGGCGTGCATGCGCGCTTGTGTTGGCTTTCCGGCCCGCTGTTCAGAGCCCATCTGGTCTCAAAATGTCTGTTGTGGTTGGGGGGTAAGTTTTAAAGGGTAGGAGTGAGCGTTAATGTTGCACGGCTGGGTAAAGGCTCAGTTTGGGAGCGAGAGAGTTCGCGTCAAGGCCAGTCAAACACTTCTAGTGTGTCCAGAGGCTCACTGCTCGGCAAGTTCTCCAGACACAAGCAGAAGTTGAACTGGTCTATAAGTAAACCAGTGTTTGGAACTGGGCCTCCAGCCATGTGAGATCACATGAGGAGACACAGCCGTCGGTGTGTTTCTAAAGAGCATCTACCCCCGCTGGTGTTTAATACCGCTCCAAAACTTTCATTAGATCTCTCAGGGCTTATTTTTATTAGATGTGAGCTGTGGCAAAAACACATGGACGCAGAGCTGATGACGCTCAGTCAAGCTTTCCAGTAACTTGTGTCCTAGTCGGGATGAAAGTCTTTAGCATTAACTGTATGTTTCACCATAATGAAAATGTCTAAGTTGGATCTTCTCCTGCTTCTCATTCAAAGACGTTTATGTAACGAGTGTTTCATTTATGTTGCATGTAGAGGCCGTAGTTAGATATTGTTCTCTTCTCTTTCAGTTTTATTCCTTTGAAACTGCTGTCATTTATTCACACCCAGTTTTATACTCTTGGCTTCCTTTTCTCCTCTTTTCCGTACTTTTTCCTCATTTCTAAAGTACTGGAACAATGCCCATTAATAATTAGAACACCCCCCTCTGTTTCTGCCTTCCTGATGTGTCAGATAAACAGTAGGGAAGGAGTTTGTTTCCTCCTTCGGTTCTTCCTCGGCTTATTCTGAATGAAGGTTTTCTGATTTTTGCTTTGTGAGTGTGTGTGTGTGTGTGTGTGAAAGAATTAAATGTGTTGGTGGGATCAGGGTAAATCAACAGGACCACCATCATCATGGATGCAGCTCTCTGCTTTTCCTACCAGCGGTTATTGCTGATACCTTCTGCCTGAGTTGTTTTCAGCATCTGAGTGGTATTTTTATCATTTCTAACAGTCCAGGCTGTAGATCAGGTTGTGCACTAAGGAAAGTACAATTTTCTTAATTTATCTACAACCTGTAGCTCTACACTTTTTAAAAAAAATCCCTCTTTCTTTGAGCTGCGGTGAATCTCATTAACTGTGGTTTATCCTTGAGCTCTTCCCGTGATGCTTCTCCATCCTCGGTGCTTTCCCTTTTCGCTCCATCCCCACTGTGCCATCTTCATCCTCTCATCCCCCTCTTCAAAGCTGCTGGAGAAGCACTCAGGTTTGCCAGAAGTAGGATTGTTATGGGATTGTTTTCTTCAGCCAGAGACATTCGCTCTTTCACATTGTTTGAGAATATGGCAGAGGACGTATAGGGAGGGAAGCCGAACGAAAGGGAGGGCGCGGGTTTGCGTAAGCCAGATAAAAGTTCCCTGTATGGATCCGAGGAAAGCCTGAACTACACCGACACACTAAAACCAGATGAATGGGTGAGATGTTTTTGTGTTTATTCGCAGGAGCAGGAGAAAATAGGTTGCCATAGTTGTGAGAGAGCTATATTTAGAGGTTCCGTACTGAGATTTATGGTTCAGACGAGGGTTTCAATTATGTGGCCCTTAATGAAGGTGCAACCACACCTCCGGTTTAAAGGCTGCCAGGTTCTACACAGTCGCCTGGGAGCAGTTTCAGCCTAAAGGATTTGGGGATTTTCTTCAACTCAAGTCTTTTTAGATTAGATTCAGTAAAAATTGCCACCCTTGCATCCTTAAACTGGTCTGTTTTATTGACACCCCCTGCTGTCTTTCTGTTTTCATCTGCATTCATCTTCCTCTCTTCTTCTCCCGCTGCTTTTCCAGGCTGCTGCTGACTTTGCCAAGACTCACCTGCCCGAGGCCCTACGCCAGCAGCTGCTGATCTACGCACGGGAGAGGGAGCGAGACAGAGACCGGGACAAAGACAAAGACAGAGACAGAGACAAAGACAGGGAGAAAGGCGAAAGGAAGGAGCAGAGCGGCCTCTCTTATCCCTCCATCTTGGAGCAGCAGATCCTGAACGTGGATAGAGAAATGCTGGACAAGCTCTCCGCCTCTTACAACGAAGCAGGTATGTGTGTATTCAAGCAAAAACCTGGGCCTGGTGGTCTAAACAGGTGCATGGGGGGGGGGGGCTCAAATCCAGGGACTCTAGTATCTGCAGCCGGAACACATCAGGTCGGCACCTACGCTGTTTCAGTCGCTTGTTTCTCTCTCTGCCTTTTTTCCCTGAGTGTTGTTGAACAGGGGCCGTCAGCAGCCCCGGGGCCGTGCTTATTCAGCTGTTTGAATACGAGCCCATCTTCACAAGACTTGTTGTAATTATCTCTTGAGGGAGGAGAGGAGGGAGGGGGAGCGACACCGGAGAGAGCGTGACGGATGAGGGGATGTAGGATGGGGGTCAGAGGGGAGGATGCGTACGGCCGTACAGTAGAGATGGAAGACAGGAGTGAAGAGGCAGGACAGAAAAGAGGCGAAGAGACAGTGGGGTTACTGAAGGGAGAGACTGGCGAGGATCCAGCCGTTCACAATCAGGTTGTAAACGTGAACATCCTTGTTGTAAACAGCAACGTGTGACTTGCATGCATGTTGGTGAGGGGCTTCCAGGCATGAAGGAGCCTTTGAGAGGGCCTCGGATCCTCTATAGGGTCATAAGATCCGTCATATGATCCTGTGATTACTGGAGAGAAGCATCTGGATCTTCAAAAGCCGAGCGAGGACGGGTTATTACCACAGAACCGAGACTACCGCTGCGCTGCAGCTGTGTTTAGCGATCCCGCCTCCTCTCGACCTCTCAGCCTCTCTTATCGCCATCTTCTCCTGTGCCATTGTTTTCATAGCTCATTGATGTGTTGTTGCTCTCAAAACAACCAGCACAAACCTCTCCTGATCCAGGCAGAATTCCAACTCCTTTGCACGGACTCTAAATCACAGGGAGTGATGGAAAATCCAAAGATAATGGCGATCCCCATGACAACACTATCAGATTCAATATCGTTTCCATCCCTCCGCTCTTTATCGCTGGACAGGATCCCTAATGCCGCTGCTCTGTTTTGACATGTTATCTGCAGTCATTCAAACACACATGCAGGCGTCCGTAATCTGGGATGGAGAGCTCATGTTGACAAGCTGAAGGTACTGGAGGGTTTTTCAGAGGAAGATCTGGACACCAGGATGCAAAGGCAAACACTTGCAGACAGTGTTTGTGCCTAATTTCTACAGATTCTCAGTCCGCTTTAAACTGATGGAATTGCCACTTTGAACAGTTTGGAATAAAGTGTCCTTTAAAACCACATTTTCTTACAATTTCTTTAAAATCCCTTGTTCCTTTTCTGACTAAGTGGCTCCCCTTTAACTGGCGTGTCTTTACGCCACACATTTGCTCGTGGGCGGCCTCCAGCCTTCCAGTGTTTTCCCACCTTCCCACTCCTAACTTTCCTAACCCTAAAGAAAACAGAAAACATGATCTTTTTTACTTAAACACAAAGCTGCTTCATTCGGAGCAGAAATGAATATTTTACTTTGCTAAATTTAGTCAGAGCACCAAGTTTCTCCTAAGTTGGTGCAGTGATTTTAAAAATTGACAGCAGCTGAGATGTTGTGCCGCGTGTGTGTGGACCATGTCAGTCGGTAACGAGCATGAACACAGGCCGCAGCGCCTTTTAACGGGGAACACGAGAGGAGGATGGGCCAGTAATGCGCCTCAGTTTCTCATCTCTATTGCCACGGGAACGAGATAAGGCCAATTAGCCGGACAGCACAGAGCGGCGCGGTGACAACTAATGGCAGGACTGTTGGGTGGCAAACAATGATCCTCCTCTGATATGGGTTTTTTTTTTTTCCTGAGATACTATTTTGGATTTTGGAATCACTTACGGTTAAATAGTGCCAAATATGACTTCATCTGTCTTTCTCAATGTTATTTTTGGTTCAGTCTCCCAGTTTTTTTACAAAGCTACCACACAGGTTTGATCTGTTTTGGTAACCTCGCTTTATTTTGAGACCGTTTTCACAGAAATCTCCACAGTTTTTCCACCTCTTCCACGGTATTGTTATCATCTCAGTCCCAACGGTCTACCCCTCCTTTCTCCTTTCCCTGTCCCCCTCTCATTTTGGTCCTCTCTCCTCTCAGTTCAGTTTACCTTTCTGTGTGAACAGATCCAAAACGAGTAGATCTGTCCTTTCTCTGCAGGATTTTGGATCACATACAATAAGTCTGAGATTTGGAGCCCAGGCGCCTTTCTTCCTCGCTGGGGAGTTTACAAAAAAGAGAGGAAGAAGACAAAATTAAAAAGATTCTGAGAGGACGACCAGGAAAAAGTCTGCTCGATGTTTCGAAACTGGTTTAACTTCATGACAGAGAGCTGAGGAGCAGAGACTAACAGCCTGCAGTCCCACTCTGGGTCTAATACCTAGATTAAGTTATCATATTTTGCTAAAGAATTCCAAAGATTACAACTTTTCTGCCCTTCGTCTGCTGCGTCACATCTCCCAGAGGGCATCTCACACTCCCTGTCTCTCCATCGTTCCCAGGTACCACATGTCTGGTGGCCCTCCTGTCTGATAAGGAGCTGACCGTGGCCAACGTCGGAGACTCGCGGGGCGTCCTCTGCGATAAAAACGGCAATGCTGTTCCTTTATCGCACGACCACAAACCCTACCAGCTGAAAGAACGCAAGAGGATCAAGAAAGCCGGTGAGAAAACACATAAAGGCGGCCCAGACCGGCACACCTGGCTCAGTTTGAGCTTCAAAGGTGCACCATTACCAGTAGTTGAGTGTTGAATTCCCCGACAGCCTGACTCCAAAGCAGCAGAGTATGCTGTATTTAGGATGTATTTGAAGGCATAATAAGTCATAATTCTTGCACACACACACGCACACTGCTGATGAATCAGCCTACAGTGGTCACGCACGCACACACACACACACACACACACTCACACACACACACACACACACACACACACAGCAACCCACTACCGCCACCTACCGGTCTGTCTGGGTACTGAAAACTCAAAAAGATGCTTCTGAAATCCCGGTTTGATTTGACCTTCATCCAGGGAAACCCAGTGTGTTTGACTCAGGTCTACAGAAAAGTCATGAATTATTTATAAAATACTGTTTTTTTTTCTCCAGGTTCATTATCCTGATACTGAAGTCTGCATTACAGTTCTTGATTGCGGCGGGGAAAATAATAGAAACATAATCTGATTAGATCAATCTGATTCTCGGTCCTTTAAGGCATTCATTATCATATTAATGAGAGAACAGTTTTTCTAAATAGGAAAAAGAAAGGAAAAAAAAATCCCTGAAGTAACTTGGTTTCTTATCAAGAGTTGCACGTAATGTGATTTTGGAGGGATGAACCTTTAACCTCTGAATCTTCTGAAAGTGGTTATGTTCCTCAGAGCTATAAATGTAGCTTGACCTAGTATGGAAGTCTTCCTCCTATCCGGAACTATTCCCTTCTGGAGTCATAGAAGGAATCCCAGCTGTAGGGACAGGATATGATGTGAATCTGAGGTTTTTCCACCAGTTAATATGCCATAATTAGAATTTTATAGTAGGTAGCAGGAATAGGGAAACACTGGAGCAGAGGAACATGACTGTTTTATCTCCTGTTTTTACTGAACGTTTGAATCTCAAACTCTGTCTGGCTCCTAAGGAGGCTTCATCAGTTTCAACGGTTCCTGGAGAGTCCAAGGGATCTTGGCCATGTCGCGCTCTCTCGGCGACTACCCCCTGAAAAACCTCAACGTGGTCATTCCCGATCCCGACATCATGTCCTTCGACCTGGACAAGCTGCAGCCTCAGTTCATGATCCTGGCGACCGACGGGCTGTGGGACACCTTCAGCAACGACGAGGCCGTCCGCTTCATCCGGGAGCGC
The DNA here is from genome assembly GCA_000180735.1 of Tetraodon nigroviridis. Classification (NCBI taxonomy): domain Eukaryota; kingdom Metazoa; phylum Chordata; class Actinopteri; order Tetraodontiformes; family Tetraodontidae; genus Tetraodon; species Tetraodon nigroviridis. The sequence goes on along the minus strand of CAAE01014537.1, from coordinate 498,256 downwards.
CTGGACGAGCCGCATTTCGGCGCCAAGAGCATCGTCCTGCAGTCCTTCTACCGCGGTTGTCCCGACAACATCACCGTCATGGTGGTCAAATTCAAAGGCAGGGCTGGCGAGCGCTAGACGGCGGCAGGATCCGATCGGAGAGGTGTAGAAAATGCGGCCCCTCGGGCGCGTCAAACGTCTCACCATGCTGTACACTGACCGTAACGCCATCCATACATCAGTCGTGTCTCTCAGACACTGTAATGCAAGCTTGATTGTTATGCAAATAAACAGAGTTAGTCCTCAACACCAATAAAGAAATACGGACAGTAAGTCCTGGAGTATTAGCCGTCTGTCACGTTACCTCTCGTCTCAATCTGGTGCAGAATTCCCATATTTTTTTCAAGCATGGGCTTCATCTCAAAATGTGTGTAACCACTAATTTTAGAATTTTTTTTTTTTTATCCCAAATCATGATGGGTATCAAATTATCTCCTGCCATTTACCATGTGCTTGATCAAATATAACATAATGTACAGCTTTCGATCAAGTTATTGAGGATTACGGAGGCAGTTTTCCGCCCTCTGTGTTTGCTGCTTTTTTGCTATGTTTTCAAATGCGTTCAGCCCTTTTTCGACTGTATGGGAGGAGGGACAGCGTTAAAAGGAGCCATTCTCTGGGTAAATTTACGGTGCGATACCTGTTCTCAAAGCAATATTCTCTCAGATGACGTGACAGCGGGAGGAGCTACCTGATGCAGAAGCAGCCACTGTTCATCAGCAGTTATTAAACACTGACCTCCTGCCTTTCCATTTTCTGCAGTCTGAATGCGTCTCCTTCCCAGAAAGCCCCCTCTCTCTGATCCATGGATCTCTAATTCTGTGAACTGTAACTCCAAACAGAACAGGCCTCCGACAGAAACGCTGCCTTTTTAGTTTCGGAAAAATGTGCTGCCAAAACTGCGAGTTTAACTCTAATTTTAGATCATTTGAAGAGGCCTCTGGGAGACATTTAACAGTAACATGAATGTACACAGCTTTTCTTTTGATAATAATCCCCCTCCCTTCACATTTTTTTTGTGTCCATTTGTCCTTGTAATGGATGTCATTTGTATTTGGTTTTTTGTTGACTTGATTATATTGTAAAGACAATTTTAAAATGTAAATCTGAAAGATGAACATTAAAAGAAGAAATTTCACCGTTTTTCTGGATCAGTATTTCTTTAATCATGTAAATACTCTGTTTTATAGTAACAGTATTACAACCAGCAGTGAACAGGACTGCAAAAGACAAGAAACAAAAAAACCCTTAAAATGTAATTAAAAGTATATTTTAATTATTTATGTATTGAAAGTCCCCACATAGTTGAATCACACTAGTGTGTGTGTGTGTGTGTGTGTGTGTGTGTGTGTGTGTGTGTTGCACTTTTATCTTTAGCTCGTTTCCGCCATCTACTGTTCAGTGCAGTGGCCTAAAACACAGGGAAAGGATTGTCATGCATGACACAAATTATCCTACCATCACAATATAATATAATATAATATAATAAGTATAATATTCAAAAAAATTATCAATACATACAATGTAAAAAGTAATATCTGTAGCAGTTTTTAAAATAAGCAACGGATGGTCACTCCCTTCAGACGTATCGGGACTGTAGTCTGCCTGCAGTGTAAAAGCATCTGTGCGTATTTAATGGACATTGTCACCAAAACTCTGCACAGAGTTGCCACGAAGTCACACCTCAGGCTGACAAACACCTAACTGGTCCTGCGAAGTCACACACAGCCAGGAAGTTCCTCCAGTCTGTGTATGTGTGTGTGTGTGTGTGTGTGTGTGTGTGTGTGATGATCCTGGGCAGGTGTGATGTGACTCTGCCGGTGGTAACCAGAGAAGATGGCTGTCACTGTGGACATAAATAGCTTGGCTGGAACACACAGGAGGGACTTCACCAAACAGAGGAGGTGGGCTCACTCAGCCTGTGTACACAAAGGAGACCAGGGACTTTAGCCAGATAAGGAGGCGCGCACACAGGGAGGACTTGGGAAACTTCACCAGGGAATTTTTCTGACTTCTTAGGACATGGGTGTGCGTGGATCCAAGCCTCAGAAACAAGCCCAGGTCCTCTTGCTGGGCCTGGACGGCTCAGGGAAGACCACCCTGCTCTACAAGATGAAGTACAATGAGAGCGTGATGACCGTGCCGACAGTGGGCTTCAATGTGGAGACCCTCAACACGGACAGGAGCCGCCTGGCTCTGACGGTGTGGGATGTGGGGGGCCAGAAGAAGATGAGGCCCCACTGGAGGCACTATTACGCGGACACGGCCGGGCTGCTGTTCGTGGTGGACAGCTGCGATCAGAAGAGGCTGGACGAGGCCTGCAAGGAACTGCATCGGGTAAAAGAGTCCAAATTCTGCACCTTCATGTTAGTTTGTTCACAGGGCAGGGAAAAATGTCTCCCAGCAGCAAATGGAGGAGGGTGATACTGCACAGCACAGAGCAACGAGTGAAGCATGACACACCCTGGGTTGAAAACAAATTATTAGGAAAATATAGTTGAGGAACGTAAACTAATATATAAATTCCTGATTATTAAAGAAGTTAATTCCAGATTTATCTTTAAAAAATTGTCATCTGGAAACAAGTCTTTTTAACAGCATTCCTAAAGGATAATAACTTCTCACTAAATCAGATGACGGATACAAATATTTCTGCACTGAGATCGATGTCAAGTGTCTCTGGTGTTTGGTCTCTGTTTAATGTAGATCCTGAGGTACGAGTGTCTCAGAGGGGTTCCTCTTGTGGTCCTCGCCAACAAACAGGACCTACGTGGTGCTCTTGGTCCAGAAGATCTCTGTCTGAAACTGGATTTGAGGATAATATGCGAGGGCAGGGCCTGGTTCATCCAGCCCTGCTCGGCCACGACCGGCACGGGACTGGAGGAAGGTTTTGGAAGAATGATCTATCTGATGAAGACTCCACTGAAACAGACTCAGGAGGACATCAAGCTGAAGATGAGGTCCAAGGGACTGAGCCTCACTGCGGTGAAACAGGCTTTGCTTTGCAGCAGGTGATGGATGGATGGATGGATGGATGGATGGATGGAGACCTCTGCAGAAGGCTGCTCTACATGCCTGCTGGAGTCCTTAACTCATGTTTGCTGTGTGAAGGGAGCACCAGGGAGAGGAGGATAAAACCAGAAGAATGGCGAGATCAGGCCTTTAATCACAGCGACAGGAGCCGATCAAGACAATCCCCAGATAAACCTGAGGACCAACAGGAGGTCAAACATTAATGATTACAGACTCTGTACATTATAGAAAGGAAAAAAGTGATAAAACCATGCTTTTGTTTTAGTGATTTTTTTTATAACAGGTCTAAACAATAAAATAAAACTTGTATTTTCAATGTTTTGCTGGCGCTATGTCGTTTTTATTTTCCAATTTTCCATGTTAAGGGACCATTTTATTCAAGACATTAGTATTAATCTTTTTTTTTAAAAAAAGATCTGGCTTTATTATTGTGCTGTAAGAACTGAAAATTCACGTTAACAGTTTTTATAATATGCAAACTCAATATTTGTCTCTGTGGAAATGAAATGAGGGACAGATTGAACAAAATGTTACTCTTTCACCCATAATCATCTGTTTTCACTGACTGCTGGCAATCATAACTGAGTTACTCATTTGTTTTTAGTAGCACCTTAGAAGTTTTACTGAGTATATCAGAATACTCGCAACATGCTTATATTAGGTCAAAAATAACACTTTATTTCTAGTAACGCATGTAGCCAGAGTGAGGCTCTAGCGCACAAAAATGTGTCTGCATTACACTAACGCATCTGCTGATACCTCTAGAAGTGTTTTTAAGTACATTTTGAGTACATTTCTGTTGTTTTTGCCGTGCGCGCCCACAGCCGGGCTGCCGAGCGCGGAGCCAATGGCAGCGCGGGGGGAATCCCCACCCTTCCTCCCCGCAGAGGCCGCCTCCGCCACCGGCATTCCCAGCGTGCACCGCGGACTCAGCTGCAGAAAGGAGTCGGCGAACCGAGAGCTGAGAAAAGGGAACTAGAAACGAGCCTCGCTGCCCCGTTTGATTACGCTCACCGCCAAGAGAAGCGCTAACATGGCTGACAGCGAGAAACTGGACAACCAGCGGCTGAAGAATTTCAAGAACAAGGGCCGCGATTTGGAGGTAAAAGTTCCGCCGATCGGTGTCGCGGAGCTCCGCTCCTCGCTGCCGCCGCCGCCGCTCCGTTCGCGGCTAGCTTCGCCGCTGGCTTCCTTGTGACGTCGTTTCTAATTTCCACGGGAACTTTGCTCCCGAAGCCGCTGCCGGGGCCTTCGGGGACCGCCAGCCGGACACGGTCGGCCTCGGCGGGGTGGATTTTTGGCTTTTGCCCACCGATGCAGCCGCGAGGCCGCTTCGGTTATAAAACACGTTCGAAAAAGGAGTGAGAGTTGGTGGATTAGCTCGGGCCCGCTGGGAGCATGCTAGCTAGCTAGCTAGCTAAACTACGGAGCAGCGCACATCAGGAATCGGTTAAACTCGATGGATTGGCCAGTGGAAATGTTCAAAGTGTATACAAAATACCACACATCGACACATATATATCGTTCCGGAGGCATTTGTCCTTTTGTGAAGCAAGGAGGTCGGATGATGGGAATTATTTTGATACTGCGCTCGGCTAACTTGCGTGCCTGTTAGCCGCCGTTAAGCTCGGCGACTGGGCTTGGTGGTGCTGGTGGCTGCAGTTCCACCCATCCCCCGTCTTTATCGTCCAGACAATGGCGGAAACCGGTTGACCGATCGGCCGACCAGCATTTTAATTGCGAGCTAACCGGTCTCGGCCCGTCATCGCCCGTAGTTGCTAAGGCTGCAAACGCTCCGAGGCGGCTAGTTAACGTGTTCACATGACCGCCGGAGCCTGGCTACGCTCGACCTTTGCTAACCCCGGATCCAAAGGTTAACGTGCGCGCACACACACACACACATTTTAGGGCTCTGTCAACGTTGAGGGCTGATGGCGTGTTGAACCGTTAAACCCGGCGTGTGTGTGTGTGTCACGGATCACACCGGACTAGCAGGTTGTGTTGCTGGTAGGCCCCTACCAGCAAAGGCTGTCAATAAGTGGCCTCATCGTCGTCACAGAGGGCATCAGGGTTTGATGAAACTGCAAAAATACCCAAAGTCTTCAAGTCGGCGTCCGAAGACTTGTCTTTTTTAATGGCGTTAGCAGATCTGGCCAAGCAAAGAGCCCAACAGCTGCACTGGAAACCTCCTTTGAGCGTTACATAATGGTGGCGATCTTTGCATCCTCCAAAAGGCTGTTGAACCACTTTTATGATCATTGTGGACTGTTGGATATCTTTCCCCACCATCATTAACTGTAAACGGTAATTTATGGAGTCGGGTAAAGCACAGCTGAAGCATGAACTATTATCTTGGTCCATCTTTTGTGTGATCAGCCCTAACTGCAGGTAGTGCATCCTTTTTAAATAAAAAGTTGGATAAGAAGCGCTGGCATCTGCTCCGTCACACTCGGACGTCTCGGTGGGATGTGTTGCAGAAGCCGGATTCACAGCTGTGCCGGTCCTGGGTGGGGGGGTGAAAGAATGCTGGGATGAACGTGTCACGCTCTGATAATACCTGATCTCATCCACAGACTATGAGAAGACAGAGGACTGAGGTGGTGGTGGAGCTCAGAAAGGTAACAACCTCTTTAAAAGGTTGAAAAAGGGAAAATATTCTTGGGTATTGGCCTGTATAACTGTGTTGTTTCCCACCCGCCTCCCTCAGAACAAAAGAGACGAGCACCTTCTGAAAAGGAGGAATGTGCCTTACGAGTACATCTGTGAGGACTACGACGGCGATGGAGACTTCAGATCGGTACGATCACCCCGTCCGTCCCTATCCGTCCGCTCTGAAACGCCACCTAGAGAGAAGTCAGTCGCGTCTCTTCTCTGGTCATCAGTCGTCTTTTTGCGGCCTGAACCTGAACTTGAATGACATATTTACGGCTCTATTTGTTCACTTGTATCCAGCCATCACAGTATTTAGTGGCTGTATCAACAGGGTGCAGATCTGTGGGGTGTTTTCTGCTAGTTGTGGTACAAATGAATAATGGGCTAAAAACTCTTTTACAGCAAAACGCATCACTTGAAGACATAGTCCAAGTAAGTAGAACATCGATGTATATATTTCATTTTAAAAGACTCACGGGCAATTAAAAGAAAAGACCCTTTGTCCTTTTACTTCATCAGTATTTGTTTTGTGTGATGTATTGAATAAGTAACTTCCCTGTCACATTTTGTGTGTTGTTCCATATTAGCTTGGGAACGCTAATTGTTGTTTTTTTTCCCCAGAATGCCACGAGCGATAATCAGGGCATCCAGCTGAGCGCTGTCCAGTCTGCCAGGTACGAGCGTGTCTCTTTCTTTCATCATCTTTTCCTTCCACTGAAATCTGTCTCCGCGTTCGCTGGAACTCTTGACTCACTTTTAACAAGTACTATTTGGCCAAAAACCAGTTTGTTGTTTCTATTTCCTCTGACACTCGGAGTCCTGGGCGGTTTATGCCGATCATGCTCAAGATAACCATTTGTTAAACCCTCGAGTCAAGGCTGCCAGAGCGCTTGGGTTTCCTAACTGTTTCTCTCCTGCCTGGGTGGACTGATGATTTGTGCCCGCTGCACCTGCTAGGTTCATATCTCATAATGCTGTTTTGCTGCGCTGGATGTGTCCTCTAAAACGGTTGTTCCATCTGCGGCTGCGGGCATCTGAGCGGTCTGCAGCTATCCGCTTGATAAGAACTGTTGAGCAAGGCAGCCTCAGCGCTCCTGAACTTTGAGACTGGGTGTTTCACCTCGAGCGGAGGGACGGGAGCTCCTCTGTTAACGGGATTAAACCATTCAACCAGTGTTGAAAGGACCGTGTGTGTTAAAGAGCTCTCAGTATCACCATATTCTTATTTTATAACATGTAAGGTTCAAAATTGTGCCCTTTTTTACTGTCTTTTCGCATCAGTTCTTATGGGACTATTATATATATATTTTTAAAATAAAATATTAGTTAAAAATGTGAGGTTATTAAACTAGTGGTTCAGGTTGTGAGTGGTTGAATTTGCTGACGTGGAGTTAGACCTGTGTTTGCCTTTCCAGGAAGCTGCTGTCCAGTGACCGTAACCCCCCCATCGATGATCTCATCAAATCTGGCATCCTTCCTAAACTGGTGAACTGCCTGGACAGAGACGACAGGTAACCACCACCTCTTTTCAGTGACTCGTCGCGGATCTTTTGACTTTGACCGCTTCACCCGTCTCTCTCTGTCTCTCTCTCATCTCTCTCTCTCTCATCTCTCTCTCTCTCTCTCATCTCTCTCTCTCTCTCTCATCTCTCCCTCCCTTCTGCAGCCCCTCTCTCCAGTTCGAGGCAGCCTGGGCTCTGACCAATATTGCGTCTGGCACCTCGGAGCAAACCCAGGCGGTGGTCGAGTCCAGTATGTATCACTCTCCCACACTTTTTCTCTCGCTTTTAATATTTGCACCTTGAATGCGGCTCCTTTTTGGTTGCCGTCAATCTCCCTGGGCGCTCGACTGTTGTCGCATACAGCTGGAAGCTTTCTGGGCTGTTACTCAGGGTATTCGACCTAATGTCTGCTGAGTGGGCAGCCCTGCTGCGTCCTCCTTCCACTCACCTGCTCAAGCTAATCATCTCAGATGCTCTTTAAACGATGTCATCCTGCTTCCAAGTCAAAGGAGTCACCTCGGACTTGTTTAGGTTCTCTTTATGTTTCCTTCCGGTATTTATGCGAGTTTTGAAACGCGCTTGTTTGCTTTGTGTAGACGCTGTGCCGCTCTTCCTGCGACTACTCAAGTCTCCTCACCAGAACGTGTGCGAACAGGCCGTCTGGGCGCTCGGCAACATCATAGGTAACAGGCTGTGAATGCCAACGCGTCGGTAGGAAGGCGAGAGCACGAGCTGACGCGCGTTCTCTCCAGGCGACGGCCCCCACTTCAGAGACTACGTGATCAGCTTGGGCGTGGTCAAACCGCTGCTGTCTTTCATCAGCCCCTCCGTTCCCATCACCTTCCTGCGCAACGTCACCTGGGTCATGGTCAACCTGTGCCGCCACAAGGACCCTCCGCCACCCATGGAAACAATCCAGGAGGTGTGTGTGTATGTGTGTGTGTGTGTGTTTGCGTAGAGGAGAGTGAGCATTAGCAACTGGTAGCTTCGTCCATGGAGCATAAACCAGCGGCCATCCTAATTCTTGTCTAAAACGTAATGGTCTTTTAAAAATGCCGAAGCTAGCCTTGTTTTTCTGACATGTTTTCGTGGGATCACCCGCTTGTGTGTTTCCTCTCCCCAGATCCTGCCTGCTCTCTGTGTGCTGATAAATCACACCGACGTCAGCGTGAGTGAATCATGTGATCAGATCATTTCTTGAGACTTGGCAGAGTCCCTTTTGCAGAATGTTTTGTTGATTTAGCTTCCCAAGTTTGTTCAGGCAGCTGATAATGGGCTGTTCTTCTTTGTATCCCATAGATCCTGGTGGACACGGTGTGGGCTCTGTCCTACCTGACCGACGCTGGGAACGAGCAGATCCAGATGGTCATCGACTCCGGCATCGTCCCACACCTGGTGCCTCTGCTCAGTCATCAGGAGGTCAAAGTTCAGGTATCAGGAGGCTCCAGCGGTACTAGCTTTAGAATGCACGTATTTGACCTGTTCATCCAAAACGTGTCTTCTCTGCACCCAGACCGCCGCCCTCAGGGCCGTTGGGAACATAGTGACCGGCACGGACGAGCAGACCCAGGTGGTGCTCAACTGTGACGCTCTCAGCCACTTCACAGCGCTCCTCACACACACAAAGGAGAAGATCAACAAGGTAACGCAGCCGCGTTTGCCCAGATGTGGACCCAAACCCTGAGAGCGGGCCTGGAAATGATGAAACCAGAGACTTTGTGCTGGTGTGACTGTCGTACGAAAGGTTCAGGAGGGGTAGCGAGTTAGGGGCGCAACATCAAGGATCAAAGGAGGAAGAAGACGAAGAAAACGGTTTCAAAAAGTTGGGTGTAGCGAACTGGGAGGGGGTACAGATGTGTGCGTGTGGGTGTGTGTTTGTGAATGTGGGGTGGAGGCCAGGGTGCTGATGACCTTGCGTCTTTGCTGACAGAGCAGTGCATCTGAGCCCAGGCACCTCGTGCACGAGGCTCCCTCCGGTGCCCTGGGTGATGATTAGAGCCTCAGCACCACCCTCGCCCCCACCCAAAGCACGTCGGCTCTACCAGAGGTCAACCTCTGGGTCAACCTCTGCGTTCTGATCCACTTCTCACTTATGTGTTTCCAGCTGTATTTAACCTGTGTGGAAGGGACTTCAGGTCCTGACCCACTGACCTGACGTTCTCTCTTTGACAGTAAAATAACCGCTTGTTATTAAATTGTCACATTTGGTGCAATTCCTGACTTGTAGTTGTTCCCTTGGTCCTGTAGGAGGCAGTGTGGTTCTTGTCCAACATCACAGCAGGCAACCAGCAGCAGGTGCAGGCTGTCATCGACGCCAAACTAGTCCCCATGATCATTCACCTGCTGGACAAGGTACCCACGAGCCCTGTTTCAGTGAGACCAAAGGTCCCACTGAAAGCTTCAGCCCTTGAATGTGTGTCTTCTAGGGTGACTTTGGAACTCAAAAGGAAGCAGCCTGGGCCATCAGCAACCTGACAATAAGTGGTAGAAAGGATCAGGTGGCTTACCTGATCGAGAAGGAGGTGATTCCGCCCTTTTGCAACCTGCTGATGGTGAAGGATGCCCAGGTCGTCCAAGTCGTTCTTGACGGCCTCAGCAATATCCTCAAGATGGCGGACGACGAGGCAGAAATGATTGCTAACCTCATTGAGGACTGTGGAGGCAGGTTTCTGCCGTCGCCGTGGTTTAAGGTCAGGTTTGGCTCCGGAGGTCTGAGAAGGTCTCGTTTGTTCTTCAGGTTTGGAGAAAGTGGAGCTACTGCAAAACCACGAGAACGAGGACATCTACAAACTGGCCTACGAAATCATCGATCAGTACTTCTCGTCAGATGATGTAAGCCGCCAACATCCATCATCATTACTTGTTGGTGTGGTTTTTCCATCTAAATTAGATTTTTTTGGACATTCTCCTTGATCCAGATCGACGAGGATGCCAGCCTTGTCCCAGAGGCCTTCCAGGGTGGAACCTATGGGTTCAACTCAGCCAACGTGCCAGCCAAGGGATTCCAGTTCTAGATGGCATCTGGGGTATTCTGGAGTTTGGTTCACGATGCAGCACTCTGTTCAACATAAAAAAAATTAGGAGCGAAAGAACGAGAGAGAGCGAGTGTGAGAAATTCGATATACATTGTGCTTGGCTCTTGGGATGCATGGCTGCATCTTATCTGGGAGAAAAATGTGTGGATTTCATTTGGCATTCCAGGGGAACCGGCCCAAATGAAGTTTGAGATGGCGAGTGGGTGCGAGTGGGAATGAATGGCTACACGTTGCAAAAGAGAAAAAAAAAGCAAACATCCACATCGAACAGTTGGGAGACGCGCCGCCCTAACGCGAGTTATCGGGGCTGTCGCCTGCAGCAAACAACTTTAAATTACAAAGGAAACGCAAGATGTCTGCCGGGGATCAGCGAGGACATCCCAAATTAACAATTGAAGAGATCTCAAAACCCAGCAACACGCAGAACTCCAACGCAATCACCAACGCAGGTCGAATGAGAAACGGTGGCAGTTCTCCGGTCCTCCGACTCTAGAGGGCGACGCCCTCCACGGGCCCCTCCCTGGCCCCGGCCCTGGCCCAGCCCTGGCCCCGGCCCACGCTGTCAGACGTGTGTGTGAATGGACCCATTGAAAATGAATGGCCGGACTCTGCTGGGAAGCCAGGTTCATCTCCTCCGACAACAAAACAACCGCCCCCACCAGGGCGCCGCCCTCTCCCCCCGCCCCCCCCCGGGGGCCCGGAGTCCAGCTGGCGTATGGCATGTGCGGCAGAGCGGGTGGATGAGTTGTGTGTGCTTGGCTATGCGCGTGACTGGGTGTGTGCGAGTCCGAGAGAGAACGCATGCAGAGACGGCGGGAAAAAAAAAACAAAACCAAGTGCGACAACTGAAGAGAAGCAAAATTGACGTAAGCGAAGGCGTGTGGGGCAGAGTTTTGCCCTCGGATGAGGCTGATCCTCCCCGGGAAAGAAGATGGACGAGGGAGAGACCTTTTTGTTTTGAATTATTGTTAAGTTAGTATTAATTGACACTGGACGACGCTACGGGCATGTGTGAAGGAGCAGTGCATTGAAAAAGGGTGCATTGGGTGGCTTTTGGGCTTATTTGCTCCAGTGTGTTACTTTTTATTTCCTTTTTTTTTTAATTTTTCAGCTTTTAGTTCCGTTGCTTGTGTAAAGGTGAACGACGACTATCATTTGTCACTCTAACCTACGCAGCAGACACAGGCTGGACGAATCCCAACACCATCGCTATAATCACAAGAGTGAGCTGTGGCCCTCGGGATGTTTTACTTTGTCTCTGGTTTGCAGGCTGACTGCTCTGCGGTAATGTTGCCACAGCTTCAATTGTCAAAAGGAGAAGAGAACAATGGCTATTTCACGTAGGATTGTGAAGCATAACCTTTGCATGTACTAAGCAATAGCACAGTTATTTTTTAGGGTATCTTAGTTCTTTAGACTGTGGATACAGTGTAAATTTTATTTTAAGTAAAGCTGTGCTTAAATGTTACATGTGTCCCTCTCCCCTGGAACCCACCGCTGTCAGTTTTGCTTAATAATCTATGGTTTTGCACATATATTGCAAAGTGAGGCCTGCAGTCTCTCCGAAACGGCTTTGGTGGGTTTTATAGGTTTCGACCCACCCACAGCCTCTCCATTATGCATCACTAGATCACCTACAGTCTTTGACCTCTTTGTAGAGACTTTTTTAGTGACATTTGAGTCAAGACTGACTTTGTTTCAGGAATCAGCCGTAAGAAATTTAATAAACCGCAGGCATCATTGGGAATGGAGGCTCCCTTCTCTCAAGGTCGAAGGGAGTCCCACATGTCAGGCTAGGTGAGTTCTCTGAAATATTAAATAAACTCATGAACAAGTTTGCTGTACCCTCTACTTTACAGAATCCTCCTCATACCCCCCCACCCACCCGCCCCCACCCGTAGGTGTACTAGTAATCTGCTGACCCAATGCCATTTTTGTGTTAACAAACACTGTAAAAGTGATGTTTGTGCTTACACACCTTCTGTTGAACATAGGTTGTTGTTTATTTTTCTTCCCTTTTTTTTTTGCAGCATTCCTTGTTAGCAAACGTGGTTTCAAATCAAAAAATTTTGACGTGGAAGGACAAAAAAAAGTTGGTTTACCCAAAGCGTTTTTGGGAGATAGGCTACATGATAGGTTGTCTTTGAGAAAAATAAATAGTGAAACCCAAAATCAGGAGACTGTGTGCGTGTGCGTGTGTGTGTGCGCTCAGTTGGTTGTCTGTTTGTGAATACGGCGAGTAAAAACTCCTAATTGCCCTGCTCGGAGTTCTTGAAGGCACCATTATGGTTAAAGTTGGAGTAAACTTTTTGTTTCGACATTTCAAGTCAACTAAACTTTCTGACGCCTCAACCCCGTAAAATAAATGCTTTCAAAGACATTTAAATTACATACAAGGCGAAATGAATGTTTAAACTCGGTGCTGTTGGCCGTCTAGCAGAATAGCAAAAACCAAGATCTCCAACAGAAGAGTCATGGACCTCCACAGGTTCGGTCTGTTCTGGAACCATTTGGGAACCACCAAGGGCTCCCAGTGGAGGCCTGTCCCTTCTCCTGGAGGTCACGGTGTGTTCCGGGGGTCCTCGATGGCCAGCAGAATCAAGAGTGGAGAACGAGGATCTGCGCGCCCAGCCTGAGGCCTCGTCTTGGAAGATGAGCTGTGAGGTAACAAATAATGTCAGCAAGCAATTCAGAATATATTAAAGAGCCTCAGCACAATAGATAAGAGTCGAGAAGGCGAGAATATGTGAGAATATTTGCTACAAGATGAGTTTTGAGTTTTAAAAAATAGTATGTATACATTAAAATTTAAGCTTCTGACCCACCTAGAATTTTATGGTAAGTAAATCTCTATTTTTGGCATTTTAGACAGTAACTAAAAAGGAACGCAAACGCATGTCGAGTAAATGCATTTGTACATGGACGTCTAAATGCCTGTAACATTTTGATTGTGCCTTTTTCTCCAGAATAATTCAAACCGCATTTTTCTGAGCAGATTCGAAAAGTAGAAGGCGCTTATGAGGCCGTTTGTGCGCATGCGCACTGGAGCACACCGCGTCAAATTCGACTATCGGAAAATACACAGGTAAAGAAAAAGCTGTGAAAATAATAGAACAAAATACTGAAAAACAAATTATGACCAATGGGAAAGGTTGCAAGTATTGAATGCTAAATAAGCTGTGTTTATTCTTTTCGATGACTTCATTGTGATTTTTTAAAAACAAACAGTAGCAGGAATTTCCTAAGACTGTGAAGGCAGCACAAAGTATATCCGGAAGTGAAAGCAGCGTTAGCGGCGACAAACGTTTGACCGAACTGGCGGTGAGTCCATCCTCAAACCCGCGGGTTTCTCCAACGTGAAGGTGGATGGGTTAAAGTTGGCGTTTGAAGCCAGACGATAAAAACGCGTGTACATACTGCCACAGAAAAGTTGTACGTGTTTAGGACTGTTAACCTGGTTTAAAACGTTAGGCTGAAAAGTGCGTAAACGACTTGGTGCCACGTCAAAAAACTGCTAAATTTACTCCTTATTTTACATTCCTGCACTAAAACAAAATATCTAAGACTTGAAAACCTAGTCCTATAAGATTGAAGATAAGCTTTCAGATATTTGTACAAGCTTGAAGCTTTAATTGGAGCAACACTCGTTGTTGCGTCGTTGTTTGCGTTTGGAGACGTTTACGCGGCGCAACAATCTGTTGAGAACAATGAATGAAGGCGTTTGTTGGTGTCTGGCTCAAGGCCTCCGGTGTTGCTGCAGGTAGAACACTCTCCCTGCTTTAAATCTGCAACCCCCCCTCAAATGTTGCACCCTGTGGAGCCCAGTGAGCCCGTTCCAGGGTTTTACAGTTTGTTTGTTTCACCTTCAAGAAATCACACCAGATGTGTAATGAGCAGGTTACCATTGACCTCTACAGGGCTTTAATCAACGGTGGAGCATTCACTTTGCATCCACCCTGCCCCTCAGTCAGTCCATCTGCCTGAACCGTGACTCCCGTCTCCGCCATGGAAGCCCTGGAGGAAGACCTGACCTGCTCCGTCTGCTACTCCCTCTTCTCTGACCCGCGGGTCCTGCCCTGCTCCCACACCTTCTGTAAAAACTGCCTGGACAACTTGCTCAAAGTGTCAAACGACAACAGTTCCCTCTGGCGTCCTCTCCGCCCGCCTCTGAAGTGCCCCAACTGTCGCACCCTGGTGGAGCTGCCTCTGGCGGGCCTGGAAGCTCTGCCCTCCAGCGTGTCGCTGCGAGCCATCGTTGAAAAGGTAGGAGGGACCGGCAGAACTTCTACCCGTCGGTTACCGAGTGTCTTCGCCTCTTTGCTGGGCCGTTCACTCCTCCGTCTCCTATCTCAGTACCAGGTTGACGGCCATCCGCGGCCTCCTTGCTGCCAGGAGCACCACAGGGAGCCTCTGAACATGTACTGCGTCCAGGATCGACAGCTGATCTGCGGCCTGTGTCTGACTGTGGGCCAGCACCGGGGACACCCCATCGATGACCTGCAGGCAACGTTCATCAGAGAGAAACAGACCCCGTCCCGACTGCTGGCCAAACTCTCCGAGACCAAATGGGCAAAGGTGGTGGCGCAGGTTACCATGGCAGCTGTAAAGGACGGTTTCTGGAAACCAAACCCTTCTCCTGCTTGGTTCAGGTGTGTGAGCTGGGGAAGCAGCTGGAACAGGAGAAGGCCCGTTGTGAGGGTCTGCTGAGGGAGGACCAAGTCCACGTCATCGAGTACTTTGAGGAGCGGAAAGCGGTGCTGGACAGGAAGAAACACGCCTGCCTGGCTGCGCTTGTGAAAGCAGGCGTGGACGTGAGCCGGGTCTATGATCCCCTCATCCACAGAGTCCAGGAGCTGCAGGTGGGTCTGAAAGCATTTTGAGACGGACGTGGGTTGCTCTGTGAGACGGATCTCGACTGAACTTGGCCGTCCATCCGCCCCGTGACCCTTTTCCACAGAAAGAACGGCTGGACCTGGTGTCCTTCGGATCCTCCGTAGAGACGGAGGAGTCCCCACTGGTCTTCCTGGAGAAGGTGCATCTGTTGGGAAACATGGTGGAGAAGTTCACCACCTCCCCCCTACCCTCGGTGGTAAACCTGTCCCTGGAGCCGCGAGCAGCCGACTTCCTGGAGCAGCGCTGGGCCTCGGTCCGCGTCGGGGCCCTGGAGGAAGCCCCCGTCCCTGAAGTGCGCTGCTGCAGCAGCGCTGCTGTGGAGACTGAAACAGGCGGAGGTGAGAGCGACGGCCCAGACCAGCAGAGCGAGCCGGGGACCATCCCTGTAGCGGCTCTGCTGGTGCTGCTGCTGCTGCTGCTGGGGCTCCTGTGGGCCAGCCCGTTTGAAAGGGTTCCGCTCCACTTGTCCCAGTTTGGTCAGGCAGTGCACAGTCTGAGCAGGGAGACCACGGCGTGGCTCTGTGACCTGGCTCGGGCCTCAAACGCAGCGTTTGAGGCAGGCGTAGGACTATGTGGCTCCTACCTGTCGGCCCTGAGCCAGCAACTGGCCCTTTTATTTAACACCGTTTGGTGACAACAGATTCACCTGTTTTGCTTTTTTTTTGTTTTTTAAACTTTTGCATTAGATACAAAAGAATTTCTGTTAATTTTATTAACTGTTTAAACTTCTTGTGATAGTGTTTGTTGGACTTTTTTAGGTGGGTGATCCCAGTTGACTGATTTCCTGACTTGTAGCAGGGGAAAGACCCCTTTTTCTTCAAATTTGACTCCTAAACCCACAGCTCGTGTAGCTACAAGTGTTCGTGCCTTTTAGAAAGCTGTCAGTCGCTGGACATCACAGAAATCCTCTAGTGAAAAGGTGGAGATTTGAAAAATATTCAAGCCTAAACCTGCCGGAAGCTTCCGTTTGCGGTCAGATTCCAGATTCCTGATTCCTGACGGAGGTCTGTTAGCGGTGCTGCGACTCCAGAGATGACGGTTCTCTGGCTGGTCCTCCAACCAGCACACCTGCCACACCACAAACACCATTACCTCCACCCTGAGTCTGACGGGGACAGACAGTCCTACACCAGTGTTTCTAAAGAAACCAGTATTTTCTCTTAGCATTAAAGCGGTTAGTATTGTTTTGATATGTCTGTAAACAGCAGAGCACTTTTAATGTTAGAAAATTTCTAAAATCCTATTTTTGAATAAATTCTTCTTTAAATAAACCTCTTCTGGAATAATTTGTAAATGTTTGGGTCCGATTGTCTAAAGCATTTAACTGCAGTGATGTCGGTTTATTTCAAATGTTTTAGGCCTTCTAATGATTTGTGAACTCGGAATAATCATCTGATCTTTAGCACATTTTTTTCCCCAAAATGCTCAAATGTAAGACAGACATGAAATTAAACCTTTCCAAAAATATTTATTATGTTGGAAGTTTTAAAAAAAGACTCATAGCAGCAGTTTGTCAGGAAGAAGATGAAGTATTTACAGTGTGAAACCCAGACGCTTCGGTTTCAGGCGGTGACGGCGCTGTGCTCCTTAAACACGATGGTCTTGGGGTTGATGCCGACACTCTTGGTGGTGTTGTGGGTTTTGTAGATGCCGATGAGCCGATCAGCAATCTCAAACATGTTGTTCCTCAGGGAGATGATGATGAACTGAGCGTTCTTTGTTTGTTCCTGCAGAAAGACACAGAGCCAGACATTTACCAGCGGACCTCCAGGTCTCTCGCCCCTAATTTGACCCTCATCACACTCACGTAGATGTAACAAGCGACAATAGAGACGTTTTTGAAATCCAGCGCAGCGTCGATCTCGTCCATGAAGTAGAGCGGCGTGGGCTTGTAGTGGTGCAGCGCAAACACCAGAGCCAAGGAGCTGAGGGTCTTCTCTCCTCCCGACAGGTTGAAGATCTTTTTCCAGCTCTTCTTTGGAGGACGGACACTGGAAATGAACAGAGGTTGTGAGCTGAGATGAACGAGTGAGGCACCGACCGACCCGACCTCGCAGCAGGTGCCCCGTCTCCAACCTGAACATGATGCCCTCGGAGAAGGGGTCCAAACTGTCCACGAGCTCCAGCTCTGCGTCTCCGCCCAGGGTCAGCATCTGGTAGTTCTCCTTCAGCTTGTTGGTGATCTTGTTGAATCCGCTCATGAACTCGTTGAGCCGCTGTTTGCGCAGGTCCTCGTAGGCGCGTTTGAACTTGTCCCTCTCCGTGGTGATCTCGTCCAGCTGGGCCACCCTCTGCAGGTACAGCTCCTCCTGAACACACACACACACACACACACACCATCGCACCTCAGAGCCGGTTTCGCAACCGCGTCAAACACCGGGATCCCTTCATATCCGAGCACCTTCTTCCTGTACTCGGCGATGGCGCCGAGGTTGGGCTTCATCTGAGAAGTCTGCGTCTCCAGCGTGATCATCTTGTTGATGATGAAGTTGGCGTCTTGGATTTCCTCCAGTTCTCCAGTGGTCAGAACAGGGAGCTCCTCTGCGGGCTTGTCCTCGATGGCGTGAAGGGAGAGCTTGCTGGCCTTCAGAACACACCGGAACAAGTGTAACGATCTGAGCGGAGCTCCGAAGGCATCGGCCAGCAGGTCACGTCAGACACACCTCCTTCAGCCAGTGCTTGATCTTGTTTCTGTGTTCCGTTATGGTGGCCTCGATCTGCTCGATACGCAGCCGGACGCTGAGGGACTCCTCCTGCAGGGCGTGCTCCCGCTGCCGCAGAGCCTTGATCTCCTTCAGCACCCCCTGATACTGCTCCTGCACCTCAGGGAGGGACGCCTGGGGCGAAAAAACACACAGCGTAAAGGGAAACGCGTGTGAAACCAACGGTAAAGAGTAGAAATAGAAGAGCGAGGAGCCGACCTCAGCCTCCTGGCAGGCCTGCATAACCCCCCCGGCTTCATCTTCCAGCTTCTTCAGCTGTTCTGTGAGCTGGGCCACAGACGTCTGGTTCTCCTCCAGCTCCGCCTGCACGCGGGTCACGCTCTCCTCACACTTCTTCAGGTTGCTGCACAAGCAAAAAGTCAACGTTTCAACCCTTCCAACATACAGTACTTGACACATTAACTGGTCGGTCTCCGTCATGTGACCACAGGCAGAAAGTGTAGCATGGGCTCACCGCTCCGCCGTCCTAATGGCCACTTGGGCCTTGGTTATGATGGAAGAACAGTCATCCAGCGCCTTGTTGACTTTGTCCAGTTTGTCCTGCTGGGCCTTTTAGTTTGTGACTGTTGATGTCCAGGATCAGGTTGTGGAGCCTTTTGACCTCGTTCTCCACCTTCCCGGCTTTGCTGGACGCGCCCTCAAAGTCTGGAAGGACGCCATTTATTACACCCACCGATTTAACGCTACACAACTGCATCGTAAAAGGTGCTATATAAAATAAACTAAAGTGAACTGTATAATATTACGGGTAATATGTTAATATGTGATCTTTATAGGTCAAAGAAATTAGACACAGGGCTACATTTCCCCTCCGACAGCCATCCCCCTGGCTGCTGGTCGGAGGAGCCTACCTTTTTTAAAAGCCTCCAGGCTTTTTTCCATCTGTTTCTGTTTGCTCTTGTCTGGGGCTGTGGCCAACACGTTGGCCTCCAGTTCTTTGATTTGAAGTTTCAAGTGCCTCTCCTGGTCAGCTAAACTCTGGAAGAAAAGGCTCGTGTTTCGTTGCTGGCGCCGTATAACAGACGTTATGTTCTTTACATCACAGGACCGCTCGAGATGAAAGGAGGCGGCTGCCGTACGGTCATGCTGTTGCTGTATTTTTCCAGGGTGTTCCTCATGTCGCGGATGTGAGGCTGCAGACGCTGGACGCTCTCCTCCAGCTGCAGCCTCTTCTCCTGGCAGCCCTGCAGCTTTGACACTTTTTCATTCAGCTTTTTCTCCATGCAGTCGAGCTGGACAGAACGGCAGGGTTTTCGTTATCGGTGGGTGTAAAAGTGAAAACAGACTTATTAAAATGGTGATCTAGGGAGTTATTTGATATTTGAGAACTTGAATGACAATAATGTTGCATTTAAGGCATTTAAACGTGAATCCTGTCCTCACTTCTGCCTGGGAGATCTCCGGAGTAATGGAGGAGCCCATCCTGCCCTTCATCACTCGTCCACCTCCTGTCATGGTTCCTGAGTTTCAGGAAAAAAAGACCAGGTTTACGTTTCAGAGGAAGAATCTAGACAGGAGGGAAAAGAAGTTCAGCCAAGCCAAGATCCAGGTTCTGACCCGCCATCTCAATGATCTGGCCCTTCAGCGTGACCACTCTCCAGCGCCTGTCCTTCTGGAAGGCTATCCTGGTGGCCTGCTCCATGTCCTGGGCCACCAGGGTGTCCCTCAGGGCAAAGTAGAAAGCCGGCCGCACGCTCTCGTCTTTGAACCGCACCATGTCAAACAGACGAGGACTCTCCTCGGGGGTGCGGATGGGGGCCATGTTCTTCTCCCAGACCTTCATCTGAACGCAGAAGGAAGGAAACCTGAATATTGTGACTACAGTTTTTGAAAAAGCGTCTCCTGAACTTTACGCATCCCTGTTGTTAGACAGTGAGGGTGAATGAAAACAGTCTAATCCACACACGTGTTCTTGGGCAGAAGCGGAGAGAACATCCTCGACAGGACCAGTGCCACCTAGAGACGTGCCTGTATGAAGGGAACCATGCAAACTTTTTAAAAGTTCAAGCCGGCTTCGCAGATGTGTGCAAACAACTTGTGATTTCATCAGGACTGACGGTTGGGGCCCCTGTGGCTGTCTGTGGGAGTCAGGCCGTAAACCGATGTGGAAATCTGCCTGGCCTGTATGTGAGGTTAGCCTGGTAACCCGCCAGAGCCTCTTCATCCTCTACGCGCAAACACGCTCAGGAGAATAACGGTAAAAAACCCCCCTCAACACGCTTCATGCTGTGTGTTTGCACAGAAACACCAGCAGCAAAAAGCACTGGGAAGGAGCTCTACCTTGTCCAGGCCGATGAAGGTGGCCACGCCGATGTTCTGCTCTTTGAGGAAGGTCACACATTTCTGAGCCGTGTCGATGGTGTCCACCACGATGTTGTCCAGGGCTCCGCAGCTGGAGGAAATGGCCACGTCATACTTCTCGTCTATGGCTCCGAGGTCCCCCTGCCAAAACAAGTCTTCTTTTGAGAGGAATACCTTTAATTTGGTCTTCAGCTCTGCTGGAGATCAACTTGGACTCAAAACAAAAACCACGACGGCGGCGCTGGGATAGAGCTCTTTACCAGCCTTCCTAGGATGCCGGAGATTCTGCCCGTCTTCTTCTGCTGCATGAGGGCATCCAGGACCTTCCCCCGGCTACGGTTGGAGGACAGAGAGCTCTTGGCTTCCTCCACTTTTTGTCTCATTTCCCTGACAACGTCCTGGGTCTCAGTGTCCAGCTTCATTAGCTGTCCGAGCTGATCCTCATCCTGCTCAGGAAAAAGCACAATTTGAGTTTAAACATGTCAAAATTCTGCAGAAATGATTCCCTCCGCTCAATCCCTGTTTTTACCTTCTTGAGCTCTTGTTCTTTCTGGGGTATCTTCACCTCCAGGTCCTTGATGGCGGCGCGGCGTTCACGCAGCGTGCTGGAGGTGGTTTCAAGCGTCTGCTTGGCCGAGTTGAGCTGCGCCAGGGCCGTGTTGTGACGGCTGAGGTAGATGTCCAGCTCCGACTGAGCCAGGTCCATGTGAGAGCGCGTCTCGTTGACGGCCTTGCTCAGCTCCATCAGCTCCTTCTCTTTGGTCTGGAGAGAAAAAAGCGGGAGGAGAGCTGAGACGCAGAGGCGAGGAGGCAGGGCCAGCTGTTGAAAATATAAAGACGGCCAAAGGAAGGTACGAAGATCAACGGTGAAAACACACCTCCTTGTCCTGCTGCAATCCGCTGGTCTCTTCTTTGAGACTCTCCATCACCTCCTTCAGTTTTTCCTCCTCCTTGCCTTTCTGCTTCTCCATCTCCTCCTTGCGAGCCGTTGCATCAGCGATGGCCTTCTCACTGCTGGCCGGGACACCTCGCACCTCCTTTAGCTGACACACGCGCCAGACAGGAAGAGATTCAAAGCCGAGAGTGACACCAAACGCCGGCAACATGAGCACCGAAACACTTTCAGTCGTGAATTAGAAATTCAGAACTAGCGAGCTGTTGTCAAGGCTGGAAGCAGCAAGAGGCGGGTACGAAACGTGGAAACGGGACCGATGGCTCTCGCTCCGCCACGGGAGCCGTTTGAGAGGGGAATGATGGGACATATCTACATTCACAAGTCTGTAGGTTAAAGTACCACACCCCTGTGTGCAAGGTGAGGACTGACACAGTGGATTTTCATTACGAGTGGAAAAAAAGCAAAGTTTTGTTAGTTATTTTTAGGTCTTCATCATGAACGAAGGGTTGTTTTTAAATAGTCAAGTTGTTTCTGTAAAACGCTGATAGAGGCCGGTGTAACTCAGTCGTGTGTGTGTGAGTGGCGGCTGGAGGGCCCACCTTTTCTTTGTCCTTTTCCAGCTGCTTCTGCAGCTTCTTGTTCTTGCTCTTGCAGTGTTTCATCTTTTCCCGCACTTCAACATCCTGCAGATCCAGCTGGGTGAACTTCTCCTTTTGCGTCTCGATGTACTTGTTCAGCTTGTTTTGTTTACTGGTTAAAAGACAATTTTTAAATCAGAATTATTTAAATAAAACGTATTCAAGTGAAAAATAAACAGCACAACTGGAAATGTGGAACTCCAAAAGCCTGTCGTGGACGTCGCCGTGTCCTCGTCTCAATGTAAACGGTAAAAGTGTAGATGTGGATGCACCTGATGGTCGCTCCGACATAGAACATGTGGAACGCTGAGTCAATCAATTCCAAGGAAAATATTTCTTTTCTTTCAGAACAAATGACTGGGAACGCTGACTAAGCATCATGGTGACATCATAGACTGTGGAAAGCCGAAGGAGCAGAGCTGCACTGGAAGACGGGGGTTTGACTAACCGTTCAGGACCAAGTGTGGGGTCCTGCTAGGAGCAGACTTTACTCAGCGTCCTCATATCACACCCCAACAAGTCATATCAAATTCACCCGCATGGCAAACAGCAGCACGCCTGAAATAGGCTGAGCAACGTCACATCAGGTACGGCACAAGAAGACTGGACTGTGATGGGTGTCGGTGCGAACTTGGCAACAGCTTTTGAACCAAATGAAATGAAATTGATCACAAACAGAGGCTGGATTGCCACAGCTAGAAATATATATGTCTTTCCTAAATTCTGGGGGCACAAAGAGGGCACCCCGCCACACAGGACAGGCTGAAATTTGCTCCTGTATTAAGTCCTGAAAAATAATTTTAATAAAGCCCCTGCATCCGCCATGAACCTCCTGAAGACATCCCGCATTTGGAAAGGACATTTTTATGGCTTGTGAAGTATGAAGTGAAAGCGCCTTTATAGTTAAAATTTCAGTAAATTCCTAAACCTAGCAAATAAAAAAAAAAAAAAATAAATAATAATCAAAATTGGTTGATTTTGTTTTGTTATTGTGCAATTTTTTGTCTTTTTTTTTTCAGCGTTTTAGGATTTTTAAACACATTAACACAGCTGCTTTTATAGAGCCCGTTTCCAAAGCTAAACTACAATTAAGCTACTATTTTGACTCTTCAGGCAACCGCAAAATTACTGCACTCAAATACAAGTTTGACTTCCAAGGCACATTAAACTGATCAATAGAAAGGAGGAGACGGAACGCCTTACTTCTCAACGTTCTTCAGCTCCTGGTTCATTTTCTCCATTTCCTGCGTTATCTTGGTATTTTGCTCCGTCAGTTCCTTGGTGTCCTCCTCAATCTTCCTCTTCTCTTCCTCCTTGTCCACCACACGTTTCTGTAGATCATGCCTGAGAAAAGTATTGAAAAACCTCATAACTCTGTCATAAAACACCAGGAATTGCAGATGAGAGCCACAAACTCTGTTGAGCCCACACAGAAATGAGAAGAAATGATATTGCTTCGTGTCATAAGGAGGCGCTGGGGCACTCACACGTGATACTGGCACAGCCGACTCTTGTGTCTAAAGATGTCATTCTCCAGAGTGAGGAAATCCACGGCCTTGTTCTTTTCTCCCTCTAGAGCATTTTTCTCCTTTTCCACCAGCTTCACTCGGTTTAGCTGGAAACCAAAAATATAGCATTTTCATCTTAGACATGTCCAACAAAATGATAAAATTAAGTGTGCATGGATAGGAAATAGGGTTTAAACATGAAATTAAAAAAAGAATTAAATTTTTAAAAAAAAAACGGCAACTAAGTCGGGCATGTGGTAACGTTGAAAATCGACCATGTGTATCAGTCTATCACCTTCTCCCCTCTCTGCTCGTTCAGCAGCTCGATGCGCCGGGACAGCGTTTGGATGGGCTCCTTCAGGCGGCAGGAGCCTATGATGTCCTCCAGGTACTCCAGCATACCCTCATCGTGCTCCGTCTGACCTTTGGGCTTCATCATAGCGATTTGCTCCACCTCGCCCTAAACACCGTCCGTCACACAGAAAGACAGGGCGCCCATCAAAAACAGCAAACGTGTCAAACCCGCGTCAGACGTTCTAAAAATGTTCCTGACTGAAGAGTTTACTCAGCAGTGCAGAGAAGATGTTAGAGAAATTAATTTTTAAAGAACAACGGCTCAATATTTATCTTACAATCTGACAAAGGCCTCTATGACGCATCAGGTGTGGTGCTTTTTAAAGGGGGGAGGGGAGAGAAAATATCTAAGACGGTAAAATTTAAATGTGTTGAACTTAGAAAAGGAAAAAAAGGAAAGATAAAGACAGATGTAGTGCCAGTATATTTGTGATCTATCACCATCTACTGACTACTGTTACATAATAAAATTATTCTTGTCGCAGAAAAATAAAAACACTCCTGCATATCAGACACGAGTGTCCGGGTGGGAGCGGAGCCATGCTTTTCTCTCAATAATGCACTCAGCAGACTGTTTTATTGGGACCCATAAGGCCTTTCAGAGGTCTAGAAACGGCTCTTCCTGAGTCAAGCAGCCATGTCCTGAGCAGATAGCTGCAATGGAAGACTCCGGCCAGGGTGAGAAAGGGCATGCGCACGTACAAAAGAGCAGCAGGACACATGTAATCAACCATCTAACCACAAACCAGCCTGGCCGTATCGCCTGAAACCAGCACATACTGTAAAAATAATGAAGGCAACAGCCATTTTGTGCAGCTGCTCGTAGATGAGTTATCGTTGCAAAGCCTGGATCATTAATAATGCAGAAGTCACACATGTCATCCACCCAGATGAGGGAGGGCTGGAGCACCAAAGAACAGTCAACTCATAGCACTCCAGTCCCTAGAAAAATATAATTAATACTAGCTAATTACAATTAGAAAGAATAGAACAATAATAATAATAATGACACTAATTAAAAATACTCAGAAGAAAAGGAAAAACCAAAGCCAGGAGAATGAAGGTGTTGGTTCCAGCCACAGTGAAGCAGCACTGCTAATATTGGGGTTGATTTCTGATTTTACACGCCAATATTTACGTGCTGCTAAAGCGTGGCAGGTACGCGAGAGGAGGAGAGGGGAGGAGAGGGAGGGAGGTCCAAACACTCGCCATCACCGGGTCAACCCCATCAAACAGTTTCCACTCCACAGAATCCAGGACAGCTGCGGCGGCCTGGACCTCAGGTGGAACGCCTTTTTCCTTAAAATTCTAAAGCAGCAAATTATGGTTTGCACCTTTTTTCCACATCATTACAAACCATGATGCGCTGCTAAAGCAGTCTAAGGGCCATCCTCTACCCAGCACTGCCAGAGCGACAGGTTCATCTCAGACAGCCTGGACTCGACTCAACAGAAACTTCACTTTTTAAAATCGCACTTGGGGGAACGTTCCCAAACACACACCCACACAAACCGCAGCTGAGCAGGACGTGGGGAGAGAAAAGTCACCATTACCTGCAAGATCAGAAATCTGTTGTGGTCCAGGTACGATGCCGTGGCTGCGCAGCAGAGCCCCGACTTCTCTGAATGTGGCTTTCTTGCCATTGATATAGTAGGCTGAGGAATTGTCTTTGTTGGCAGTCCTGGAGACACAGAATTTGCTGTTGGGGATGACTTCGTAGTCATCTCCTTCCTGACTCAGAGGGGGGGGAGAGGGGGAAGGGGAGGGGCAGAAAACACACACACGAGCTTAGAGCAGAACAGTTCATGAGAAACCCAAAATATTTCGCATGTTCAGATTCACATTTTGGTAAACTGAGATGAGCAGAGCACACACACACACACACACACACACCACATTTAAGAGGTTGTTCTGCTGTTTGACCTGTTGCTCAAAGGCACACTGCAGAAGTCTCACCCCAGCACTCTGAAACTGTGCCATCTATATTTATTTTTAAGGGACGTATACAAAGCGAAAACATGACAGATAAAACTAAATTAGAAAAATGATATGAAGAGGTTAATGTAAAAATTAGCTAGTTTTAAAAATATCCTGGTGTAATCCTATGCTGAGTACACCAACCCCGTGGAACTATTTTTATCAGTTTTAAAAATTGCTAAACAAAAATTTGGTCTCTTTTAAAGACTTCTGTAAAACTTTTATCAACTGGATTTTATTTGTTATAAAATAAAAATAATATAAAAAAAATGTCCACATGCTCTTTGTGTGGACTCATTCTTTCTTTTCAGATAGGCCAAAGCAAAAATAAATGTTTTCTGTGTGTAAAGTGCCCTAAACCTGTTGCTCCTCTTATTGTTCTCACTAAAATCAAATAATAGTCATAATAGTCTGTCACTAAATGGCTCACATAAAAAATAGTTTTAAATAGAGGATTCAAATTTGAGCACTCGAGTCAGCAGTTACACACGTGGGTGGGTGTTCTGAGCTCCTCTGACTAATTTTCCTTTGATTTTCTGTCGCTGCCAGATTCAGCTATAGCGTTTCATTAATCAGATAACAGCAATATCATCTCATAAACAACAAGGTAAAATATCCAGAAAATTTTTTCAAGTTGAATTTTCTCTTAAAAACCTCCTCTCTACAATGATCACTGTAGTACAGAATGTGGTGTGTGTAGAGTGAACCCAAGTAACACAATTTTTTTAAAAAAAATAAAATAAAATAAAATATATATACCTTATCGATAATCTTTTGAAAATGTACCTCCACGGTACAACTTTCCACATCTTTGTGTTTATCAGAGCTGTGAATCAGAACCGAGAGCTTTTTTGATCTTATCTTTTGAGCTCTGTATCCAAACACAAAGAGCATCGAATCTATGACATTGGACTTTCCGCTCCCATTCGGACCAATGATGCAAGAAAACCGCTGGAAAAGAGGCAAAAAATAGAAATAAAAATTACAGAAAATATAAACAACATGAGAGCAGCTGTATTCCATATGGGTGTAATCTTTTTTTTTTTTTTTTTTTAAAGATACCCATTTATGTATCTGGAAAAAAAAAGATAAAAAAAAAAAGACAGAAGAGGGTTTCTCCCTGAATTTAAAAATTCATTCTAAAATTAAATAGCAGTTTTGGACACCGCAGCCATCAGGCGACATAGTCAGACAGAAAGAGGAGAAACAAAAGAAAAGTCAAAGGTGTGAGCAGAAGCCTACCAGCTCAAGTATTTGCCTGTCAGGGTTTGTAACCATGTTTGGTCGTACCTTGTGGAAAGGCCCCAGAATCTGCTCCCCAGCATAAGATTTAAAGTTGCGATTGAGCAAGTGTGTGATCATCAAGCGGGGAGCGCCCGGCTCGTTGGTCATCGCTGGGGGCGGAGGTGCAGGGATGCTGCCCAGGATCTCCTCCAAACTTCGACCGTCGACCTCGGCGGCTTCCCCCTCACACGGATCTGTGACACACACACACACACACAGATAGAGAGAGAGAGAGAGAGAGAGAGAGAGGGAGAGAGAGAGGGACAACTTTTTTTTCTTTTCTTTTTTTTTAATTCCTCCGTTCGAGTCGTTTCAGGTTGGGGACAGTCGGTGGTGCGTTGGGGGAGGGGTGGAGGAGGAAAAAAAAAAAAACCCCAAACAAACAAACAAAAACCAGGGCAGCGAGTTAAAAACCAACAACCCCGAAACAAACAACATTTAAAAAAAAAAAAAAACGGCGACGCAAAGTGGACAGGAGTGATTTCCGTCTTTGTTCTGAGCGGGAGGGTCCGCCGGAGGGGCGAGCATGGCCGCGGCCGCCGCGCCGATCGGAGCCGCTCCGGCGGCCGCGGCCGCGGACGCGCCGCGTCGAGCGGACATCTCAGCGCAAACTTCGGCTCCAGCACAAAGAAAACCTCCTTCTGGGGGCCATCGCGTTGAACCCCGAGCGAGTGTTGCCACACAAAGCAACAGCGGTGTCCAAAAATCCATTGTGCTCACAGGAGCGAACAAACTAAAGGTTTGTAAATGATGATTATTGTTGTTATTGTTGTTGCGCGGGAGTGTTGCTGCTGCAGCAAGGTT
Source organism: Tetraodon nigroviridis (assembly GCA_000180735.1). Taxonomy (NCBI): domain Eukaryota; kingdom Metazoa; phylum Chordata; class Actinopteri; order Tetraodontiformes; family Tetraodontidae; genus Tetraodon; species Tetraodon nigroviridis. The sequence continues at coordinate 470,618 of CAAE01014537.1, read as the reverse complement.
GCCCAGAAAGAACAACGCGGCTTCCTCAAGACAAATGACACTTTTGTGCTCATCTGAGGGGCATCTATGAGCTTCAAATGTGAGATCAAGACGAAAATAACTAAGTGGGGAGAGCGAGGCGAAGCGACGCTTTGGTGTGCTGCACAAACCTCCTCGGCTGCTGCAATTTACCTCGTTTGCCGGAAAGATCCGCAGAAGTGCGCCCGACGGTGTCAAAAACATCCCGAAAATCACAAGACGTTTATTGACGACTGACACATCAAACACAAAAGCCACTCCGCAAACGCGTCGAGGGCTGAAAGAAGAAATTAAGATTCCCAGCTGTTTCAATTGGCCGCCACCATTAAAGGAGTCCACGCCGCGCCATTGAGGGAACACAACTTATTTAGATTCACAGACACCAAAACAGCCTTTGTTACTTGCCAGTTGTCGGTGGTGCCTCCTCCTGGGCCGCTGGAGGGGCTTTCTTGAGGGGGGGTACGTCCAGCTCGTCTCCGGAGTCATCCCGGGGCTGCGACCCTTTCCCCCTTGGCTTGGCGGAGGCGGTCGAGGCTTTCGCAGTTTTCGATGGCATGATTCAAAAAAAATCCTGAAGTTGTCCAAAAACGAAGCTGGTTAATCTACCGGGTCCACTTGAGGTTCGGTTACAGTGTTGTCAGGTTTAAATCATCGCCAGTCAGATCCCACTGCCGCCCATCTGTTAGCTGGTATATTTACACATGGCAATAATCAGCTCTAAACAAACGCTAAAGCAGCCATAACGCAAAGAATACTCTCTTCTCTGTCAGTGCGGGGACTGTCAATCTGCAGGGTGCTTTCGGCGAATGATCTCGCATCAGTGCTGAAGTTTGCGGGACAGAAAGCTTTTGGCACCATCCTGCATCTGCAGACTTTCGCGTTTGATTTTGGGCGTCACAAGCCGGACGGCCAAGGACCCTTGCCATGTTTGGTGGGGGGGTTGGGTGGCCGGCAAGAAGAAAAAGGAAAAAAAAAAAAAAAACTAAAGTAACGTACAACTAGAAAAACAAGTTTCAGTTTAACGCACATTTATTATTTTCATTTTCGTAAAACCCTGACATTAGGTAATGTGCTGGGAAAAAAAAAAAAACTAAACCTAAACCTAAAGCATGATTTTTATTTTACGGTAAAACGCAGCCGTCTTAATAGAACATGGTCTCCAAGGGACAATGTCAGCAGAAGTTAACTTTATTCCCTTCGACCTGAATATTGGGGGCGGTGGTCTGGACAGAACAGCCCAACTAGCCTCTGTACACGCTCGGCCGAGCAAAAACTGGAGCTAAAAGTAACGGCAGTAACGCCACCACGTCCCAATTACGTTTGTCACGTCGATGCGCCAGCTTGTTTAACCAAAGTCATCACTGGCGGACACAAACAGAGGGTTTTATTGTCATTTATGCCGCTGGTACGAGGTTAGCCACCGGAGCTAACCAGCGGCGCTGAAACGCCACAGAAAGGCTAAAGCTAATACAGTAACGCTGCGGCTGTATTTCTGACCCAAATCTATTAGTGGCTAACAAAGGCAGCTCTTTATCTTACACCTTCGCTGGAGTTACACGTCACTTTTAGGCGTGCGTGTGTAAAAACGACTTTTAATTTGAGCGCACTAAAAAGCAAACCCTGCAAATATTTCCAAAGAACGAGTCTGCTACCTAATTTGTTCTTAGTAGGTTAAGTTAGAACTCCAGGAAACTCGCTGTAATGTGCAGCCCCGTTTGGAATTAACGTTGTGTTGCTCAGAAAAAAGTCGGATCCCAGCCATTAGTCCCGCATAAAGCGTCTATTATATACCTTCCAAGATTGGGACACGATCGCTCAAGAAGTCTTGCTTTCTGCTCAAAACCGAGAATTGGTGGAGGTATCCGTTGATCCAAAGATAATCCGGAAAAATTACTTCGTTGTCATTCCGAGGAGCTGTCGGACTCGAAATCTCTAACTTGTAAATGGCGCCTAAACTGCGCCGTCGAACCAAATTCGTTACAACTGACGCAAGGCACCATGGAACATTCGAAGGCTGAGGGGAAAAAACACCAAATTCAAAAAAGGGGAGCAAGCCAACTCCGCCTCTGTCTAAACAGTCCCCGATAGCGACAAAATAGGATAGGCAAAACCATTCGCTTGGCAGCAAAACACAGAGAAGTCTACAAATTAAGTTGAACACCGGATTTAAAGACTTAAATTTCTGTAGTTTAATCGAATGTGTCGTCACAGCTAAAGTCTCGTCCTTCATAATGGGTTATATTTTAGGGGAGAAGTCGTTCGGTCGACCTTATATATCTTTTTACCTAACTGTTTTTAAAATAAATGTATAATAATTCATCCAAAACATACGATACTGAAAAACACTTTTGAAGTCGACGAGACTTTGAACTCTCGCGATATCCTTCAAAGTTGGTACGATCCATTTCAAATCGCCACCACTGGGTCAAGTTGTGATCGTCAGCGTTGAGTTGCGTTTACGCTAAAGATATTTCACAATTTTGGGGTGTTTTTATGGGGCCAGTAATGTTTGCTGTAGCCGGACAACCGAGCTAAAGTGAGCGCTGAGCTTCACAACCCAAAACCGCGAGCATAGCAACGGCTGCAGGTACCGTAGCAACAGCAGACGCTTGATTACATCACTGTTTGGAGCTAGCTTCCACTGCTAACCCACAGTTAAAGTCAGTTTTGGTTTTCGCTTTGATTTAAATTTGTGGATTTGTTTAGGACGATTGTCAGAGAAGAGTCATCATCTCTCGCTTCTTCTTTTTCTTTAGGAATCTGCAACGCACAAAACGATGAGGTTGAAAACGTCGCTGCTGCAGGAACCTAAGCATATCCTTGCACATTTTTAGCTTCTTAAACCTAAATTTATGTCACACTACTGCTCAAGCCTATGTTATATACTTTCAACTATTCCCAAATTAATGTTACTCTTATAGCCATTATAGGTTATTATTTTTGGTTAAAACCCAGAAAATTATGTGTTATACCGTAAAGGTGTAACAGCTGCACAGAAATAATAAAAAGCTGTAAAGGTCTTTCGTGTTTAGAGATGACACCCTTTGTGCTAATTATGTTAGGTTCTATGCAATCAAGCAGAACACCTTGGGCGGTCCCTTTCCTTGACAGCAGATCACATCAGGATCTTGTGAGCTGTGTTGGCTGGACTACGGCGGATGAGCTCTACTCCTGCAGTGAGGATCATCAGATCCTCAGATGGAACCTTCTGACCAACGAGACAACTCTTGTTGTCAGATTGCCAGATGACATTTACCCCCTTGACCTCCACTGGTTTCCCAAAGCTGTCGCTGGCAAAAAACAGAATCAGGCAGAGATATTTGTCCTTAGCAGCAGCGATGGTACGTTTTTATATTACTCCAAAAAGCCTATAAAGTGCTGATGTCTGGCTTTGTGAAAAATAAAAAGAAGATTAGTCTATATTCAGGGTACATTAGACATGTACACACTGAATAGAAATGTTGAGTTATGGCAGGTGATATGCGGTCACAAACTAATGGCAGTGTAGGATTGCAGAAACACACCCACAAACTGAAGCAGCAATTTCGTCTGGACCCGAGTGTAGTAAAATCTCAGCTTCGATATTCCCTACTTTAACCCTCAATTTCTTGCCTTATTTGAGTGAAATATAGCTGAGCAAAAAAACCCCAAAAACTGACTGCAGCATTTTTTTTTCTCTTTACCACATTGATTTGCGCCTAATGGTCTTGTCACACATCATAATTTAAATGTGGACTTTTGTGTATAAATATGCAAAATCGTACTGTTTGGTCCCTTTAACTTGTAGAACTTTTGTAATATAACCTGGGCAGAGTTTTCAAGTACCTAAAAATAAAAGAAAAATTACCCCCCCCCACCACCACCAAAAAAATTCACATGCAAACAAGTAGGAGAAAAACAAGCAGATTTTATTTTGCTCAGTACCTGCTGCGTAAATATAATCCAGCCTCCGTAGCATGTTTAAATATAGTCTTTTGAGAATGCAGCATCATGCTGGCTTGCAGTTGCCGACCACCCAAAATTACATAGTACATTCAGATTTTTTGATACAGGCTACCACAAAGTATATGTTAGACTACAGTCTTCTTGAATTGCCTCTATGCCTGATCGCACTTTATTTATTGTGATTGCCAAATTGATTTTAGTTTAACTCCAGATGTGGGAGCACTGGGAACACTGTAGCTGTGTCACTTTTAGATGTTGGACCATAATTTACCCATATATATATATTTTGTCAAACCTATCCTGGTCATGTGTCTCTGGGCTTCAGCTCGTGCTAGCTGGAGAGAAGTAAAGCTTTTTTTTGTCATTTAACAGGGAAGTTTCACCTGGCTTCTAAGGCAGGGCGCATTGAAAAGAGCGTAGAAGCGCACAAAGGAGCGGTCTTGGCTGGAAGGTGGAACTTGGACGGGACTGCTCTTGTAACAGGTCAGGATGACGGGGTCAAACATTCCACATGAATGTTGCCATTTTACAGCAAAACGCCTGTTTAGACAGCACCTGCAGTGAAGTGTAGATGAATTGTTGAATGGAAAGGCTTCTGAAGAATGTGGGTAAGCATCTCCTATTTGACATGTACTGTACATGCAAGGATAAGAGAATTTTGGGGTTCTTAGCCATCTCTTATGGGTCCAGGTTTGCTAATAATGTTGAATATTGGTTCTTATCCAGAGTGGCAAACACCAAATTTATCATGAAAGACCCACCAAGCATGAAGTAGATCAGCTGTATTGGTGCTTTACATATAAAAACCAGAGAAAGTGCTTAAATTCATTGTTAAGATAATATTTCCATGAATTCATTCACATCTTATTCTGGGTCACTTTGTCTGCTTTTGTGATCACTACTAGCTGGAGAAGATGGGCAAATCAAAATCTGGTCAAAAAGTGGGATGTTGCGCTCAACGCTGGCCAGCCAAGGTGAGACTAGAGGATTGAAAGTTTCTTTACACCTGGATTCTCTAATCACCAGGTAGTTAGTGATCACTGAGGTAACTGTAGACGTATTCTGATGTCACGTGTTTCAGCTACCTTAGATGGAGACACAAGTCAACTGTACACACTCTTGTCTGCTGGTAAAAATCATCATGTTGTTCCTTCTGCTGATGGGCAGTGATCAGACAACAACCAGACATCAAGTCGGTCTCTCAACAGAGCTGCTTTTCTAGCCACATTTGACCTGTCAGCCAATATTCAGAGCATAAAATACCAAATTTATTTCAACTAGAATGAATGTCGACGTTATTAAAGCAACATAGGATGACAGAAACCATCTTTTGGACGTTCGTGTTTTAGACTTATTCTGACTCGCAGCCTAACAGATGATGATCAGTTGTGCTTCAGCCTTATGTGTCGGTGCTTTCACCTCATCCATCTTTATTAACAACCTGTCACCATCACATCTGGGTCCTTTCTGACAACCAGCCTGATTGGGTTAGTACGGCTTGGTGTTGCCAGATGTAGATTAATCAGCCCCGCCCACCAGGGTTTTTAAAAACCTTTTCAGTGGACTTTCCTAAAGGGACAAAAAAAACGTGTTCATAAATGTAATCTTGTACAGATTGTTGGTCGTCCTAAGCGAAAATACTTGCTGTTTGTGTGTTTGTGCAGTCTATTCTGGGCTGGAGTTGGTCCTTACTCACAACTGAAGTTTACCTCTGGTGTTGAAACGGACTAGAGTGACGTTACAAATTGTGTAATAAATAACTGGAAGCTGCGGGAAAACTTAGCTTGGAGAAATTCAAGCCCAGTTTGTAAAAACATCATTTTAAGCCTGGCAGTTTGCAGAGTGAGCTGTTGGGTGGTGTTTGGCTCCAAAGAGGTGGAGAACACCAGCATGTGCAGCAGGAGCGCTATCAAATTTACAATACACGCAATACGCCAAAGGACACGCGCGCCACTCCAAGTTGGATTGCTCGCACAACAGACTCGTGCAGACACAGAACGGCATGGTATTTTTTATGTGAAAGAGCGAGTGAGCTGCAGCTAGAAGGAGGGAGGGATGGAGGGAGGGATGAACTTGCTTCAACCTTTCAACCTCATCGCCTTTGTCAGATTTAGATCATGTGACCATTTGGCATTTGTGAGAAACCACATGCACCTGGAGAGAGGTTAAACGTCAAGCCCTTTGCCCTCCACACGCGCGTACCTGCCAATCCAACACACACACACACACACACATTTTCCTTGAAAGCTTTCTCAGCTGCCTTCAGAGTTAATCGCTGCTCCACAGGCTGAATGAGGTTAGGGGAAATCTGACACCTTTGGAGAGGAGGCCTTAGCTCTGTTGTACCCCAGAGCCGGTGTTCAGAGTTAAATGCACAAGAAAAAAAAAATAGAAATTGATTCAAATGGACAGAATTGTTATTATGAGCATTTTCAGTTCTGTAATATTGAATCATGAATCAAACGCACTCTCGTGCTCCTGTAAACTGGTCTGTTGGTTTTGATTCACCAGCTGTGCTTTTGCGGATCTTCCAGGATCTCCTGTGTTTTCCGTGGCCTGGGGTCCAAACTCCGACAGAATCATCTACACGTCAGGACGCCAGCTCGTCATTAAGCCCTTGCAGCCCAGTGCAAAAGTCACCCAGGTGTGTGTTCTGTTTAAGGTTAAACAGAACTTGAACTCGTATCTTTGATAAAATTGGCAACAACATTTTACAAAAGTGTACAGCTGTTTTATTCAGCATTAGTCTATTTAAACAGCTTTGTACTATAACTATTTGGCAAAAATAGACTCAGGACTTTTTTTTAAAACTCTTAACACCCATTGTAACTGTAATAACCACAGTAATCTAGCTGCTAATGGAAGGTGTAAAGGCCTACGCTGCAGCAGCTTTATGTTGTAGTCACCATCACCACCACGTATGCTGTAGTCCTCCTCGGCTCGCCGGCTTTTACTGTGCTGCTGCGGCTCTTTGCGGTTCAGCGGTCAGCGAGATGAATTACACCACGTTTCCTCACCAAGAGGTCATTTGTACTTCCCCCTAAATGTATCTGCCCCGGTCCTAAACGATTTGGTGCGTTGCCTATATCTCCCAGAGCCAAGAAACTGCGTCCCTGTTTGCGGAATCTGAAGTTCTGACTTCCTTCGGAACCTTTCTGCAGATGTGAGACAAACAGAAATTAGACGGCAATGAAACATGACCAGGATCAAAATCCAATTACATGCTTCTTGTATCCATTTAAATATGCTGCTCATGTATGTATTTCCTGTCCTGACTGGACTCCGTGAAAAGTCTATATGTCTTTTTCTCTGTCCTCCTGCTTCAGTGGAAAGCCCACGATGGTTTTGTGATGAAGATCGACTGGAATTCGGTGAATGACCTCATCCTCTCAGGTGGAGAAGACTGTAAATATAAGGTGGGGAGATTTTTGAGATGTCCTCTGGGCGTGTTGCATCTTTGCCTTTTTTCACCAAACTAAACACATCCCACCAAAACAGGTGTGGGACAGCTTTGGCCGGCTGCTCTTTTCCTCGTCGGCCCACGACTACCCAGTCACCTCCTTGGCCTGGGCACCGGATGGTGAGGTGTTTGCTGTGGGTTCCTTCAACACGTTGCACCTCTGTGACAAGACCGGGGTAAGAAATCACTTTTTTCTTTGTTTCTACCACACAATATAGAATGTTCCAGACAAGCAGATACGGATTAGGAAAAATGTCTGGAGCAAACCCACGTTTCTCTAAAGTTCAGTTAAAAATGAACACTTTTAAGACTGCTTCCTCTGCAGTCTTCTGTATTCATGGTTCAAAAAGCAAAGGTTGCGCAGTCACTTACTCGTTTTCCTCTAAAGCTAAAACTGGCTGTTGCAGTTTGTAATTGAGTTTAGAGGCCTACAGATCCATCTAGCTGTATCGATATGTGGCTCGTTTGAACAATAATTCAGTCAAATAAATGAAAAGTCCCCCGTGTTTACCCTCTGCCATGTCTGCATTTCAAACAGCTTCGAACCTATTATCCAAAATCTTTTAAACAGAGATTGAAGAAAATCAATATTTGCTCGTAGAAATCACCCACAGTTGTCTGTTTCTCTGACAAACGGGATGTTTGTTTGAGGCAGCAGAATGTGGAGAACCTCACATTCTGAGGAACAAACAAGCCTCAAGACTTTGGAATATTAGGGGCGAAATCTAGGTGTCCTAATCCAATTTCCCATAACCCAAAAAGTAATTTTATGTGTCTGTAGAAAGAACAAAGTCTGTGTGTGTGTTTTGTCTTTTCAAAGATTTCATAACTATACCTTGGTAAGTGTTGGATTCCAAAAGAAGACTGGTGAAATGTCCTGTTCTTCTTCAGCTCTATTGGTTTTCTGAGACGGAGCCAAGAATTTTATGAGTTTTTGTAAACATTTCCAGATTATAGCTGTTAGCTGATGAAACCTTGTCAGCTTTAATGCATTTTTCCCCCTCGCAGAAACACGAGAGAGATTATTAGAACATAAAGATAAAATTCTTCATGTGACACAGTGAGAGTCCGACTTTATGACATTTATTAAATAGCAATAGTTCATTTTAGCCATTATGTGTTTGTTTCCATGGACGGCCTCTTCCATTGTTTTGCTGTTGCGCCGTGACAAGTGTCTTAGTTGACACAGTGCAATCAGGATGATAATGATGACAATTACGCTTCTGCTCTGCTCTGACCGGAGAAAGGGAGCGCTTGTCTTCATCTCCCTAAGCCCCTCAGAGATGGCGCGTGCTGTATAGTGTGGGAGGTTTTCTCAAGAAGAGGATGGGGGAAGGGAAGCTCAGAAAGAGTTGAGAAAAAGAAAATCCCTGGGTCTGTGTGCATCGAGGTGCTGGATTTTAAGAAAACTCCGCTTTCCTTAGGCAGGATTTTGGGTCTTTGCACTAACGTTCAGTGTGATTGTGCCTGTCGGGTTGCACACAAACACAGTGGCCCTAAACACCTTTCCTGGGCGGGTCATGTGGTAATCACAAACACAATGTAGAGTTTGAGAAGTGAAAACTGTCTTAAAGTTCCTAGTCTAACTAATCAGGGGGATCATTCTGTATCAGCTGCTATGAAACTGTGCACTTTAACATAATGTTGCTGGCTCAGCAGGATCAGTCCTGCATGTTTAACTCCTTCAACTCTCAACCCCCCCTCCCCGGCCTTATCGCCACAGAGGGACACTCACACGCAGGCGTGTACAGACGGACAGTATACAGGCCTGACTCCCCGGGAACCATCGGCCGCGCACGTCCAGCAAACCAGCTGTGCTCCCAAAACCAGACTTTGTTTTTCCGTCGCTCATTAACGTGGCTTTATTATCAAATTATCACAAGCCGCTGACTAGTTTCGCTTCGTCTTTACGGCCCGTGCGGCCCTCTTGTGCGCAGGGCAGCATTTCTTCTTTACAGGATGTTCACCAGGGTAGAATGCACAAAGAGTTCCACTGTCCTTTTTACAAGATCTGGCAGAGACAATAAGTCAGTGTGTGTCTGCGTGCCCGCCGTGCTGTGTGCGTGTGCCCACATGCCTGCGTGTGCGCATGTGCGGCCGTTGCCGCGCAAATGCGCCGGCGAGACAGCAGTCCATTTTTACGAGGCACTGCAGCTGGTGTCTAGCGTCTGGACCCTGTCACGATCCCTGACACTGTCAGTGGCTAACAAGTAGTGCTTATTGTGCCACGGCTAGCACCCTCTGGCTTCCCCCCTCCACCCTCCTCCGCCCTCCTCCCCTTCACCCTGCCCTTGTTTTTTTCACTGCTTGTTTTTGTTCTTGCCTCTGTACACCCACGCTAACATAATATAAATATAATAGCTGTTGGGATTTAGATTCTCAGCTCTGAAACAATATTTTTTTAATCTTTTTGATATATTTATTGAGAACTAGTCTTTTTTTTTTTATATAATGTACCGCAAGGTAAGCAGTGAAGTCCCCAAAGCCGAGACAGTCCATTTTTTGACTACTTTCATTCTAAAAATGATTACTAATAGGTGATAGTTTTTTCTGTGATTCTCAGCAGGCTTGTCATTACATGTCCCTGTTGCATGTTGCATCACTGTAGGTGGTGGCAAAGCGTCATCTGCAGCAGTCTGGCTGCATTCAGGATCAGAATGTCATCACAGGCCTCAATTAAATTTTGTCTAAGAGGTCAAATATGCTGGATAAGTAGATATTTTAGCCAACCTTAACAAGATTGCTAAACCTGCACACATGCAGAACGCACCGATGTTCTGTTTTCACATTACAACGTTATCAGGAACTCGAATCAAGTGAGGAAATATCCACATTCAGCATCTTTAGTCAGGAGAATTCCATTTAGTAGATAAGTATAAGTCTCCCTTCTCACCGGTCCATGCCTCCCTCCTCTTTGTGTCAGGCTGTGTTGGCCTTGCCAATAACCCCCAGGCTCCTTTTACCTTTTCTTTTTTTTTTTTTTGGGGTGAGGCCCTGGAATCCCCTCAGGGCCTTTCTGAGCCGTGCTCAGCAGCAGTGTTCTGGGAATGGGCCCGCTTCCAGTTGGAATCACCACAGCGTTTTCTTTCTTTCCTTCCTTTCTTCACTCCAAGGTTAAATTTACACTTAAAGTTTTTGCACGTGGGGCCCGTGGGACGCAGATTTCATCCCGGGGGGCTCATACCCGGGGTATGGGTGGGGGTCAGTGCACCTTCGGTTCTGTACGCCGCAGCGTTTTGCGTCTGAGCGCGGGTGGAATGCGTCCTTCGAGCGAACGGAGCGGCTCTTCGTCTGTGGAGCCACAGCTGTCTTTCTCATGTCCATTTGAAAAGCCACTAAGTGTCAGTTATTCTGCCACTCCACTTGTAGTCACACGTTATTGCCCCCCCTCCCTTCCGACTCATATGGTGTGCCCTTCTCCCAAATTTCCAGCTCCGACCAGTTTTGGGCTGATATACCTGAGTCAGTGCTGGCAGTTTGCTGCCAGTTATTAGTGAGCCAACATCTGGAAATTACCGCAGCTAGAAGATAATAAAACAGCCCAGAGTTCTGGTCCTGATTGTGAACCACCGTTAGCATGAAAAGGCCAAAAAAAAGTTAGCATAGATTTATTAGAGTGCAAGACTGTATCTGTTTTCATCAGGGCAGAAGGCAGCAGACATTCGCAGACGTGCAGGAACTGTGCGTTAAATCCGGATTTTGACGAGGAGTGCGTGCATGTGAGAAAAGATGGCAAGGTTTTGGGGTTTTTTTTTTCATTTAAAATTTTCTTTCAAACTTCTTGAGTTGTGATTGTGTCACAGGGAGAGGGAGAGAGCCGGGGAGCACTGTCAGACAAAGAGAGTCCTGAGTCAGCACCAGAACAGTTTTCTCTCCAGGCAAACTGGGCAGGGCTACTTCTCCTTCGCTCTCTCCCTTCTCCCTCACTCTTGCTCACCCATATGCTCTCTCCCCCCTCGGTGCACACATGTGCGTGCTCTCCTTCCTTCTCCTTACAAATTTGGGCTATTGCATGCTATTTTTTGCTCACTGCATTTCCTCCCCCTTCCCTCGCTCCCTTCCAACAACAAACTGCTACAAAAATGATTTGGGGAAAAGAAAAAAAAAAGTGATACTGGATTCGGAGTTTTTGTGTTTGAGTCAGTGCTGCTGTGTGAACTGGGTAAGGAGAAATGGCTTGTGTGGACTTTTATGCCCCTCTAGAGTTGAGCAAAAGCCTCTGCACTGGGACCCAGAAAGAAGGGAAGCTGAAAAAGTCAGCCTGTGCAGGAGTAATGTGGAACTGTCCAATATATCCCGTAAAGTTGGCCTAGCGATGCCTGGTCTCCATAAAAGACGGCGGTTTCTCCTTCCCCGTAGTTTCTCTCTTTCTCCTTTTTCCCCTGGCTCTTTTTTTTTCTCCTCCGTCTCCCCGTCCTTCCCTCCCCCCACGGCTGGAGCGAGTACACGACAGCGAGACAGTGCCCTGCCAGCTCTGCTGCCAGAGTCATCATTCTCCGTGGCACTAAATCAGCACCTCCACTCGCTAGACAAACACGTCAAAGGGAGAGGGAGGAAAAAAGGCCGAACAAGAGAAAGAGTTACACCGAGTGACGAAAGGGAGCCAAACAAAGGTGATTCGTGCAAATAGGGGGGAAAAAAGGGAGCACATGTTGAACTGGGGTATCGCTTCAGGCTGTATCATCAGCCCAGACTTCATTAAAGGCTGGTATTGAGGTCTGGGGCCGCTGCTGAGTCAGAGGGCCAAAAAAAAAGATTTCTTTTAAATGGGAAATGGGTTTACTTCAGCTGTAGCTACTTCCTTTTTTAGGCTATCGGTGATAACATGTAGGTGCTGCTGGAGTTGAGGTTAATTCACTTAAAGTAGCTGCTTTCACCAGCTATTGCGTAACACTTCACAGGCACGCTTGTCCAAAGAGCATCTCATAAAAACCCATTCCAGCTTATTAGTGTTTACCTTCTCAAACTCTTTACCCTGCATGTACACCGCGGGATGGAGGGCCCTGTGTGATCCCGCTGGTTGTGAGTAATCATCGGCAGGGCACAGGTCCTCGAAGGGCCCGCGTTTATGCCGTTTATTGCATGCTAAAGCAGTCAAATATCCAAATTACCTTTGTGGCGATGTATGTTTGCAAAGGCATGTGTGCTTAGAAGGTGCTAATAGAATTCTGCTGCCCGGCTCACAGCTGTGTCCTGCTGATGAGTCCCAGGAGGGCCCCGGCATATGTCTATGGTTACCAGCCATGCTGCAGCTCCAGCATGAAACCACGTGTAGATACTTACCTACTCTCTCTCTCTCTCTCTCTCTCTCTCTCTCTCTCTCTCTCTCTCTCGCTCGCTCTCTCTCTCTCTCTCTCTCGCTCGCTCTCTCGCTGCACCCTTTTCTCATCCATCCTTCTCCGCTCTCTGTTTCCCCGTTTACGCTGCCAAAGCCCAACTTGTGCCACTCTACAATCACTCAGGCACAGTCTCTGTATCTTATTAACTCAGCCAAGTAGGTTTTTCAGTTCAGTGATTTACAGAGCTCCTCTTCTAGGCCTATGTTTAGAAACTGGTATATATTATATCTATAGCGATTGTGTGTTACTGCAGGATTGGGGAATGCGAGTGGCCTGTTTTGCAGCAGACAAAGAAAACATTTGAAGTGCTCTTAAGCCTGCTTGGTGTGTAATGGGCACTTTACAACTTGTAAATAGTCCTGATGTTGTGATGCAGGTCGTAATGTTTTAAAAAAATAAGATGTTTTACACATGCACATTTAACAAGTGATGCTTGGATCAAACCAAGTCAATATAAAAGGCTAAGCTGCACTTTGTCAGAACATTAAAACAAATGTGAGCGTGTAGACTTTCCTCAAAGTAGTGGTAGGAATGTAGGTCAAGCCAAGCTTAAAAAATTAGATAAAGGCACTTAATTTTTACTTTTAAGCTAATTTCTGTAATTTATGTAATTCTTGACCATCTCCTGTCCACGAGTTTCCACCAGCAAGTATTTACTCTTGCACTGTTTGGTGCCAAAAACAGATTTATCAGCATATTTGTTCTATGTTGGTTTATGGCCTCCAAGTGAAAAGGTTCTGGGTTTGATACAAATAGGTGGATGGACTTATCCACCAATGGGAGGCGGCCATATCTAGTGGCATCTGTGTATTTTCAGTAGTTTGGGAGTTTTTTTGAGCAGCTGTATATGCACATCCAGACCGCCCTCAGTCGTATGGTCAACCCCATCCCCCCTGCGGTCAGACTGATATTTACAACAGTCGCTGAAAAACTGATGAATCCTCGTTCCGCACGCCCACTTTGCTGCTCGTCTTCTTCCTTTAGTACAATTGGAGATGGTTTTCATCTCTGAGGGAAGATCAGGTGTCGGCGTTTTCGTGCGTGCTTGCGCGCCGGTGTAACCTCGGCGTGCATCGGACACGGCAAGTTACGCTCTGTACCTGCGCTGCCAGGTCCCGTCTTGCACACAGGCTAAGTGAAGCCAGCTGGCTCTGCAGAAAGTCTGCCATCTGTTCTGATTTATGTAAGACTTTTAACTCTGAATTAGGTTGTCTTGCAATAAGTACCACGACTACGGCGATTAGGTAATAAGGCATCCCTCAGTGTTCCTGCGACCAGTGTTGAAATCAAATGATCTGGTGCTTTTTACTTGTAGTAACCAGTTTGTGTGGACGATTCACCACAACGAGTCCTTTATCTTCTCTTTTTCTGCTCAGTTTTTCTGTGGGATCATTTCTAACTGACTCCCGATGTACGTTTCATTGTCACAGGTAAATACGGGCAGCACGTCATGTTTCCATGTCGGGGGGGGTGGGGGTAGGAGGGAAGCAGCAAGCGGTCAAGGCAGACATATTTAATGCTTCTGAAGTATTGGGGCTGAATCAGCAGATAGCTCCACTGGGAGCCATTAGTCCAGACACGTGTCATTAACCCTTTCCCTGGCCCGAGCTGGAACCCCACCCACCCCCACTCCGCTTTAGTCGGGGCTGCAGAGACGGGATCGCTGTTTCAGGTGGTGCAGATAGAAAGAGGGGGGATGGGTGAAGCACTTGCATTTATTCATTCTTTGGTTTCCTTTTTAAATGTCTCTTTTTTTTCACCTTTTCTCGAAATAGCATGTTTCAGATGCTGCTCAGTTTATCTGCCAAAACTGTTTTCTTCTGACTTTTCCTTTAGTGTGTAAGGCTTATAATTCCTGGTCAGGGTTATATAAGATCTAATCAATTTTTTTAATAGTTGTTTTCAAGTTTTCATGTTTAAACTATAAACTTGGCACATTATGAAGGTAAAGAGCAGCGTTGCTGTTGCTAGCAGGCTTGGAGCCGAAGTTTGGGGGCGACGTTGTCACTGAGTGCTTTTAAAGCGGAGCTGAGCGGAACCTTTTTGCAGGCCTCTCCGTGCTGGCCACGGCTGCAGGGCAACAATAAAGAGAAGGGGGCAGGCCCACAACACCTGCCAGTCTTAATGTTAAACACATGTCACGAAATGCAGAGAGAGCGTGCACGGGGAAGGGAGGAGGAAGAGGGCAGGCACACCACTTCCAGAGGCCTGAAAGAGCTTCGGTTTTGGATCACTGATCGACTCTGATTTCTAGGCGCAAGGTGCATGCGCATGCCCGTGTGTAGGTTCTGCAGAACTTACTTAAGCTAATAGTTTACATTAAATGTGAGCTTGACAGGAAAACACAGCAAAAAAAAAGCAAACATACGTGGGATGCATGTGGGGAATGGGGAATGTTCTGTTTGGTGCTGCATATAGACCAACCTACAACAACACGCATAGCTGTTGTGTGTTCATGGCTGCATGCACTGTATAAGCTCGTTATAGGCCCCCCCACCACTTGGAGTCGAGCTGTAAAGTGTACGTCATGTCTGCCACCTTGTCCCTGGACACAAAGCCACCCATTGTGGCGGGCACGGCCCGCTGACCGTAGCGTGAAAGCCTGCTGCAGGAACTGGAGGGTCGACCCATCTCCCGTAGCTTATTGGTCCTTCCATTTGGCCATCGTGTCTGTTTCTGTACGTTCATGTTGATCTGGGTCACGAGGCAACCCTGTGGGAAGTCATTTGGGCAACCAGAACCTGAAGTAGAACATTGTTGTGCATCGTTTCTAAAGAGCTGACGTCTCTGTTGACCAACCTTCATTGACTCTAGGACTCAAAATCCAGGGGTCTTCTCGGTGAGGGCCAAACTTTTATGAAGTTAGTGCTGTGATCTTTTTTTCTCGAGACTCTATGGAAAAAATGTGGAAATCCCCCACGCCCTTGTTTCTTAGTCACGCGCTGACTAAAATTTCTGATCCATCTGTTGTGACCGTATCTTACTGTTCTTCCTCTTTCACACATGCAGTATTTACACATGTCACAAACCACCCGCACATAAACACACGGCATTAAACCACTGCATGCACACACATACACACACATGTCTCACACCAAACACTCATTCTGACTCGCTGGCCTTCAGACCGACTCCAGGAAGAGTCGAATGGCTCGGTGTGTTAAAAGCATTAGGTGCGCACGGTTCCAGCAGCGCTCTTCGGGACTATATCAAATGTCTTGCTTCATCGCAATCTGCTGCTTACATTCAGCTGCATTACCGACCCTCCATCTATCCCCCCCCCACCCCCCACCCCCATAAGATTGTTTACCATTCACCACTTTAATGAAAAATGGTCTAAGCTGAAAAGCGGAGGAGATCCCTTACATGTTCAGCCTTGGGCCACGCGCCGTGGCTCCTTTAATTACACACACAGACCGTTCCCGAGCAGCGTTTACAGTATGGACGATGTCTGGAACTTGCTCCTGCACACCGTAGGTCGGTGCACCAAGGACAAGGTCAGGGAGGATAAGCCGAGGTGACGCTGGCAGCTGAAGGTGAAAGTTGCGTGGGAAAGCCAGCGGTAATTACCGCAGAGGGATTCCAGGTGTACCGCACCGACAACAACAAATGAGAATCAGGAGCGACAGGCGCTTTCTCTGCAACTGCCATGACTTATGAGTGAATGTCCTGGAACCACAACAAACTGGAAAACTTTGAACTGCTGTTGGACCAGAACTGTATCTGCAGATTTATGCTGAATCGGGATTTTTTTTAAATGTAGAAGTAAAAGACAAGGAGGAAAAAAAATACACCGTTGGCTCCTGCAGATACTACAAAGAGTTGCATATCTCTTTCAGCATCACTGGCCATCATTAAGCGCAGTTTATTGCTCTGTGTCTGTTCAGCATATTCATCAGCGTTTGGCTTTGAGTTTGAAGACTCGTATATTATCCGTGTACCCCTGGACCCCCTCCCTCCCCGTAGGTAAGCATTTTGGTAAACTATTCTTCCTTTTTCCTTCTTTGTCCCTGACTTGTCTAGTGGTCCTACGCCGTGGAAAAGACCAACACACTTAGCATCTTTCACCTCGCCTGGTCCGCAGATGGCACGCAGCTGGCCGGGGCCTGCAGCAACGGGCACGTCATCTTTGCCCATGTGGTGGATCAGCACTGGCAGTGGAAGAATTTTGAAATCACCCTCACCAAAAGGAGATCCATGCAGGTGTGGGAGGGTTCTCAGTTTTATCTGAACAGGTTTAAGGTGTTAGTGGCTGGTTACCATTTCGGTGGACTCATTTGATCGGGTTCAAATTCATTTGGGCCCATTTGGCGTAAGTCTTGTTTCTTTTATATTAAGCCTCAGAAGTTTAGAAAAAAGACCAAAAAACTTGGTTGAGAGCTGTGTCAGAGAAATCAAAACATTATATGTCTCAGTTGTCCTGATGGACTGCACTCCTGCTGCACTCTCATACGAAAGCTGCAATTGAAATAATGGGACATTTCCATATTTGTACATAGAAAACATGTTATTGGTTTAAAGATCTTTTGGCCACACTTTCCATGTTCTCAGCGATACCATTGTATGCATGTCGCTTTGTAGTCATGACTATGCCAGTCCACATACTTCAACAACCAGCAGCTTTACGTGAGGAAAACAATTTAGCCTGACCAAATGAACACAGCCAACCTCTGTTGGGTCAGCACAACAGGATAATTGAAAAATACAGTGTGAGTTAATGTGCCCCGCAGAGCGGCCGAGGCTTCCAAGGCCTCGCCTGGTTGTGGCCGTATATTAAAGCACGACCCTCCCAGCGTGCCAGCGTGCAGCCCCGCTGTGACAATGAGCAGTCTGTCCTGCTGCTTCTCTCGCTCCACCATTCTCTGCTGTTTAAACCAGTTCTGACCACAA
This sequence comes from Tetraodon nigroviridis, assembly GCA_000180735.1. Taxonomy (NCBI): domain Eukaryota; kingdom Metazoa; phylum Chordata; class Actinopteri; order Tetraodontiformes; family Tetraodontidae; genus Tetraodon; species Tetraodon nigroviridis. The sequence continues at coordinate 452,966 of CAAE01014537.1, read as the reverse complement.
GGTAGCATTTACATGCGGTTAACACGCCCAAATATACAGACTCAGGCGCACGCTTGTGTATTTTCTGATGCAGACACACACACACGCAAGGCTACGGATGCGTCTGTGCCAAGGCGCACCTTCATTCACCACGGACATCTTTAGCAAGTGCATTTTATGCAAACCAGACAAAAGTAGGATCATCAGCCGTTTCTGTTGAGTCCTGCTGGCACTTTTCTGTCTTCCTCCTCCCCCTCCTCTCCTCCTCTTAGTCCTTTTTAAAAGTACACATCTGCCTGTGGTTTCTGAATAAGCCAGCTAAATTTACCACCTTGCGGTCCAATGTTTTTTATTCCTGGTTGTGTTGCATGTAAATTTGGCTCGCTGGAGGGAGCCGGGGAGGAAGATTTGTAAAGCTGTAAAAATACCCACACCTTTCACCTGGCGCTGGGGGAAAAGAAGGCCTTTTCATTCATTCACAGAGAGAGCAGGAGGGAAGTATTTATCTGTGCATGCGCACACTTAAAACTGAGGGGGGGGATGCTTTCTTAGACCAGACTACAGTATATATGAGCACGCTGTGAACTGTTTCCTCTGCATGGTGGGAATGAATACATGTTAGTGTCTGCGCCACAGTGTTCGCCACTGTTAGCGCTGCTAAGCCTCAGCGAGTGAATTGTTTAATGTCTGCAATATATTTGACCCTATTTTCCCAGGTGCAGAACGTGATGAATGACGCCGTGGACGTGTTGGAGTTTAGAGACCGAGTCATCAAAGCCTCTTTTGCACATGGGCACCTTGTGGTTGCCACTTCCCTACAGTGCTACGTTTACAAGTCAGCAGCCTGTTTTTTTCTTCTTCTTCTTCTTCTTCTTCTTTTTTTAACCATCACCAAGTTGTTTTTGTCATTTTTTGTCAGAATGCAAATCATATTTTGAACTTCTTAACATCTCTCACATAGTCTTGTATCTCCTTTGTTCTGTATTCTGTTTTTGTATCATTCTGTATATTATGAGTGTGTGTGTTTTTATTTATTTTTTTAATTTTTCAACATCCATCCATTATTTGTGTTGTGTTTATCACAGATCCAATAACTGGAACACCCCTCTCATCTTTGACCTGAAGGAGGGAACGGTGAGCCTCATCCTACAAGCACAGAAGTGAGTCAGGACCATCTGCCGGTGTTTTAGTGCTCCATCCTTGCTCAGACCCGGCTGCGGTCTGCGCCATCCTGCTCTATCATAGACTGAGGTCGAGTGAAACCATTTGCAAGAAATTAGATTAAAGTGGAGTAGCTCTTGTACAGCGCTCTGGTGCAGTGACCTTGATACTCGGTGTAGAGCTGCAGTGGATCAATTGCAGGCTGCTCTGAAATCACTGCTGAGTTTGATGACTCCTGTTAAGTAAGTCGTTGCTTTTTAACGGCCGCCTCACACTTGAAGTCAGTCGATAAACTCCACTCGTTCCCTCATCATCCCTTCCTGCTGCGCTGTACACAGACACTTATCCCTCGCCCTCTCTCCCTCCTCCCCTGTCCTCCCACAGACACTTTCTGCTGGTGGATGGTGCTGGGTTGTATGTGTTTTCCTACGAGGGTCACTTGATCTCTGCCCCAAGGTTGCTGGGTCTGAGGGTGGACATCATAAACGCACAGGGCGTCTCCCTTAGCAACGACACCATTGCCATCAGGGACAAGAGTGAGGAAAAAGGTGACGGATCGGCTGTCACCGCAGCGGAAACTCTCAATTAAAAACGCTGCTGTTGTTGGTAAATTTTGTTTCTCTACATCTCACAGTCATCCTTGTCTTTGATGCCCTAACTGGTAAACCCCTTGGAGATGGAAGGTCTTTAACACACAAGGTGGGTGATAGCTACTATATTTTGGAAACGACCTCAAGTGCTTTCATGTCATTATCAGATATGTTTTAAGCACAAATTTGCTGCTATTGACATCAGACAATAGCCACAGTCAGGATTAGTCAGCGGGCTACATCCATATCATTTTGATTTCTGGCCACATGTTCAGGCCAAAGCCAAGCAAAACACGCTTCACTCAGCTTTTTTCTGTGATTTCCTTTCAGAATGGTGCGTGTAATAATATCCATTTCTCTAAATCTCTCTAAATTTTATCGTTTAGCACACTTTTCTTCTTCTTCTTTTCACCTTTTGGGACCTGAAAGCTTGGATTTCCATCATTTTGGCTCACCGTAATCCTTCATAGAACATTCGGAGCTCGAGCTGAGGCGCCAGGCCACCGTCAATTCACACGCACAGGACCAGGTGGAAAAAACATGTTGAGGAATAACAATGTACCAAATCGGAGGGATGAGTCCGCCTTAACCTTCACGCACAACATGGATCACATTTCTGCACTTGTTGTGTCAAACACACACACACACGCACCAGAAAGAAAACAGGAAGGACTTTAGAGTGCGAGAGTTTAAAAAAAAAGGCTGAGAGGAAGGAAATAAATGGGGGTAGCATTTTAGCAGTATTTAGTGTTTGTCAGCGTGGCGCTCTCTGCCAACAATCCACAGCTCCCAGACACGACACCGGGGCCAGCTGGCTTTGAACACACACACACACACACACACACACACACGCTCTCACACACATCTCCCTCCTCTGGACACTGTCTGAAGACACCTGTCAGTAAAGACTGTTAGGTCACGTTTTTTTTTTGTCCTCCCTTCGTCGTTCACTCGTCTGCTCTTCTGCACGTTGTTATTCCCATGTAGCTGGAGGTGCTGGAGATCGCTCTGGATCAGTGCGGGCCGTCCGCAGAGAGAAAGATCGCCTTTATAGACAAGAACCGGGACCTTTACTTGGCCTTCGTGCGTCATCTCAGTCAGGAGCCCAAAATTTGCAAAATCGGTAGGAATGAGGGAAGGAGGGGAGAAGGAAAACGGGGTGTGTGTGAACATCTGTTCATGCACACATGTGTGTTTTCTGACCTGCAGGGAGCATGGTTCACGGCGTAGCGTGGAACGACGCTGCAAACATTCTCTGTGGCATCCAGGACAACCAGCTGACTGTGTGGTACTACCCGAGCGTCGTCTTCACCGACAAAGACCTGATACCCAAAACTCTGCACCTGAAGGATGGCGGGTGACGTGCACAGCCTTGCCATCTTGTCCACATGTGGGACTGATTTGTATTTTAACGTCGTCTGTGTGTTTTTGCAGCGATTTGGGCCGAACGCCCCAGATCCTGAGCTTCGTTGGCACCACGGCGACCTTACGTCGGCGGGACGGTTCATTGGTTCCCAGCAGCGTGCCTCACTACCCGACCATGCTGCACGAATACAGCACCTCCGCACGCTGGGAGGACGCCGTGCAGCTCTGCCGCCTTGCCAATGTAAGACCCCTCCTGACTTCTGTGTGGAACAACCAAGAGAGATTCATTGGCCTAGCTTTAACATCCTAAAATATCCATTTTACAGCATATTTCCCATCAGATCCCATAGGCATATGTTGTATGAATGAGTGTCAACCTGAAGGGAGCAGACAGGTTTTTAAGCACACGCCGGCCAGTGTTTGTTAGCCGTCACATAGCCTAGTCACACCATTGACCGGACCTAGACCTCATAGCCCTCATCCCTAAATGCACATTCCAGGATTTGTACCGGAACACAAATCCATCCGCTGATGAACCACTTTTCCTGGACTCCTCTCGCCTCTTGGTGCTTTCAGAGGTTTTTACCATCTTTACCTGAGAGAAGTCAATCGCACCTTCAAGCGTGATGTTTGTGTGCACTACAAAGGGGTTGTTGACGCCGGAACACTGAAGCACCTCTTTGACTGGCGTGGTAGGCCATCCACCTCCTGTGCTGAGCGTCTGACCCTGGACCGAGGCTGACGGTGTAGCCTGCTGTTTTCAGGAGTGTTAGAGTTGTTTGTCCTAATGGCAGGCAGTGATTACAGGGAGCGTTGTGAGGCCACACAAAGCAAAGCAATGACTCATTTGTTCACTTTCAGTGTTGTCGTCAAAATAAATGCCTGTTTTTCTGGGTTTTTTTTTTCTTTTTTTATAAATGCCTATAGTGCAGGATGTAGCGATGCTGTCACAGCACATCTTTGATGACAAACTCGCATCTTATCATACTTTATTCAATCATGACCTGCCACTTCTGCGATGCTGAAATGCCTCTCCACACACCCGTCCACAGAGCCAGTCTTTGTGGGCCTGTCTTGCTGGTATGGCCATGGCAAACAGGGAGCTGAACACAGCCGAGATCGCATACGCCGCCATTGGGGAGGTAAGTGTTTGAAAAGAAAAAAGAAAAGATGAATATTTATGGGGTTTTTTTCACCTCACATATATTCTGCAATTCATCTCGTAGCTACCCAAGGTGCAAAACATCAAATTCATAAAGGAGCAGCCATCCAAGGAGTCGCATTTAGCTCGCCTGCTGTTGTTCAGCGGTCAGATTCAGGAGGCTGAGGCGGTTCTACTTCAGGCTGGGCTCATCTATCAGGCCATACAAGTCAACATCGATCTCTTCAACTGGGACAGGTACACAACACAGCCGTGAACACATTTTGCAACCAAAAAAACCCCAGAAAACAACCCAAACACTGCTGAATCGTCTGGTTTAATGTTTGCCTATTACACCACCGCCGATTGCTCCAGGCTGTGATTTTCCACCAATCCAGAGGAGCTGGACTTTTTAAACAAACAGGCTGGAGTTTGTTTGCATTAAAGTGCCGTAAAAAGGGGGGCTTGGTTGTGAGTTAGGGTGACGTTTTTCCACGCTGGATGGATGTATATCTTGAGCTTGCGGTTTTCTTTCCAGAGCGCTGGAGCTGGCAGTCAAACACAAGACTCACGTGGACACCGTGCTGGCCTACAGGGAGAGGTTTCTGCAGAGGTTTGGCAGGAAGGAGAACAATAAGAGATTCATGCACTACGCTGAAGGGGTGAGTTATGGACACTGTCTGCAGCGCTGCATTAATAGACGCGTCCCGCTGAGACGGCGTCTTTTTTAAGACTACACTGTTGGGAGACGTTGATCTATGAGCCGACAGACAGTCTTGATGTCCTCTCAAAAGCGCGTGCGCTAGTTACTCAGGGGAGAGTTGTTTGTTTCTCAATCAAGCGCGCATCAAAACAGCGTCGTTCCTGCAGTGTCCGTTTTGTGTTTCCTGTCTCATCAGGTGGAGGTGGACTGGGACAAAATCCAGGCAAAGATAGAAGTGGAATTGTCCAAAGAGAGGGAGAGAGGTGCAAACGCTAGGAGCAGCATGGCCTCGCGGCGCTAACGCTCAGGGGACATTTTTGGGGGGCCTGAAACATCCATCCTGCAGAAATCGATTCCCATATGTTTTATTTTTGACTTTCTGGAACTTCTCCGATGCTACACGGTCGTTAATGTATGCTGGACGTCCCCTGGCTCCGACTGTCACGCTTTTGATGCTTTTAGAAGTGTACTATGTATAAATGGATTTTACAGTTTATAGATTCATCAAAACGTCAGTAAATAAACAAACAATGTATTTTCTTTCCATCTGTTGTTTTCCTTTCATGCTATACTGGATCTGCTCAAAGGCCACATAGTTTCTCAGCCTGTTTTTCTTTTTTTTTTTATTTTCTCGGCGCATCCACGCAGAGGGCCTTTGATGAAGCCTTTCTTTTCCACTTCTTCTCATCTTTCCTTTCCTGCTGAGGTGTAAATCTGAGAACTGACTGCTTGCCACACAGCGCTGCTCCGTCTCAGCCCGTCCGTCTCCTGCACCAGCCCAGGAGGGAGCATCGGGACCCCTGGATGAGAGAACGGGACCGAGGTGGTCCGTTGAGCCTCTGACGGCCTGGGAACGGCTGTGGATGCTGAAACCGTGAGAGGGAATGGATCGATGGGTTTGCTGACTGTTGCCGTTGCTCTGTTCCTCCTCCGGTGAATCTCTCTCTCTCCCTCTCTCTCTCTCTCTCTCTCTCTCTCTCTCTCCCTTCATCTGGTTTCTCTCTGAGCTTCAATGCTGTGTGAACCACCGTTGTCACACGGGCCCACCGACACCATTAATCCATGCAGAGACTTATCAGCGAGGAGTCGGGTTTCGCGTGCATAAACACAAAGAGTGCCCCCACCTTCCTCTTTCCAGCACACGGCGGNNNNTGGTTTAGGGCAACCCCCCCCACCCCCCTTTAATTGCATGGGGGGGGTAGACTGATAAGTGAATACTGCAGCCTTTTCCAGGAGGGGCCCTGCTCACCAATTTGACCTATAAAGTTTCTGTTGTTGGTCCACTGAGCAGAGGAGGGTGGGTGGCACGCCTTTTGATGTTGGTTTCACTGAATCAGGTGTCAGGACTCTGTCTTCATGTTTTAATGGCTTTTGGAGAATCGCTTCAAGTTTAAAATGCATATCTGGCTTGATTGATTAGGGTTTAAGCAAAGGGTATTATGTCATTAAGTGTCCTCGTGTGTGTGCGCATGTATTTGATGGAAACAAAACCAACATAGCTTTGTCCGGTTTATTTCCAGTACCTTCGTGTGTTCTCAGATACACAGGCTCACTTCAAATACGGGATGTTAGCAGAAAACTCTCAAACTCTCCCTCCTTTCTTCACGTGACCGCGAAGAAAGGAGGGAAATGCAAAAGTCACAGCTCTTGTGGCGAACGCATGCACTTCCCCGGGGTCACAGATCCCACTTCCACAGCCCATCATTGGGTTTGAAGCACGCTTTTGATGCTTTTAGAGTCCAGGCTTCGCCCACGAAGAAAAGCCATCAATGTTCAGCAGGGACTCGGCCGTCGGGGCCATGTTGGTTTACTCGAACCCACAATCTCACTCAGGCTTCAAGCGTCACAATCGTTAGAGGAGCGCTTCCTGCCGTCAGGGCTGGATGTTGCTTTATGGCACCACCTTCCACATAGCCAAACCTTTGAACACGGATGATAATGATCCTCACAAAAACAGCATCAGCATCCTTCGCGTTTAATAATAAAGGGCCACCCTTTCATGGTCCAGACGACAGGAGTCCCCAAGCAATGAGGAATGCTGTTTCACTGAGGCTGAAAGACTGATAAACCTGCACTCTGAATGCAAACAAAAGGTCAGTGGGCGTGAAGCCCGCTGCGACATGTCGCCCCCACCCCAAAAAAACAAGATTGGCGCAAATTAGGGAGGAAGAGTTGCAATTTTAATGTCAGAGAGAAAAGAGACATCGGTGTCTGAGCGAGACATGATGTCACCCCGTCTGTCTCGTCCTTATTGTAATGTTGAGACATTCATCTGTGTTGGTTTTTCTTCTTTCTTTTTTGGTTCTTGCTTTATCGGAACACTTTTGATCTCGCTCTCCCTCTCTGCCCGTCTCTCCCTCGCTCTTTCATTAAAACCCAAGTTTGTCTTTGGCAGCCTGGCTCCTTCTGTGTGCCAGCATTAATCTCCTCCAGTTTGGAATCTGGGAGACGCTGATACATGTGTCCTCAAGACAGGAGGGTTGTATAAAGTGTCTCAGATCACTGATAAAACGCTATCAGTGTACATTTGTGTGTGTGTGTGTGAGCGAGAGAATATTGCTGACAGGCTCTGGCTGATATAAAGAAGTGTCTAATGATATTCTACCCCTCAGTCCACATTTCAGGTGAATAAAACCAAAGAAAGTCCTCCTTTGTTTACTAATTCTCGAAAGGATATAAAAGAAATGGAGTTTATTCCAGAATATTCAACATTAAAATGAAATTAAGGGGCAAGAAAAGCGTCTTTTTTCTCTTACTTTTTTATGCTGCCACTTAAAATTAGGGTGAAGCTTAACGCGATTGTTCCGGGCCCAAATGAGCTGTCCTTGTATCAGCAAAAGCGGGGATCTCAGCCGCTTTCTCCTGCTTCCTAATCTCCTTATCAGACAAAAGCCAGTAATCCCTCACAGATTCACCGAACAGGTGCGTCCGCTCAGCCTCATCCAGGATTATAATCGCACTTGAGGTCCCATCTTTGCCGGGGACCGGCCCCGAGGATGCTGGAGCGTCTGTCTCACACAGAGTTCCGGGTTGTCCTCGGGCTGCTCTGCGGGTCCGGTCCCTCCGGGACATCCCGCCTCGGCGCCCCTGCTCCCGCTGCGGTCCTGCCCGGACAGCCCCTCTCTCCTCCTCTCCTCCTCCTCCAGCAGCAGGTTATCGTCGGACCGGTCCCTGTGCATCTCCTGCATGCTCTCCTCGTACGTGGGCAGATATTTCACCTCGTCGTAGGTGGGCAGGTTCGGGGAGGCGAAGCCCCCGACGCTGTACTCGGGGTACCGGTCCAGCAGGGAGTCCTGGGAGGCGGACGCGTGGCCGTGGAAGAGGGAGGGCTCCTCGCTGCGGTCGCGCTGCTGGTGCCGCCGAGGCCGGGGGCAGATGATCCGCTGGATGAAGTATCCCATGGCGAAGAGGAGTAAGAGGATCAGGATGCCCGACAGCTTCCGCGTAAACCAGCCGACGTTGTCGAAGAAGATGTGGATGGGCAGCTTGCAGCAGCGCATCGCCGGGCTCACGCTGCCGTTCCCGGCGACGACGGGAGGGCAGCACCGCTGCCCGTCGCCGCACTGGACCTCCCCGCAGCTCCGGAGCGCCTGGCACGCGGAGAGCAAACACGCCGACAGAAGGGTGCCGGTGGTCCCGCAGGGCGCCCTGCCGCCGCCCGGCCCGCGCGGCACCATCTCTGGATGTCTGGAGGTCCGAGGCTGGCCGGGTCTCCGGTCTCCGCAGGGGGGGTTCTGACGGTCCGAGTCCGCTCAGGTGTTAACAGGCCCGCATTTGAATCCAGCTGTGCACCACCACCCCTTTCTCTCTCTCTCTCTCTCTCTCTCTCTCTCTCTCTCTCTCTCTCTCTCTCTCTCTCTCTCCCTCCTCGGGACAGCAGGTGCCTCCGCAGATCGGTGACCTGTCTGATCTGTCAGGGAGGAGAGGCATCACCAGGAAGCTGGAGGAGGAACATCAACACACACACACACACACACACACACACACACACACACACACACACACACCACCTTCTAATCGACTGACACATTCAACCTGATCAGAATCCGGTTCAGAAAGCTGAAGGATCACGTTCTGCACCTTAAAACCTTTCCCCCCCCTCTCTCACATCACGTTTTCCAGAAGGTTGTGCTGGAATTCTGGGATTTTTTTTTCCCTTACCATTAGCTGGTAAAGTAAAGTAATCATTTCTGTAGAATTTTGGTAATCCCTCTGGCTCTTTTCTCACTGGATCTTTCTGATCTGTGTTGTTCAATCACCCCTGAGTGGGGAGCAATCATTTTTAATTTCCTCCATTTGTGCACAATCTGTCCAAATGGGGATCGCTGCGGTCCAAACACTTTACAGATGCTTTTGTAATATTTTCCAGTATAATGAGCAGCAACAAGTCGCTTCCTGAGCTCCTCGGTAATCTCTTGTTCGTCCGGCAGTAAATTTTCACAAACTTTCAAAAACTTCCAAATTGGCTGCCAATTCCGGAAACCGTTCTTTTGTCAGGAGCATTTTTTTCTTTGTCTCATGAGATACAGAGATATAACTACCCTTTTTTAAATGTTTTTTGTGGTTTTTGCATGTATGTACATTTTTTTTGCTCATTTTTTTCTATTTAATTCAGAAAAAAATGGCAAAACCCACTATTCAAAACATCACTCCTTAAAAAAATTAAACAAAAGCTTTTTTTTTCGCCGCCCAATCCATTCAAAACTATTTCAAGAACATGTCCAGACTTTAACTTTGTGATATCTACCCAAAAATTGCACCCTAGACATTTAAATCCACTGCGACAGACACAACTGATGAGGGCAAATGGCCTTGGTACGAGGCGCCGGTGGATCTACACCCTCCTCATAAAAAATGAATAGTTCTTGCAAATGTAGGCTTTAATGGCCCCCATTAGTAGCGTGTTTGGATTCACATTAGTCCAGCATTACCCGAGAGGACCATGTGTCTGCATCGTTTAGGAGCATAACCATAAAACTCAATCTCCAGTTTAAACAACAGTCTCCTCTGCCCCAATGTGTTAATTTACACCAAAGATGAGCCCCTGGAACTCATCCAGGAATAACAGATGTTCTGGAGAGCTTATTATTACCCAATTACATGAATTAAAGCCGGCAGCATGCTGCAGTGCAATAAAGCCGTGACTGTACGACTGGAGCTGTGGTCGGGCACAGTGGCCAAAGTCACTCGCAGATCTTTATGTGTTCATTTGATTTAAAAGGATCACTGGCTTTCCCACTCCGAGGGATGGGTTTATGCCTTTGAAACAGACCGCAGAAAACTCTAACCTGTAAGTGCTTTCACATTTAAGGACTCTCTGTGATTAAGGTTGACTTGGACGGCTATTTTTTGTATGGTGTAAAAGACAACAACAGGAGCTTTTCACCCCTCCGGTCCTCAAGTTGGACTTTAGAAAAAGAAAATCCTCTGTGTTTCCAAAGGAGCCCTGATGCTGCTCCACCAGATCTAATGATGGCAGCATAATGACACACGGGGTCAGATCACACACCCTGATTCATGCAGCCTCCTCTTCCTCCTCTATAATCTGCTCCGACCAGGGAAACATGATCGCCGCGCTCACTTCTAACCAAATAAACAAATACACAATCAATAGCCTGTGGACAGGGGCTCTGAGTTTAGCCACCTCCCTCTTTTTGTTTCAAGGGCTTTCCCAGCAATTCTGCTCCTCTTTGGGCATATCGACGTAAGTGGGGGGGGGCACAAATGCTATTTCTGATCCCAGCTCTGGCTGAGTGGAAAGTTGAAAATGCTCTTTCCAGCTCGAGTGCCTTCTTAATAGCAGCCACAGAAACCAAAGTTAGCAATTATGACAGTATGAAAAAAAGGAGATAAAAGGTCTTTTTGTTTTCTCTTGATGACCAAAGTTTGATTGCAGTGTGTCATAATCGCTTCCTCTCTGTCCTCCCACTGGTTTCTGGGCCGCATCCTGTTGCTTTCTTCCCCTCCTCCTTCCTCCAAAACCCAGCACAAAGTGGCGTTTTTGTGTCGCGCTAATTAAACTGGATTTGTGCCTCTGCCTGGGCGGTTTTCGGCAACCATCAGACGGAGCGGCCGTCCTACCCACAGCTGGAGAGAACGTGTCCTTTTTGCTCGGTTCATTTGCAGAAAATTGAAAGACGATGTGCTTTCACACATTTCAGAAGGCCCTTGAGTGTGCGCCGAGGCCCAAGATTATCAGCATCTGGTGCCTCCCGCAGGCACACGCGTACCTCTCCCTCCACCCCGTCACCGCACGGAGAGAGAAACGAAGCTGCGCACGCATGCACGGCCATCAATTAACACACTGGCCAGGCTTCATCGGTGGAGTAAATGTGCTGTGTGCGTCCATTAATCTGCCACAAATGTCTCTTGTGCTGTGCTTGAAGATTCGGTCTTACGGGGACCATTGGGCCTTTGTGGAGACGAATGGTAAAAGTTCATGTGTCACAGACGTTGATCTATGGACCGCCCCACTGTCAGTGTCATCATGGGTTTTGTGTTTGCATTAATTAGGAAACAAAGGCAGCCTTGTCAAGCCCTCTGGCTTTGCTAATGCTCCCAGTGATGCTCCAGAACAGAAATCGCAACTTTTACTGCGCCTGGGCTAAATTTGGCCTTTGTAGATCTCAGGAAGAGCCCCCTCCCCCCTTTGCATGATGGGATGTGTTCGCATGGTTGTGTCACGGGGGTGTTTACTAGCAGACTGCGTGTTTGTGTAAATACTGTATCCGTGCATTGGTTGTCGTTGGTTACGTGTGTGGGTGTCATCGGCGTCTGCCTGTTCCCAGCAGCTTGAGCTCTAATAAAAAACAAGGTCTGCACTCGGTTTAGATTGTGTGACTCCAGAAAAAAGTCCCACACCGCAGCTAGCTCACACCCACGTACTTCCTCTAATCTTATCCTCCGCCGGCCCAGTGGTCTTTAGGAGTCCGGGCTTGTGTGCGTGTGTGACATCCTCATGGGACAGGTTCCCTCCTAAATCACCGCAGTGTAAACTACCAGACACGTCAGTGCACATCAGCTTCTCCGAAAGGGTGCAGCCCTCAAGTACTTTCTGCCTGGTTTCCACTCCCGAGAAGTCTCTGAATCCTGATTTCTCAGAGGCTCCAAAAGGCTAAAAGTGCTGCTAATAAACGTGATGCTTCAGGAGATTTCTGCTGAGCCGTGCGCTTTTTTGACTTTACAGTGAAAAACCTCATGAGGCGGCTCAGACCGCCGCCACCCAGGCCAGAAGACTCTGTCGTTTAGCATCGTTTTTAGACGGGTTTGTTTGATGGGTAAAAGCACTAAGTGATTTGACTCAGCATGATCGCTTTCAGGTCAGACGGGAATATGCTGCCAGGAATGAGGGACACTGGTATGGATCCACCGCTTTTTCTTTAAAAATAATCTTGTCTTTCATTATGCTGATTACAGCGGTTTATTCCTGTCTGCCTTAAAACGAGGCCCATGTTAAATGATCATTAGGAGAACTAAAGTACAATAACTGAGAACCTTTTTGTGACTCTACGTTGTATTAAAAACAGCTTCCATTAGAAAGTTGGGAGTGATTGCCTTTTGTCTTTCCCAAAAACAGAAAACAACAAAGATTCTAGCTTTTAAATGCACGTTGGAGAAAATATTAATGTTAAAAGAATTCCTTCTAACAGTCCATATGCTAATGTACCTCCCTTTGTTCTCCACCCAAACACTGCTTTCAGATTTATACTCTGTGGCCTCTTTTCTCATAATCTTGCAAAAAAAGAAAGAAAGAAAGAAAAAAAACCCAATCCGGTAGGACAAAAGCATTAGTTGGGCTCTTTCGGTCGTGCTGTGTGCTGCGACCAGCTGCTGATGACTCAGCCCAGAAGCCAGACAGACACCTGGGGGGTAAATATAGGATCAAACTTTCCCATTCTCCAGTGTTCCGACTGGGGGTGGAGGGCAGCGGGACGTTTGACCCCTCGCCTCCGCCTCACTCTGCTGAGTCAGGCTTAAACGGCGAGGTTGGTGCACGTCACAGGAGGTGATGGCCCCCAAACGCCCACATCACGTCCCAGGATGGTGACACAGTGGTGGTTAGGGTTAGCGTTAGAACGTGGATGAACATGACAGTCGTGCAGATTTGGTCACTAAGTGGAAGGTTTGTCGGAGATGAGAGGGTGTAGGCTAACACGAGGGAGGAGAGCGAGCTATTCAGCCCGGAGACCTCGCACACAAATCCCGGTGTTGCCAGAAAATAATCGATTTCCTTCCTCTCTTTCTTCACTCCATCAGCCTCACGGATGTGCAGAGACAAGGAGTGTAAATATGTGAAAATGCAGGGGAATTAGGGCCGATCCCCCCCCCCCCTCCTGTGCTGTGGGGAGGGCGGTGGGGGTAGATTCCCAGGAGTCTACATTCAAAGTGTGTAGGTGTCAAAACGTGCCGAGGACAGATGTGCCTAACCTCCGAGGAAATCCGAAACAATGCAACGTTTCAAACCGGATTTTTGGGAACAGGCAGCCCCGACCAGTCTAACCACCGGGCCATTGTACCGTCTCACCAGTTCAGCACCGCGTGGAGGCTGTGGGACCCCAAACTTGCACAGTGTGTAGGAACTTACGCAAACTCACCAGCTTTATTCCCAGTTCCGCACGCCAGGACGATCGGATTACCCGTGAAGAAATTTGGGGATAGATGGGTGCAAATTGGTGCTTGTCGCAACTTAGAAAAACATGGCAGCAGTAAAGAGCAGCCGGGACTGAAGTGGTGGACTCGGAGGGAGTGTAGTAGTGTGCAAAATAGTCGGAAAAATTCAATTTATATTAAAAAAAAAAAGGAAAAAAAAAAAAGGTAAATCAGATGATCCGCCAGCACAACTTCGATTAAATAATATAATGAGTAAAAATAGGTTTTGGAACAGTAAAAAGAAGATCTTTTCTTTGGGTTCCTGGTTTAATTTGGTAAATTCATCAGATGTCTGAGAGACTTTTTAAAAATAAATCACAAGTTAATGAAAGTAAAGAACAAAAAAATGTAAACAGAGTAAGAAGACGCTCCCATGAGGCCCGTAAAACATCTCGATCCGGAGGAGGAAAACATACTGGCAACAGTAAAAGTGGGCTGAATAAACAGGAAAAAACCTCCCAAAATACTAAACGATGACGAAGATGAAGGTGGTTCTGTCAGCAAAGCCATCCAGAATTCCTGAGACCTTTGTCAGTGGTTTAACTGATAAGCTGGGGTCTTTTCTTGATGCCGGTAGACCTTCCGATGCAGCCGTGCAGCCAGGACGCGGCTCCTGCTGCTGTTTCCAGTAAACAAACAAACAATAAACAGCTCCTCATCCTCAGCATCTGTGTGGTGCCCTGTGGTTGATGAGGGAAATGATTGTAAGCGTGACTATATGAGCTCTCCTAATGCCATACTTATGACAGTGTTTTTCTTGGTGTGTGAGTGTGTGTGTGTGTGTGTGTGTGTGTGGGGATAATGAGCACAAAAAGAGCTCATGTTAACCCTCCAGGGGGTATGACATCATCGTTTCCAAATGGATTGGTCGATCTGTTAAAAGTGCCCCCCCCCACTCACACCCCCACTCCCCCCTTCCACACACACACACACACACACACACACAATCTTTACAGTCCAGCTTTATGTGTATCTGTGAGGGTCCAGCTCCTGCTGAGGCCCTGAGGGCCCCCAGAGGTTAAGCTGGGACCACTCTCATCACTTTCCTCTGGCCTCTCTCACAACTGTGGTTCAGTCTTCCTCCTTCACCCTGGACTCTTCTTCACACCAACACGGCCCCCCCAGGACGCACCAGAGCCGTGTGTTGATCCCTGACGTGCACTCTGGACCTTGAACTAACCCTCAGAACCACGAAGCATCAGGTTTTCCCTGCCGTCCTTAACAGACGAGCACGGGTCCTGAACCAGAAGAGCTGAGGTGACGTGTTGCCTTATGTTTGCAAGCTGAATGCAGCAAAGGCAGGTTTGTCCTGGTTCTCTTGAGCTTATCAAGCTACTGTTCCATGAAACTGTTACTGGGCTACACCAGAGAACAGGAGGAGCTGACCTCTTCTCTGCATCCTTCAAGGGTGGCTCAAGCAGGTCTTCAAGCCTGGGCAGAGCTGTGGTTACAGAACACACACACAGACCTTGGCAGAAATCAAATGGGACGGAAAAAAACCAGTTAGGTCACAAAGCTGCTGGTGGGAATATTGATCTGGGATCAGATCTCCTCTGGTTTTGCTCTCAAGTCCCCCCTCAGCCCCGGTTTCCACTCCAGTCTCAGTCCCATCATGCCTTGCTGCCTTCTTCTGTTCTCTGACTGCTTCTTCTCTCCTTCTCTTCCTTCATCCTTGATCCTTGCTGCTCCCCCCCTCATCCTCCACTGTTTTCACCTTTGTCTTCTCTAATTTCTTGAGGTTTGTGTGGGTCATCTTGCTCTCACCAAGAAGCCCATCTCACCCTTCAAAAAGCTTGTTTGGCCCAACACACACACACACACACACACACACACTCAGACAACCCTCGAAAACACATATTAAATCAACCACTGTTGCATCAAAACCTAACATTTTGTTGTAATAATCCAAGGTCAAGTAGGTTTGACACAAAACATGATTACAGTACAGCGGTAGGGTGCACTGACCCACCAAAATACACACCAGAAGGCACAATTTGTAGGAAACAACTTGTGTATGGTGTGAATGATGAACTAAGATTGTGTTGTGTTGTCTGTTCTAATCTGCAGTATCAAGAGCGCAAATTGGATGTAACAAGTGCATATATGTTCCCCTCTTTTGGGTTATCAACCTATTTCCACTTTATTGCCTAATTGAATCACAAAAAAAGAAAAACTGCGTTCTTTAGAGTACAATATAAAATATATGTTTAATTATCCCACAACGGGGAAATTGCACTCTTCCAGCAGCAGCAATACAGTAATAATTTATTTACAGGAAAATAAGAATATTCTTGCATCCTTAAATGCTTGAGCGAGCAGTTCTTCAGGTTTAGGAGAAGTTGTGGTGACAAAAACCACTTGACAGTTTATTCATAAAAAATGAAAGATGTCTTTTTATATGGCATGCGTCAATACTAAATGATAGAACAAATTTCAAAAAGAAAAAGCCGAAAATGCACTTGTAATGGTAAGCATATATGAGTAAATAAAAAGCTCTTCATAAACATCACATCATCGTATCGCGGTGCACAGAAACAACCCAATAATGAGGCGCTTGGACGCGTCTTCCTGGTCTGTCGCTCTTCGCCGCTGTTTCGTTGTCTGTAGGGACATCTAGTGGTCGTTCAGCGGTACTGCAGCTCCCTCAGCAACGACCCGGGAGGGTCCCCGACAGGAGAGGTTCCTGGCCTCCTCCACGGAGAAAAGGGCCCCACTACGAATGATTTTGGTCCGCAACCTTACCTACAGTCTGCTAAAGGTTGAAAAAGGACACCTTAACATGTATCCCATGCATTTCATAATTTATAAGGGGGTATAATTTTGATTCTTCTGCTGTGAAGGAAGAAGATGACGAAGGTCAGAAAGTCTCTTTAAAGTCACATTATCTGACGTTTTTAACGGGTTTTGTGTTCACCTTCCTTGCAGACAACAAAAAGATCGCTTTTGTTCGGTGTGTGTGACAGTCAAAGGTGGTGGGCTCTTCACCCCGAGGAGGACTAGTACAGGACAGCCACAGGGGGAAGAGAAGGCAGCCACTGGGGGAGGCCACGGCGTTACACCTGCAGCACAGCCTGGAGGAACTGGCTGCCCTTTCAGTGGAGTTCAATCAAGCCTGTCAAGGTAATAAAGCGTATTTATAATGACCATTAAAAACACAATCATCGCTGTTAAAACGATGGCTTGACGAATATGTGTAATACAAACGTTGGCCACTAGATGGCGCCAAGCGCCAAGTGTTCAAGCTGCGGCTGTCCGGTCATGCTTTTGTCCGCTAGGTGGCGCTCATCAAGATGACTTTGAGCGTGCAAATGCAGCAAAGCACACTGGGTAAAATCAACAGCAATGGCCTGAAGCTGTCTGTTTCAGTCTACAGTCTTTATTCACACTTGATTAAATCTCAGGAATCTATTCATCTATCTTTCGGGACTTGATTCCTGATCTGGTTTTGAACCTTTTGCAGGCTGGTTTTCGGAGCTGCTGGAAACGCGTCAGGACTGGGTCTCTGTGGTCTACACACACACACACACACAGATGATGCCGTTTTCTTTCCTATTAAATAAAAAAATACACCCACCGACAGCTTTTGCCTGTCATTTCTATATGTTGCCAAATGTCTTTATTAAATAACATCACTTTAAATAAATAAATAAATACATGTAATAAATACATCATTTATAAATAGGTAAAGTTGTTTGTTTTGCTTTTTTTGTTTGTTTTTGTTTCTTCACATGTCAGGGAGATGCCGGAGTTCTGGCCCAGGGTAGCTTATCAGCGTTCACTTGGGAAGTGTGACTCTACTTGGTTGCTAAGCGACGGTAGTGGGCAGTCAGGGAAGGTTGTCAAAACCTGTCCGTCGGTCACTTCCTGTGCTCTCCTGAGGAGATGTAGCTCACGGCTCTGTTGATGGTGATGGTGCGGATGTAGAAGCCCCTCATCATCTCGCACATCTCCTGCCTGTTGCTGAAGGTGTCGCTGCTCCACATCTGGGCCGCCTCCTCCTGGAAGAAACCACAGATTACAGCACCTCTGTCAGCGAGCCAACACCCCCATCACCCCCCTCCTGGAAGAGCGAAAACCCAAGTAAAGAGCACCTTGGAGGAGGAGGAGGAGGAGTGCCCTTCTTCCTCTGGCAGGGAGCAGCTCTGTAGAAACCGAGGAAGCTTTGGTCAGGCGACACCAGAATGTTATTTCCCAGGATGTTTTCTCAGTTTCTGTCTCAAATCGTTACTCCTCCTCTCTGAGTCTCATGCCACCCCATCAGGACACGCACCTTCCCTCAGGCTCTGGATCATCTCCACGGTCGGGGCTCAGGAGCGCCACCTCCTGCTCGGGAATTCTGAGCGGAGCTTTCAGGTAGGACTGGAAAGCGGCGGCGTAGTGGTCCAGGTCCATCATGATGTTCTTCATGCACTCGGTCTGCCCAGACAGAGGCAAAGACAAAAAGAAAGAAAAAGAAAAACGACAACCTTCTGAATAAGGTTTTCGCTCATCTGTACCCTGATTTCATCAGCTGTGTGTGAAAAACAACCAGAGGCAGGTGGTGATTTTTCAAGTGTTAAACATGGACATTCCTGAACGCCACCGTCTTTCACAATTAAACAGAAATAATTTTGTCCTTCTGCCTCTCAGTTCCCCTTTTTAGTTAAATTACAACCCTACAGAATTAAAAGACCTTAAATCATTAATAAATAACATATTTTTAGCAGAATCCCAACGAGAGCTGATTGTCTGCTCTTCATCTGATGGATCTGGAGCCAAACACACCTTCCAAACGACGTTTCTCTGTTTTTAGAATATTTGGAAATACAAACCTCATTGAAGGATGAGTTTCTCTGAATCTGGCAGTTTGTGTTCTGTTGGATAAAACACACACAAAAAAACCCCCTAATTTAGATCAAAAACAATCATTAGGTTGGATTAACTTAGTCTGTTTAATTGAGAAGTTGTTCCTGCTGCTGCAGCGCCTATAAATGCACCATCAGGGGTCACCTGGGTCAGGGCGGGCGTGCACGCCAGGAGGGTGTCACTCTTGCTGCTCACCAGGACTTTCCTGGACGTGATGCCGTGACACAGAACTTCCTGTCACAAGGAAAATGGGAACGTAAACGCAACTTCTGGACGGATTTGATGCAACGTGGACGACAAAAAGAAAGAAGAAGATGAAGAAGAAGAAGAAAAACAAAGCACTCACGTTTTCCTGCAGCTTCTCGATGTTCTTCAGGAGGTTTCTGAAGAGCTCGGAGCCCCGCTGGCACCGCTCCGCGCTCGGAGCGCTCAGCGGGGCCCCTGTGGACGCGCGCCAGGTGACCATCAGCAGCACCAGCAGCAGAGAGCTGGACACACCTGCAGGGAAACAGAGGCTCGGTGAGACACACGGCGAGCTGCACACCCAGGGCTCCGGGACGGGCTGCTGCTCACAGGAGGCGACGCTCGCCATGCTCGCTATGCTCGCCGATCCGGGAAATCTGAACTCCGGTGCATCCTGAGGTGGGTTTATATATTAGCCTTTTTGGGTCGGGGATTCCCTCCGCAGGCCTGCAGGGGCGCCAGCAAAAAGAAAACTAAAACGTCATTTGTAATTTCCTTGTTGGTTGAAAAAAATAAAACGGGAAGTGTTCGGCTGAGAGAGGCTGCGACTGCAGCGGGGAGAAAGACGAGTAATAGCGCGAAGTATACCTGGAGTTGCCTAAATTTTGGATTTTTTCTGAATATCAATTAGTGTTCTGGGGCACAGGCTCTCCATTTAGGGGGCCCCCGCAGGTTAAAAGGAGTTTTTTTTTTTTATATTATTGACATTTTAACGTCATATGTAATTGCAAACTCGTTATGAATGAATTCAAAACCAGTTATGTGTTAGTGTACAAACGAGTTTTTAACCAAGATTCTTGATGCATCTCCCTATGCAGTATTATCAAGACAGCGCAGTTTTTCCTGCTGTGACGTCATGATTCTGATCTCATGTCTTTACATGGAATCATGAGATTGAGTGACGTCACCGGTTTGGCACAACAACGGATAAACTTATGAATATTGATTGAAAAAAACCACACAGCTGATTCAGAACGGCTCACTCTCTCGCTTTTGTCATATTTGGAAATGTGGGAAAGTTTCAGCATCTATGAAACGAGAAAGTCGCTTTTCATTCGCTGTAATTTGCACTTGCAGCCGTCTGTGATCGCTGCGTTAGCAACGTTACACAGAAAGGACGAAGTTTTAGCGGACTGTTCCTTTAAATTAACATCACGTGAATGTGTGGCATTTAGGTGCATCCGTTTGCCTTAGGACAGGAGAGCTACAGGTCGGCTACGTCGATTCATTAAAAGGTGCTTGTTTACATAAACCATCGACGAGCTTCCTCTGTTTAGATATGGGCTCCGAAGGCTAACTCTAGAAGTTCGTGGTAATGTTCCACTTTTTAAACCATTTTCATTAAACGACAGACGCGACCGATGGCTGGAAAATCCACGGTGAACCTTAAAAGCAACGTGGAAAACAGCGCTAACTGACATTTAAAGGTTTCTGGCTCTTAGGTCGCCGTCTCTACGCTTCCCAGAGCAGCTGGGATGAGTCGGTCGGTTCGAGGCAGCAGTTGCGCAGGAATCATGGTCATAACGAGAGGGTTTCTGTGTGATGCACCAAGGGTCGAAACACCGGCACGGTCAGAGTTCATCGGTCACATGACCACATCCTCTGACTTCCGGGTTTTCGGGGCTGACTGACAACAAGATCTTCAGTGGGTGTTGAAACTTGACTGTGCAGGAGTTTCCTGGCCTTGAAATTGTGGCACCAAATTCTCTCTTTCTTTCTCTCTTAACGCACTTCTGAAGATGGAACTTCCTCAAACACTTGTTAATCACATCATAGGTAAATATCACTTTATTTACATAGAACATGCCATCATTTCTGTCCATTATGACCTCAAACCCCATCTATATACCACAATGTACATGTTTCCTACTGTCAACTTCCAAAAGAGGGTCACCCTGGGGACCAGTAACAAACAAAGATGGAGCTGGGGCGAACACAGAAACAAACATGATTGAGTCACGCTCCATGTGATGTGGTCATTCTCGCTACACCTCCCATGTCGACCTAAAAGAGGAAACCTGACCGAAGAGCAGCGACGGCAGCCCAACAAATGTATGAAACAAAGTTTATTCTTTATTTTACATATCTGTACATAAACATCTCTTCCCTCCGATAAAGTCTTCTGAGTACAATGAAAAAAACAAAAACAAAAAACAAGCGATATGGACACACATATTCATTTAAAATGACTCGTGTGGGTGGTTCAACATTCACAAAATGTTTAAGGAGTGAACGTATTTTAA
This sequence comes from Tetraodon nigroviridis, assembly GCA_000180735.1. Classification (NCBI taxonomy): domain Eukaryota; kingdom Metazoa; phylum Chordata; class Actinopteri; order Tetraodontiformes; family Tetraodontidae; genus Tetraodon; species Tetraodon nigroviridis. The sequence goes on along the minus strand of CAAE01014537.1, from coordinate 432,047 downwards.
AATAAAAAAAGCTACAACTCCACTACAAGGCAGGCATGTTTCCTTTACACTCTTTTAGCACCTTCAAATCAATGTCTCTCAGTTGAAAACTACCGTTTGTGCAGAATTAAAAAAAAAGGATTGAAATACCTCCAAATTACCAGCTTAAACTTAATGGAGTTAGTTTCCATCAGGTTTTTTTTTAAATACAACTTTTTTTTTCCTTATAACTCACCTTCTACTGAAATTTTCACTATTATTTTTTTAAATTTTATTTTTTTTCCCTTGATTCTTTTTTTTTTTTTTTGCAACAGTTATAATTTAGTGGCGAATGTACTGTAGAAAGTCAGAAAGAAACAGTTGCAAAGCAAGGCCGATCACTGCACAGAAAGCTCGGTGGGGGTGGTCAGCGGGGGTACAGTATCCATGACGACACACAATCCTCTTCTACCAGGAAGCAGGAAGTGCTCCCCTGTCCTCAGGACCGGGAGATTAAAACCACGAAAGCGAATGGGAAAGGGCGGGCGGGCGAGCATCCTCAGGCCCGGGGACGATGTCGGGAGCGCGGGTGGGGGGCTGGTGGTGGTTGTTGGGGGGGCCCGGCTCTGAGGAAGCGTCTCATTTGGACAAGGTCCTCTCAGCCAAGTGTTTCTGCTGACTCTCAGCGTGCCTGGGAAAGAGACAAATTCAAGTCATTTTCCCTTTCTTCTGTTTCAAGCCACCACAATCACCAGTTTTCTGCTTTTACGTTGTTTTCGTTCCGTGAAGAACTGGTTGGAATAACAAGAATAAAAACCTAAAACTGCGAATAGTGGGTGAAATAAAGTTGTATCATTTTTTTTTTATTGATCTTTCAGATAAAAGAAACAAAAATAATGTCGGCGAATGTTTATTTCGAAGGATAACAGATATTAAAACAACCCAATTTGTGCATATTATTTAGGGTTTTCTATAATTGCCATTTTTTTATTCAGGAAAATTGTTACTTTTTTATGTAAATGTTTGATATTATTTCTGCTGCCGAAGACATTTTAGGTAAAATATTGAATAGAATAATGTATCCTGGTTGGATTCTTCTCATATCCTCATTCAATAAATGGGATTATTTCAGTCTACCTTGCAAATGTACTGCCCATTTACCCATTCAGCAGGTGAAAAGGTCAGAAAATCATGAAGTACCCAGACATGTGCCTTTCTTTATGTTGTTAATTTTTTTTTTTTTTGCGAAGACCAAATAGAAATCATGAAGCATAGTAGAGTGCTCAGCCACCTGGTGAGGTCCTCTATGTCGACCAGCATGGCGTCCTGCTCCATGTGGAGCTCATCCCGCATCAGCAGCAACTGGACCAGCTCCTCGTTCAGACCTGGAGCGAGCAGAGTCAGATGTTGGAGTGAGGCCGAGAGCACAGCCTTAACGACTACACCGTGGGGCTTTCTGTGTGTGCGCGTGAGTGTGTGTGTTCGTTGGGTTTTAGGGATTCTTCCTTCAGCTTTTCCCGACAACACAAAGGTCTGACTGTGGCTGGCTTTGAGCAGGGGAACCTGCTGCGAGTTACACATAAGCTTGTGATGTTTGGACTCTTGGGGATTTCTGGAGCCGGTTTGTGTAAGACGAGAGATTATTCATCCCCGAGCACAGAGCTGGCTGATGCGTGCAGGCCGGTAACAGTAAATGCTCAGGGGAAGCTGCTGACTGTAAAGGTCTTTGAACTAACATATAGAAAAGTACTTTCACATCCACTGTAAAGTGTAGGGGTCAGGAAGGCGAGTGTGTGTTTTTCCCCCATTTACTCTTTTGCTCATTTCTGTTATCTGAGGTCAAGGTTAGTGGATTTTCTGTGTGTGTGAGTGTGTCTCTGTGTGTGTGTGTGCATGCCCGCACTCTAAACTCACTTTCAATCTGGGAGTGCAGGTCATTGACGATAACCTGGAGCTGGCCCAGCGTCATGTCTCTCAGGTCGGTGGGCTTCAGACTCCTCTTCATGAGACACTCGCTGATGTGAGGCATGTGTGGCAGCTAAACAAAGGACAAACAAAAAAAGTTGGACATGATGCGAGGTTTGTTGTCATTTTGCAGTTTTGGCTTGGTGAAATAAAGCCTGTTTTAACAATACAAGGCAGAGCTCAAGAGGGTAAAGTAGAATAAAACGGACTTTTCTACTGAGAGTCGGACTAAACTTTGCCTCAATCTGAGTCAACATGGCTGCAGACAGTGGCTTTAATATATGCTCTTAAAAATGAATAATGCATGAAATGTATCTCCCTTCCGTAAGCGTTTAAGTCCAACTGAAAAAAAAAAAAGCATTTTTGGATGTATGAAGTTGAGATTTATTCCTTTTTAGCGGCGCCTCCCTCTACAAACCATCGTCTCTCAGCGGACTGTGGTCTCTCATCCCTCCAGCATCTACTTTCTTCTCCTTCTTCATTCATGTTTGACAAACGTGCGCTCGCTTCTCACCTCTGCTTCGGCACCAGGCCGTGTGTCACTCTGAGCTGAGGGGGTCTCACTGACAGGCAGCAAAGTGATGTGGTGGGCGACAGAAGTGTGTGCGCGCGCGAGAGCTCTGTCATATTACTGAATAAAAACTCGAGGAGGTTAAGAAAAAATACCTGGAGATAAATCCTGAATTTTAAATATTTTTAATGACAGATTAAACTCTAATAACCCTCTGTCCTTGCACGCACCACAGCAGCAGCAGCAGCAGCAGCCGCATCCAGCGGTCAGAATGGCAACTTAGCATTTAGCGCACGTACCCACTGCGATTTCATATATTTTGTGTTTGGAAGGTGGCGGGCAGGCAGCTCATCATTTGACGTGTGCCTCGGCACGGAGGCGACGGTGATGTCTTCTGACTGCTGAGCAGCGCCACATCCCTGAACGCTGAAGTCCATGCTTTCTGGCACATGAATTATAGATGGACCCAGCCGCGCGGGCCTCTCCACGCTGAATAAGTAAAGCAGTTCTGCCTGCAGGTCCGTTTGGAAAGCGGAACTGTGTGTGTGTGTGTGTGTGTGTGTCTCTGTGCAGCGAAGCAGATTAAAAAAATCGCATAAAATAATGATGAGAAAGGTCATTGCCACCCCCCCCGCCCATCTAAATGGGGGCACCAGAAGCGCAGAGGGTATTAGTGGTGGTGGTGATGGTGGTAGTGGAGGGGTCAATCTCTTTAAGCTCCTAACAGCAAATAGGCAACCTAGGGGGGCTCACAACAACCTTGCAACGAGGAGGTTGTGGGTTTGATGCCCAGTGTGGAAACTTTCTTTCCTCTTTCAGTCCGAAACAACCTGCAGATCAGCCCGTCTGCAGACTCCCCAGTGGCTACTGGGAACCCCGGGAGGTCTGGGAGACAGTTAACAGGGAATTGAGGGCTGAAGGAACCAACCCATCCCTCCTTTGTAAGATGACTAATCCCGCTAATTAAGGTCTCGGTGCTACCAACCAGGTCGGCCACGGGCGACTTCTTGCGGTTCTGCTTCTCCACCTCCACCTGCATCTTGGCCATGGGCTTGGCCATCGCCAGGGCCAGCTTGGCCTCCGCCTGCAGCTTCTTCTGTCGACTCAGGAAGTCCATGTCCTCCAGAGACTCCGAGTCGTCCTCGGTCGTGTCCCTGTCCGAATAGGAGGAGCTCTGCTTCGACTGTGGAGGGAAGGAGGAAACGATCGGGATTTCAGCAAAAGAAAGAATAAAAAACCATCAACGCTCCGACATTGGCATTGATTGTTTGATAGGTGAACGTGGAAAATATAGGAACAAATATCCACTATAAAATATCTCATATTTTCTCTACGCATCCCGATTTTACCAACAGTGTTTCCAAGGGTGCATCTGTGACTGTTTTCGTTCCGGAGCTTCGTGGGTGATGTGAGAGAGAGAAATTTACAGTCAACTCTTTCAGCTTTCGCTTTCTCTCACTCTCGCTTTTGCTCGGCCAGGCCCGCACGCAGCCGCGCGTCCCCAGCATCTCAGGAGAATTCAGGGATTTATTTCTCTGAGCACCAGGCCGTACCATCGGGGACAGGGGGGTGTCCAGGCTGGTCTCCGTCTTGCTGTCGTCGGCGTCGCTGTCCTTGTCGCTGCCGCTGTCGTTGACGAAGCAGATCTGGAGGTTCATCCCGCTCTGCAGCCTGCAGGGAAGCACAGGGGCCGTGAAGATGAGTGTCGGGTGGCAACGGACCCGGATCGGAGCCAGAGTGGCGCTGTGTCGGATGGATGCGGCGGAATGTGGTCGTTTGGGTTTTATTTATTTTATTTATCAAGCCAACAGCTCCCACAAACACTCAGTGAAGTGGAAATGCTGGCTGACTGTTGACCCTAGTTCTTTGTAATGGTGCTGTCCTTCTGTCACTTCCCTGGAATTGTCAGCTGCCTCACACAGCAGAGCCGTCATTGACGCGCGGTGCTGAGAAACTGACACTACTGAAATCACTGAAATACAAAGAGCGACTGTTAAATGAACATCTAGTTCCAGTAAGGTATAAGTGTAGGAGGTGGCAGGCCTCTGTGTGTGTTTGTGTGTGTGTGTGTGTGTGTGTGTGTATACATGTGCGGGAAGTGAGAACGACTGCATGTGGCTGATTGTGCTCTCTGATTTCTGCCTGCTTTCCTGTCATTTTCTGCTATTGTTCTTTCTTCGCTGGTGTCCATGACAGTAAATCAGCTCCACTTTCAGATTTATTGGTCTGGAATTTTTTTTTTTTTTAAATAAAACCTTTGCCTTCAAAAAAAAAAAACAAAACAAAAAACAATTGCGGAATTCCCTTTCTAAAGACTCTCGTTACATCACAATGTTGGAAAAGTTGTTACCGTGACGACAGGCTGGGTTTGCCGCTTTTGCTGCAGCTGGTGTAGATGCCGGGTCCGTCGTCAAAGAAGCTGCCCAAGGCCAGCTTCTGCCGGATGGACTCCCTCTCATTCTTTTGGGCCTGTGGTGGGAAAATAACAAATGAAACATTTTCATATTTGACCTTTCTTTGATAACTTCCTTAAATTTGAGCTGTGAGCAATGAACAGAAACATCTGATCATGAGTAAAAGACATGAATAATTTACGGCCTGATTTACGGCTAATCTCATTCATAGAAGCATAACTGAAAGTGAGATTATGTGAAGTTTTGAATGACTTCAGCAGATTTGAGTATCGGTACCAGAATTGGCCATCGGGGGGCAGTGTCGCCCCAGAGATTATCGCGCAGGGTCGCGTTCGTGTGCGGTAAACTCACAAGAGGAGCTGTTTTCATGTGTCATGTTCCAACATTCATGTTACACACACACACACACACACACACACACACACACATTTTCCACCATCTCTCAGGATCACCAGTCATTTGTGCCACTCTTTCCTCATTATCTGCTTTTCCACTCATCTCGTCCCTCCGCTCCTTCTTCCCGTCAGCCCCTGTGCCTTCTTTTCTGCTGCCAAGCTCATCCACCCCATCCATCCATTC
>CAAE01014537.1:364218-425815 GCA_000180735.1 Tetraodon nigroviridis | reverse complement strand
CTCCTCGTTTAGCCCTCTCCTGTTTTCATTGGCCGATGCCTCACTCCTCCATCAGGGGCGGTGATGGTTGTGGCACACAAACGCGTCGGCCTTTTGAAAAAGAAAACAACAGCTTCAAACTGTCTGTTTGTATTTAGCTTCACAGGCAGATCCAAGGTCGCCACATCTCCTTTGTGTGTGTGTGTGTGTGTGTGTGTGTGTGTGCGGGTGTGTGCGTGTACTGGTCAGCTTAGGGTTGGTAACTTCTTGTTTTCTGAGAAGATGAAGTATGAGAAAAACACTAAAATGACACCCTAGAGTTATTTCAATTACAGATCTGACATTTAGCGGTTCGGTGTGCAGCGTAATACTGAAAACCATAAACACAGCAGCTGAAGACCACACACAAACGGCCACCTGAGAGACAATTCCCACTTCTGGCTGCACTCACACCCCAAGAGGGAAGTGTGAAGTGACATGACCTGGCTCAAAGGTGAGAGCACACCTGCCACACAGAGAGAAAAGCGAACAACTGCTCTTTAAATTAACCAGCTAGCTGCAGTCAGGAAAATCTGTGTTCCACTCTGCTCTGACATCGCCGTGATGTTTACCCAGAACGGGGAATCGGCAGCGTGACACACCTGTGTGAGACTCAGAGAAGCAGATTAGAGCCGTCACCCCCAGCCTTTTGTCTACACACACGTCATATCCACAAGGCAAACAATCAACTCAGCCCTTATCGAGAAAAGAACAAAAGCCTTTCCCATAAAATGTTCTGATGATAAAGCGAACAGTTTTCCTGTTTTTGGGCTAAATACGGGCGAATGTGCGTCTGAGACCCTCGACTGTCTGTCTGCTATTTGAGACCTTTCTGTCTGTGCAGAGCAGCATTCCTGCCCAGATAAGAACCCTGATCTCTGACCCCTCCAACAGTTCAGCCTCAGGCCAGCGCAAGGCTGCTCCTGTCACTCAGATGGGGGAAAATAAGTCTGTGTGTGTGTGTGTGTGTGTGAGAGAGAGAGAGAGAGATGGTAGAAGGGGGGAAGGGTTATGTTGGGATCAGAGGAAAGAAAGGACAAGGCTTCAGAATGACAAAAGGAGGAGAAGTAGGAGCATGAAGCAGGTTTAGATGGAACAATGGACCTCCCGGGGACATCTGAGCGTTCCCTCTGCCAGAGCACCAAACTACTGAATTGTGGGAAAAACATTCGGTTCTGTTTTCTTCTCCCAAAGTATAAAGCAGATTTAGGACTAAAAGTCGGGCTACTCGCATGCTTATGTCACAGCCTTGCCCCAAATATCAGAGCGCTTTAATACCCAGAGCGTTACATCAGCCGAGTTCTTTGGGTTTGACTCTGGCTGCACACAAACCCACAAAACTCTTTCGGAGGAGCGCTAACAAACGCTCTCTTGCGCTCTCGTAACGCGGGTCGGAACGACTAGCGCACACGCAGGTAGACGAGGAAGCAGGTGGAAGTAGCGGCTCACAGCTGTTACCTCTTTGTAGTCATCACTGAGGAAGAGGCTGGAAGTTTGCTCCATGACATCATCCGCCTTTTCCACATTATCCAGAGCCTCCCTCATCCTTCCCGGGCTCCCCTCGGTCTGTTAGCCCACATCCACGCTCATCAGCAGACGCAGTATTTCCAGCCGAGAGACGCCCTCCCGATCCTGAAACCTTAGAGCCGAGCCTCCCTCCTCCCGTGTCTCTGCCTCACATGTTGTGCCGGAGCTTTCCTGCCTCTTCGTCAGCTGCAGGTTGGCAGCATGAATGCACAGAGGTCGGAGGGAAGGCCCCCTCGGACCCTCCCCGCCCTCCACCCTCAGGCCGGGACGGCCTCTTTGCAGCCAGACAGAGGAAAACTCACACTGTTGGGTTTTCTTCTCGTTTTCACGCCCTGGCGTGAGGACGTGACTTTGGAAAGAGTGTGTGAGTCTCTGTGTGTCTGCGTGCCCGCAGCCCTCACCTATATATCCTTTCGGTAAATTCTTCCGCCACTTCAGGCTTCCAAACTGAGGTATATTTAGAGAGTTTGAAATGTTCCAGTCCACATACTTGTGGTGAAGTAACTGTGAAAGTGTTTATGTAACGCTGGAGGCACGGCGCTCCCCTCCCTGCTCTGACTAAAATAGTGCCCTGTCTGGACTCCGCAGCACCCGGGCCAACCAAACAAACCCTGACAGACCACAATGGCCCATTAGCCATTGCCAGAGGATCGCCAAGCGCCTCTGGCCAGCCACTTGCGTTTTAATCCGAGCGCTCCGCACGGCGTAATGATCTCATCTTAGCCAAACGCCATCGATCCGTGACTCATGTATTTGTCACAGCTGCCCAGACAGAAAATGATGCCTGCGGAGCTGCAGAATCGCACCGCAGGGAGCCGTGACTTCACAGAAGCCATCAGCTGGTCGCTCATAACTTTACAGCTTCGAGAACAAAAATAAGCTTGATCAGGCGATCACGCACGCGCTAATTACACGGAACAGACATTAGCAATTTGTTGATTCATTAGGCAGCCGATTGAGTTTGAGATCGCTGCTCGTCGGTGAGTTAGAGTCTAAAATCCTTTGGTGCTTCTGTTAAACTCTTCGGTTTGAACTGAAGAATACAGTACACAGGAAGTGAAAATAATGTAAAAAATTAAAAAAGAAGGAGCGATCTCCCTTAAAATTTCTACCTAAACAAACTCTAGAAAAGAACTGTGCACTTAAAAAAACACAGCTGAGGGGAATAAGCAAAACTCTGAGTAAAGTTAAAGGATGTTTTTAAAAGGTTCTGGTCTTTTTTTGTTTTTGGCCTAGAGATGCGTAGATGGATTCCCAAGATGAATAAAGGTGGCGTCTGCGCCAGGGCGGAGATCTGAGATAAGAAACACACAGTCAGCCAAGGACAAAGAGGTGGACAGGAAAGATGAGTGGAGAAACAATAGAAGGAAGGGAGCAGGGACTGATACTGAAGAACGTGAGTCACATTTAGTCTGGAGAGGGAAAGAGAGAGAGAGAGAGAGAGAGATAGAAAGACAGAGAGAGAGAGAGAAGGAGGAAGAGAGAGCAATCATGAGAGCAACACGGGGAAAGGAAATCAAAGAGTAAGACGGGATGGGAAGAATGCATTTGCATGATAACATCAAAGAGCCATTTGAAGGGATGAACACACACACACACACACACACACACACACACACACACACGCACACAAAGTTAAATGGAAAAAATAGGAAGTGAGCCTGCGTTGGTGTGAATCCCTAAGGATTATGGGTAGAGTACAATAAATTATCTGGCTGTTTCCCGAATCCACCCACACTGGACTGCAATGGTACACACACACACACACACACAAGGACACACACACAAGTGCATACACACACAGGGTGGGGCTCTGAGGGTTCCTCTGCTTCATTACTGAGGCTGACTTCATACTGAAGGTGAAGTCAGAGTGGATGTAAGTAGGATAGGAGGCTCAGAGGGAGGGGGCTACCTGAGGGATGCATGCAGGAGTTGGCAAATGCAGACACACACAGATACACACACACACACACACACACACACACACACACACACACATATATATATTAAAACTGTAGCCAACCTTAGTTCAAGTATGAGGCGCAGAAACTTCCATTTAAACACCTACACACGGGTTAATAACTCTCAATCGGGGTCAGATGAGAAAGAAGGCAAAAGGAACAAATACATGCACACATGCGCACGCACACACACACACACACAAAGAGAAAGACGGAGAGAAATACGGGCTTATTGTGCCAAGTGAACAGAGGGTGACTGTGGGAGAGAAGGTTCCTGGCACCTCCCTCCTGTGAGCCTGAGATCCAAAGCCAATTGCAAAGTGTGTGTGTGAGTGTGTGTGTGTGTGTGTGTGAGTGTGTGTGCTGTTTGCTTGTGTGTTTGGGTGCATATGCTCTCCCTCTTTACCCAATTAGAATTGTTCTGTCCTGAACTCATCTGCACATTTTTAGAATAACACATTGACACCATCATTATCATCATCATTAAAAACGTGTGCCCATGTCCCTTTGTTCACATGTATCTATCTTACGTGCACGTTTGGGTTCTAGCCCTTCTCTCTCCCTTTATGCGTTACTTGTGAAGCTTGTAACATAGTCTGGCCTGGTCTTATTTATGGAATCAGGCGGAGGAGAACAGAACAGGCCGCTGCTACCATAGCAACTTGGTGAGGAATTCTCCATGGCAAATTTGTCTGCGCTCCAAATAAATTGGGCTGCAGAAGCAGCACAAGGCAGGCTCACCAGGAACTTCTCGGACACACACACACACAGTGGCTGCTTCAGTGATTCGGTCGAGCCCTGCTGTGACTGGCCGATGGCTGCCTCGAATGTCAGAGGTGAGATCTAAATGTCTCCGTTTCCAGGCGATGCGTAAATCACGCTTCAGCGGCCCAACAGAGGTGCCACATCTGTGGTGGGGACAACACCCCGCCTGCACAAACCCTTTCTCCTCCCGCCCCTGCATGCGTGTGTGTGATGGGCGCTGTCTGCGTGCTGGTTGCCAGGTTACCGGTCTAATTGAGAGGTCTCCAGAGACTCGCCGCTATCTGAACTGTCCGCTCCTAATCTTCCTCTCTCCGCCCCAGCTCTCATTTCTAACACAAACGAACACTCTTTGACTCCGGATTCACATGGCTCCACTTCCTGTCTCCCCTCTTCTTCCCTTTCATGTGTCAGCGTCTCCCTGGCCCCTTTTTCATCTCTCGCCTTCACTTTTTCTCGGCCTGCCAGCTGTTTTCCCCTCCAGACATTCCCACTCTATCTGGCTTTTATCAAGCGTGGAGCATGGCAGCAAATCCTGTTCCCATTACACAACTGGTCCCTCACCCACAGAACCACAAATCCACCCGCTGGCATGCAAATACCAAATCTAAGAAGGAGCTAAAGCAGCAACGCGACACAAGAAGACAGCAGCCGCTCTTGTCTTCAGCACCATCAGCTGAGAGAGAGAGAGAGAGAGAGAGAGAGAGAGAGATCATCCCTCAGGATCTCGATCTCCCACGAGGCCAGACCACTTCTTTACTGGATGGCTCTTCTCCTCCTCATGCTTCTCTCCATCCCTCCGCCCCCTCCTCGCTGCCTCCAGCTCATCTGTTTTGCCTTTCATCCACCTCTCACTTTTGCAGACTCACACTCGCTCACGGGAAAGCAGATGTTCCCTTCGGACTCGACCGTTCCGCCTCCGCTAACATTCCACCGGGCCGGGCGGCGGCGTTTCACATCGGAATAGTTCAGTTGGTGATGTGCCGACTGACACATTTCAGACACAAATGGCGTAATCGTGCACACGTAGAGGTCAAAGGGCACTCCCCACGCCTCCTTCACACAGACCGATGAGACAGGGAGAGGAGGAGTTGTACATTGTTCCTGTGAGTCAGGCGCTCTCTTAGCAACCGAACTGCCGTCTGAATCCATGCGAACGAGTCCGCCTGACGCGTCCAGCAACTCTTGCAAAAGTCTGAGCGGTGAGTCAAACGCGCAGTGATTCGAGGAGCGCAATCATCCAGCCGGCGGCTGCTGAAAATGGACTTTGAGAAGTACCTGGTAGGAGCAGTTTTCCTGGTGGACCATCCTTCACAGCATCCTACAGCAGGACTGGTTGAGCCGGGAATAGCAGGAGCGGGACTGGGACCAGATTCCCAGCCCACGGTGGTATTCCAGCAGAGGGAGGGAGGATTGCTCCCGGGAACTCTAATCTAAACCGAAGATAGCAAAATAACCCCCCCAAAACAACCGCCTGGTCTTCCCCTCTTTCTGGAAACTGCTAGCTGAGAGAGAAGGGCAGGTTGTGATCGAGCCTCCCCAAAGCCCCAAAAAACGGGAGGGGAGCGAGGATCAGTGTGAGAAAAGCAGAGCGAGAGAGAGCGAGAGAGAGAGAGAGAGAGAGAGAGAGAGAGACAGCAAGAGAGGGAGGGGAAAAACAAAACACACTCCCACTTGCCTTTCTCTGCCTGGTATGGCCTGAAAAGAGGGAGGGGCTGATTCTGCTGCTGAGTGTGTGCAGAGCTGAGAGGATGGTGGAAAACAGGAGGGCGGTGCGGAGGGGCGAGGTCGGCCGGTGTCACCCTGGGATGTCATTTGTGTAGAGTCACGCCAGACAAGGCATGAAAGGGGACTTTCTGCCCTACCTGTCCTCACAATCTGCCCGTTTCTGCGGATCTTTGCTGCAGCGCCACCTGAACCACCGCCCGGCTCAGATGTAGCTCCCTTAGAGACGCGCCTCTCACCACTCTGACGTCTTTTCCAGCATAAACACACCAGGGTCCAGGCGCAGCCTCCATTCTCTGTTTGTCTCTGGGTGGGATTATAATCTGATAGTGGCAGATGGCCACCCCATAATCCACATTGAGGCATAATCTCTCCCCCCTCCACTTCATGGTCTTCCCCTCTTCCTATTTAACAATAGCGCCCAGCCTTTGACTTCTTCTTTTAAAGCGCCAACAAAGCACAAACAAACAAAAGTCATTCGACACTTAATGTGAAAAAAAAAAAGCGCAGTGAGAACGAGAAAAAGAAAAAGAAAGAGGGAGACAGACAAACCAAAAAAAGAAAAAGAGGGACATCATACACTCCCACTAAAATTTATCTGGGTAGTGATGCACTCAAAAAAAAAAAGGACTAGAAACAGCTTCTGACTATAAGCAGAACAAAAGGAATGATATACAACAAAAAAGCAATAAGAAAGGACACAGACTGCACCTGTCACAATAAGAAGTCATATGAGAATAATCAAACAAGAAAAAAAATAAATAGAGAATTCCAGCACTACCAGTCCAAAAAATTTGCAGATTTATCCGAATCATAACTGAAGCGATGCTATCTAAACACAGCCAGTAACACAGAAGTAGCCCAACTCAAACACGCGAAACACAACACTCTGACGTCTTTTACAAAAAAAACAAAAAAAAGTCCAGGCGCAGCCTCCATAAACTGTTTGTCTCTGGGTGGGATTATAATCTGATAGTGGCAGATGGCCACCCCATAATCCACATTGAGGCATAATCTCTCCCCCCTCCATTCATTCTGCTAAAATAACCTATTTAACAATAGGCCCAGCCTTTGACTTCTTCTTTCATAGCAAGAACAACACAAACTAACCTTATATTCACGTATTTACTTGACAAAGTAAATACGCAGTGGAACATCTTTGCACCAGAATGTGTGGAATGATAAATCCAAACATGCATCTGTTTCACATCTGACTCTACCTCTACATTTTATCTTTTTTTTGGAGAGCTACACACATTTCCTGTTATCTCACCCCCTCCTCAGGCTAGATCTCTCAATCCAGTTATTGATCTATGTTGGGTGATGCTGTTTTTCCCTGCGATAAGACCACTCTGGGGTGTAATGACCTGAAAGTGGATCGATGAGCTCCCCGCTCTCATCCCTCGGCTCCAGCCTGGACATCACCGGCTGTGCTGGGGCCTCTGCGTGCTGCCCGGCTCAAGCAGACGGACACAGCAGCCTTCCTGGAACACTAATTACCCGTGCACGACCAGGGATGAGGTTGTTTATTTTACAATAAAGCCTCTCGGATGGGCTTTGGAATAACAATATGGTTCCACTCAGTTTTGAGATGTGCAGTAAGGTGGCAGAGATTTGAGAAAGGAAAGAACGGCAGCTAACTTGTGCTAGAGCTCTACTCAAAATCACACCCAGGAAGTGGAGTGGCATGTAAAAGGTCAACAGAAGAAGCTGGCTAAACATGGGGGAAACCGGAGTTTGTTTTTTAGGTTTTAAAGGCTCAAAATGGTGCAAATGACCACATCTGGTATGATGAGATGTTATTAATTCAACAAGAAAGTCAATAACACTGCTGCGCTCGTGTACCAGGCCAAAGACAATAATCCAGTCAAACAGCTACATGTAGTACATGTACTGATGGAAATACTCTGAATAATCCTGGTGCAGCATCTGTCTCGGTTTGTTGCTTTGGGTAAATCAGTTGATGTCTATTAAACACATTTAACCGGGGAAACTCCAGTGACATAAGTGGTCCTGGCAGCCCCCCTCCGTCACCGCTGCAGCAGCAGTTTTACATCGACCTAACTGCTGACCTCCCGCGGCTTTAAAGGTTAGCGTCTGAGTCATATCGCAGGTGGCAACACTGCTTGACCTAAAAACAACAACAGCTAATACAGAATGCAACGTGAAGGCCCTGAATGTGAGCAGTCTGCAAAGCTGAACAAACTAGGCCAGATTCTGCCAGGAGTCTAAATCAGCACGAAGAAGATTCCTGGCAAAAATGATTATTTCGAGACCTTGCACACAGCGGCTGCCAATCTAACTGAAGCTAAAGGCTTTTGTGCTGAAATACATCGATTCTAAAGCCGAAGCTCAATGCTAATTTATGCCGGGTTAGAGGAAAGACAAGCCTGCATCCTGAGCCTGAACCTCGCCCAGCGCTGTGTGTTTAACTCTGCAACACGGGGGTATTAATGGATGTAAACAGAAATAATGAACCGCTCATCATAATTCCTCAGTAACATGGTGGTTCGACTAATGGCGTGCAGAGAAAAAAGATGGAAATAATGTAACTAATGACCCGTCCTGGTCTGTGTAGTCCTGAAACAAACATCACGCTGGGAAGCCTCCTCTGTCTCTCTGAGAGCCGGCGTTCAGAGGCCACATTTTCTCCCTCTGTGCCCCTCGCTCCCTCTCTCCTTCTCTCCTTCCTTCTCTTTCCCCTCCCCTGTCTAGTGGTTCTCGGCGGGGGGGCGGAGGCACCGCTGACTTCAGCGGCGCCGCACAGCAAAGCAGGTTGGCCCAGCATGAGGGCCAGATCCTGGCAGTAATGAGCCCAGTCTGACAGGGAAGAAGCGATGTGGAAGGAAACGAAGCGAGAGTGTGTTTGTGTGTGTGTGTGTGTGTGTGTGTGTGTGTGTGTGTGTGCGCGCGCGCGCTCTCAGGCCTTATGATCAGCTGCTGGAGGTCGCTCCAAATGAGGCCCGCTGTGGCCATGCTGTGACCACAAGGCTTTGTTAGTATTTGTTTCACTTTTTTAAAAGTGTCAACAAATTTGCACAACTATTTACGCCTGTTAAAAAATAGATATATACGTCTGGGATGCAAGTGTTACATATCCCAGGAACACTGAATAAGAGGCAGCTAATAATAACATAAAAAGGCTAAAAGATTTTCCAGTATAATATGTGGTTATCTAAAAATGTACAGGCCTTTCTTGCTGAGTCGTGGGAGAATCAGTCCTACCGGTCGATGCCGCCAGGTTTGCACTGGCCGACGAGCTTGGTGAAATCTGTAACATCCGAGTGTGGAGGGTTTCACGCCTGCGCTGGTGTCTGTGCATCACTCCGTGTCTACTCTGCAGGTGTCTGTGCAACTAACACCGAGCTTTTTTTTTTTGCGTCTTGTCCCTGGACGAGTCTCTGTCCACCTCTCGTCCCTGTGACCCACGGTGCCTGAAACGCAGCAAATCTTGCCGAAGACACAGTATTAGCGGTCTACTGATTTATATTTTAGCGCCGCTTGCATGAGCAGACGTACATACAAGTTCAAAAAGTGTGTGTCTGTGTGCATGGGCGACTTGTGAGCTCGTAGATAGCTTAAAATTCTTCACTGCCCTAAGAACATAAACTGAGAACATAAACAGATTCTCTGTATGTCCAGCTCTGCTTTGGTGTCTCTCTCACAATAAAATGTGTGTTTATTTTTATCTCTGTCTAGCCTGCTCTCGCTGAAGTCAGCGTGTGTGTGTGTGTGTGTGTGTGTGTGTGTGTGTGGCGACTCTGCCCCGCGCCTCAGTTTAACACCAGGTTCTAACATTGGAAGGCCTCCTCGCCGCTGCCACGTAAATCCTCATTTCCTCCCCAGCGCGCTCTGCCGCTGGCGGCTCGCTCCTCTCCTATCATAAGGTGAAGGTGGGGGGAGGGTTGGGGGTCTGGGGGCCCGGGGGCCGGGGGGCCCGGGGGCCGGGGGTCTCTCCTGCTGGATTTTGGCTGCGCGTGAACAAAAGGCTGTAACGCTTCCTGACAGCTCGAGAAGGATGCCAATTAGGAGGGAACCAGTTTGGTTGTTGAAACACAGAAAAAAGGAGAGCAGAAAGTGACTTTTCCGGCGTTACAGCTGAGGCCTGGACGGATCCACCCGGGCTGGGAATTCTTCAGGGGGAGGGCGCGTCTGCTTGGTCTGACACCCAGAACCTTTCACCTCAGTGGGAAACGTCAGGGGCAGGTTTCGGATTTGACGTGTACTTTGACACCAGATAAGCCCGTTTCACAACCGCCACCCTGGTTTCCTTTAAGACCTTGCGTGACGTGGTCAGCACATGCACAGTGCACGTACATGCACGGACGCAGGTGCGTTCTCCCTCCAGATGCACATTTGTCTGGTCTGACTGTACTGAATCACTCAGAGTGACTGAGAGGCTCTGGGAAAGGCGATTTTACCCATTTAAGGCAGTCGCTGCTGCTGTTTCTGTTACCCTGAGCTTTCCTTTCCAACACAACGTCGCCGACAAGGTCACAGCAGCTGTTGCCTGTCTTTATTCCCAGTTTCCGCTGGCACCAAGAGGTGAGCGTAAACCTGACTAACCTCCGCCCAGACACGAGAACATGTGCAGGATCTGTGCAGACGGGGCGGCGGGCAGCAGGAGAGCAGATTTGAAATGCAAAATGCTTATTTAAATCCACAGAGAGGATTTCTGCCAGGCGTTTGATGTCCATCAGCGCTGGTTTCCTTGTTATCTTTGATTTACCAGACGGCAACCAGAGGCTGTCGACAGGAATGTACCTGCTCTCAGTGCTCATCCACTCTGGAGGAACTCAAATCAACGAGGCGTTTGGAGCTCTGAAAGGCTTTGTTTGCATGCAGAGTCTGAGCGTGGTTTACCTGAGTTAAGTGCCCGGCTTGCTGGGAGGACTCCAAGGTTAGGCTGAGAAGGAAAAAACAGTCTACTGATAAAAAAACAGCTCTGCCGACAGGGGCGGACTGTCAGGATACCATCAGAAAACAAAAAAAAAGGACTATCCTCTGGGATTTACTGACGCGAACGTGTGTATCACTTGACTCTAAAGCAGAGACAGCCCAGCGCGTGTGTGTATGTGTGTGTGAGCTCCGGGGGCCGGGCGTGTTCCAGCCGGTGCCGCTGCACGCATGCACTCACTCCCTCCGTGGCTGAGCCTGAGGGGCTGAACCAGCTGCCAAAGGGCTCTGCACACCTGGCAGAGCGCCTCCCCCGGCCTCTCCGGAGCCTCCTCCCGCCAGCCCACTTGTTGCTCTCCCCTCCTGGCCTCCTCTCATCCCCTCCTCCCCACCCCGTGAATCCATCGCCGCCCTGCGATCGATGTTCGCCTCGCAGGATTTTCGCCAGCCCTTCTGTAACTTTAACAAATCCCTCTCAGAAGCTATTTTCTGCGTCTGCGTGCTCCTCGCCTCCCCCCAGAAGAAGGTAGCAGTTAGGTTGTTTGCGGAGGGAGCAGCTCAGTTCACTTACACATAATCACAGAGTGTAGAGAAAAATCTCCCTCCTGACCTCCTTTTTTTCCCTTATCCTGCCATTACAACCTCTGAGTGCTATTTTGGGTCGGAGTGCACTTCTACTTCTATAATTTTGGATCAGCTCTTGGCCTTTCAACGGCTCCTATCGGGGCCTGCGAGGCAGCGCTTCGTACGGAGTTGATCACGCTTTGCTGACGGCTGGAAACAGACGAGGAAACCGTTACACCTCAGCAAATATGCTCTCAAAACATGGTCATTTTTAATCTCATGATGTTATTTGTGTGGTCCTGCATCCATTTGTCCACAAAAGAGGGGAAAACGGTGTAAACAAAGACTTAAATGCTGATATTAAGGTGCAGAATCACTCTCGAATCCCTGCTGCGAGCTAGAAAAACATGGACAGAGAGCTCAGCGGGTTCTCCCTCCCTCGTACGGCGGCATATAAATATGTATGTTAGTGGTTCCGCTGATGTCATAGGGCGTTAGCGAACCGGCGTGTGTGCCAGAAGCCTCGGCGGCGTGATGGATCTCGTTGCGGCGCTGCAGGTCTCAGCAATGCCCTGACATCTGTAATCACAGCTGCTGGCGGGGCTGTTTTGAAACGAGCTGACTAATTGGGGCTGTGAGCGCCGCAGAAAAAAAAAAACACAGCCTCCAGGTATTTGTTTCATGTTTTTTTTTGGGATCAGGTGGGCTGAATCCATACAGCCCGATTCCACCAACGGATGGGAAGAATAATGTTGTTGTTGGCTTTTCTGGGGTGCGGCGGTTATTTAAAGGTCAGTGGTGGTGTTGTTGAGGTCCCTCCGGGCCCCTCTCTGCCACACAGCTCCAGAATTCATTAGGAGCAAACGAGGAGCAGGTCAACACGGGCCTCACTCCCTGCTGACCCGGCATGTGGCGGGCAGACGCTGGGATTACGGCAGCTGGAAGCCACACCCTGACAGATATGCGCTTCTTTGGCGCAGGCTAAAGTCAAAAATTTACACGTTTTGTGTCCCGGTAATGGGAGGAAAGTGGGTTACCTGTGAACTGAGATTGACCTGCCCGTCTGCAGGGCGGTGTGACCGGTCTCCAAGCCCCTGGCGACCGCCGGCAGATTATTCGCTCTGAGCTTCGGTGTGTTTTGTCTTTCTGAAAGCACAGATGCTTTTGCAGCTCCGCTGAAGCGTGAATATCTCGGCCCCTCTGGAACGCGGCAAACATCCCAGGCAGACAGGCCCTTCCACACACCAGCACACTCACTGGTGGGTCCTGCCCGAGTGCACGACTAAATATTTAACATTTGGAAAGGAGTCCCTCTTTCCCCACGGTGGTCATTCTAAATTCTGGAATTTTGGCAGTCGCGTTCCGAGACGCCCTTTGACAGAGGAAACAGAACAATTATCTACAGAGCGGCTGCTGTGGTTTCTTGATTAAAGCTTAAACAGGACTATAAAGGTTCAATCATGCTGATAGGAGCCATACTATGTTTTTGAAGGAGTAGAAGTGTCAAGGATATGATCTTACTTTTTTTTTTTGCTACTCTGCTTGAGAGCTAAAGTGGGATTACACAGCTAATTCTAATTCCTTATCTTCACGTGAACATCCAAATTAGACTTGGCAAAAAGCTCAGTTGTTCGTGTTCTCAGGAGGGAGACACCAGCAGAAACCAGAAAGAAGTGTATAATGGTGCAGAGCACGTGCACGTGCGCGCCTGTGTGTGTATGTGTGCGCGGATGAGAAAGGTTCACTTTGAAGAGATTTTTCTCCACACTGACTGGAGACAGGTGGGTGCAGACAGAGAGAGAGGAAGAAAGAGGGGAATGAAATGAACTGTGGCGTGGAGTCATCAGGTAACGGACACTGACACACATGAGCCATGTGGCCCCTGAGCTGAAAGATACCATCTCCCCTGTCCTTTCCGCTCTCTCCTTCCCGCTCACCCCCCCGCCCCCCACCTCCGCCTCTCCTGCCGCATTCCTGACGTGCCTCAGGGAGACAGAGGGGGCCTCCGGGACACACAAACAAAAGCACAACAAACTCAGAATGGCACTGGCTGCAGCCATTGTCTGTGTGTACTAAGGAAAAGGTCTTGGCACTGGCATACTGAAGGAGGACGGCGGTGTCTATGCACACTTCTCAGTCACACAAGATTTGCAAAAAACACCACGTGCATTTGAGAAAAAAAAAAAAAAACCAACAACAAAAAACCAAAGTACTCCCGTGATTTAAACAGACATTATTACACTCTGAACTTTAGTACGTGAAGATTTCCGTCGATACAACACTGCCCCCTAGTGGTCTAAACGTCACACGACAACAACATTGAACATTAAGTGAAAAACAAATAAGACTAAAAACATCAACAATAAAAATATTAATAATAATATTATCCTTAATAATAATAATAATAATAATAATAATAATCCTCTGCCTTCACTGATTCCTGACAACTGATTTATGTTGGAGTAAGTATGTTCTTTCATTGGGACGTGAGTATTTTCTGAGGCTTCTCGTTGGCCAGACTTGGGCCATAATGGCCACGTAACTTAGCACCACATTAGCCAACTAATCCATCTTTCTTATTCCGGGCTAACTTAACCTCGCGTTTCCAGGGTCAATCTGACACAGATAACAGCGGGATTACTGCAGCCCGAAGAGCTTTTCACAGAGGCGACAGAAACACGCAAACACACTCTGAAACGCTGCACACTCACCGAGGTAAAGTGGGTCTTGCCCATGTTGTGATTCTGGTTCTGGTTGAGGTTCTGGTTCTCCCGCTCTCTGCACTGCAGCCCGGCCAGGTGCCTCTCCAGTGCTGCCCAGTCCATGGTGGGGAGAGGCTCCTCCTCTACGCACTCCTCCCCCCTGTATCCCCCAATCCTTCCCTCGGTCCCTCCAGCGCTCCCTCCGCCACCTCCTCCCCATCCGCCCGTGCCACAGCTGCGGCCGCCTCTGCCCCCGCTGTAGCTGCGGTTGCTGGGCCTGTGAGCGCCGGTGCCCTCCCGCAGCGCTCCTGGCGAGGGGAGCCGGTTGCCGCCGGGCAAAACCAGATTGCCGTTTTGTTTCAGTTCCTCCGGGAAAACGTCCACCGATGTGGACGTGCGTCCTCTGGGCGCCGGGAGAGCTGGGACGGTCTTGGCTTCCTGGAATTCTTCAGCCAGGCTGCGACTGCTCAGTTTCTTCCTGTAGCCCACGTCGGGGCTCTCCATCCCACCTCCTCCCACTTCCTCTCCACCGAGAGGCTGTGGGGAGGCGTAGTCCTCTCCATACTCACTCTCCCACTCCTCTATCACCTTCTTCTTGTACTCCTGATAGTCCTCGTCCTCCTCGTAGTCCTCTAAGGTGACCAGGTCTAGAGACGGGGAAGATTTGTAATCTTCCAAAGCGGCAAGGTCGAGGGATGGGGAGCAAGGGGTAACCTTGTTGGAGTTGGACTCCGAGCTGGAGCGACTGGATGCGTCGCTCCCCAGGTCCATGCCATCCTCCCGGTAATCCTGGGACAACAAAAGGAGGGGAGAGAAGAGGCGTGAAGTGGAGAAAATACAAAGCCACCAGCGGAACAGAAGCAAGGAGGACGCAGAGGAGGAAAAAGGAAAGACAATTTAAGGAAGTGTGCAGACCTAGATTAGTGCAGCCAGTGCATGTTCCGTCCCGAGAGGAGTTCTTTTCACCTCAGAATTAGGTTCTCTTTAAACAGTACAGGCTTAGCGTTAGCGCTGCTGCACGGCCAATCAATGAAGAACCAGGGTAAACAACTCCGCCACATGAACACACAACACTCCAAAGTGTGACACGGATAAACGAGCCCAGCCTTGACCCAGATGCAGCCGCTCAGGTGCCGCCGTACCTGACGGATGAGTCCAGGACTAATGGAAACATCCAGACTGTCGACAACATCACCGAGGTGGGAGACAGCCACACCAGGCCGAAACGAAACAGAAACCTGCGGCAACAGGCAGGAAAAACCCCACTGGACCACACCTGTGCTGACCAGCATGACTCAGCATCCTGGAAACTGGTTCTGAAAACACAAGAGGAAGAGGACCTGGAACAGGTCGGCCTGTGTGATGCTGAGGAGCGTCAGCTCCGGGGAAACACCATCACTTCCTCCATCAGTCACCCCAGCGCCTGAATCAGCTGAGGAGGAGGCTGCTGTTCGTCGGTTTACCCTCAATACCGGTGTCCTGGCTCCACACCAGGAGTTCCTGAAGGCTTCCACGCTCTGAGTGGGAGCTTAAGGGCGCACACGCAGCATTACCAGCCTACTTACGGCCTAAAGCTGGCAAATCGCTGAGCGCGCCGGTGTCTCACAGCGCACGATCCCGGCCGTAATTACGGCAATTTGCAAACCGGGTGAGGCGCAAACGTCTGGTTTGGGGTTGCGGGAAATGCGCACGAACGTGTCCGAGGACGCGGCGGCCGTTCTCACCGACGTGCTCATGAAAAGCGCCCGGATCAGTGCGCCAACACCGGTCCCTGCGGCGGAGCTGCGAGCCAGCCTCCCATCTCAGCTTCGTCGCCCCGAACTGGCAGAAAGGAAGCGGATTCACGGAGGCACCGGCTGGATTTTCCCGTCTGAAGTAGTCGGATCGCCAAGTGCGGCGGTCGCGTTTCCAAATCTCGGGCCGGCCCGCGCTTCGCGCTGCTTCCCGAGGTTTTACCGTGGCTACATTAAAAATGCAATCATTTAAAGTGGAGAGAGAGAGAGAGAGAGAGAGAGAGAGAGAGAGAGAGACACAGACCCCGCGAGAGAGAGAGAGAGAGAGAGTGTGGGGGAGAGAGCTGATCCGCTCTGGGATTAGCCGAAGCGCAGGCACCAGGCGGGACCGGTTCACGGGAATACATGCAAATTGCCAGCTGCGCCGGTCCCCACCCTCAGCCGGCCGGGTGTTCGGGGACAGTTGGGAGGGAGGGTGTTTTTATCTATGTCAAAGACCCCCCCCACCCCCCTCCTTCACACGCATCTATAACTCTGCTCATATCGGTTCCGTGCGCGATCGCACACGCCCATCTGCGTCTGCGTCGAGTGTTCTCCACTTCTGCACGCGTGACAGTTGCGCGATCCAATCTGGCAACAAGATTTGAGCAGCGGGTGACATTGGCGAGGAGAGACTGGGTGTAAGGTGTCCATGACAGGGGAGCGCTGCTCCTGTCACATGATCTAATGTTGGGCCGAACTCCCGGAGGAACCTGACGAGCTCCGGCCACCAGAACCGCCCAGCACCACCGCTGCCAGGGCAGCGCCAAGCCCCGGGGAGACTCGCTATTATTAACCAAAAATGAGGTGTTGTCGCTTTGGTGGAGCCTTGAGAAGCATGGCTGAGTGCCGCCTACTCACTGTCATCATGGTTGTAGCTTCCAAGTGGCTTCAGGAAGAGTCAAGACATTGTAAAGTCTCAGTCCCAGCTGGAGGAGCCCGGCGGGGCTGGTCTCTTCACCGGCACCTCTATTTTAAGGGCTGGCTGGCGGTGACGGAAGGCTGGACTAAGCAGGAGAAATGACGGAGAGCCGGTGGATGATTCAGTCCAGTCATCGTGATGCGAGTGGAGGTCCAGCGACGAGCAGAGAGGAGGGAGGAGAGGAGGCGTCTCGGGGCTGCTCTGCCCCGATGTCAGAAGATAAACCAACGAGCGGCTTCTCTCGCTTTCCTCCGTCAGCGCGCAAATAAATGGACTCGGGGAAAGTGCGTCCTCTCCCACTGACGCGCCTGTGCGCAGCCCGAACGCCTCCGCCGGCCGGGTCCTATCGCGCTGCTCTTATCGAGGAGCGGCGGTCGGGAGCGGGCGCGCGGCGCGCTCCCCTGGCGCGCGTTCGGCGAGCGTGGCGGCTCTCCGTGCGCACGGCGGCCGAAGCAACAGCGACGACGAGTCAACACACAACTAAAGCCCATCCTCCTGCACCCACTGACCTTGCAAAGCGTCAGGAAGAGAGAGAGAGGGAGGGAGGGAGGGAGGGAGGGAGAGAGAGAGAGAGAGAGAGAGAGAGAGAGAGAGAGAGAGGGAGGGAGGGAGGGAGGGAGGGAGAGAGAGAGAGAGAGAGAGAGAGAGAGAGAGAGAGAGAGAGAGAGAGAGAGAGAGAGGGAGAGAGAGAGCTAGGTGAATTAAAACATAATCCGGGTGTTCAGAAATTAGAATACTGCAAAAAACTAAAACTTTAAGGTCAGACTGGCTATTTTGGGGACTATTTGGGGCTCATTTGGGGGTTCAACCCCATCTCAGTCTGTTACCGCCATCATTCTTTTCGTCTTGTTCGGTGATGTTTTGGTGCAGGACAGCAAATCTCTTTTTTGCGCTTGGACTCTTGAGAAGCCTGTGTGAGAGCGATTAGCCCCAAACCGTAAGGTCCCACCCCCCCTGACCTGGCACATCATTAGGCAGCCAATCAGATTTCAAGGGTGAGCAACCCCAAACTGTGCACAGTGACCTCTGGCAGGCACCCGCCCAGCGGCCCATTATTGGAGCGCACAGATCTGCCCACCAGCGACATCCAGCCAGTAAGACCAGTCGTCTCACAGCCCTCGGCAACGATTCCTGTCAATATCATGTAAACCGACGTTTGATTTCGCTTCATTTTCATCTCAATTGTGTCCTTTAGTAAAAACAGATGGCAGCCACAAGATGGTGAGACGGTTTCCTGTAGCAACAGCTGACAGTTTAGGTAGTTTTAAGATGCAGATTATGTTGAAGGTAGCGAACGGGAGTGACATTTGAATAACAAGTGCCTTAAATACAGGGATTTTGCAAAGAACCACATTTGAGTTGCACCTTTTTAACCCCAGAAGATCAATAAACTACTCTGTTCTGGTTTTCCTGCCTCGTTTTGAAGAAGAAGAAGAAGAAGAAGAAGAAGAAGAAGAAGAAGAAGAAGAAGAAGAAGAAGAAGAAGAAGAAGAAGAAGAAGAGGTGCTTCACTGATCACCGACAGACGGAAGCAGGTCAAGATCTACATCCCCGTCGGACTGCTTGGGTCCGTCTGCAGCAGCAACAGTGGCAGGAATCACCAACCCCTATCGCTGACAGAGAGATAACGGCGGGGAAGAACAGCCCTCAGATAAGGCCGTAAACCCAGAGAACATCTTCCTCCGCTCACATCCGTCTCCCAGGCTTTTTAAAACAGGGCGCGCCTGACAGCGGGTAAGAAATTGAAACTGCCTCCGCCGTGTCAGGAGCTCACCGACTCTAACGGAGAGACACTAAAAGTGACCTTGGAGGATTTACTCTCCCCTCCCTCCCCACTCGTTCTCTGGTTTCAAAGAGGGGAGATCGCCACGGAGTTCGGCCAGGACCTAACTGACCAGGCGACAGAACACATGGCGTCGAGGGCTGGTTCTGAGAAACGGGGCCTCAGGAGGCTGAAAAACTGGCTGAACACCTGCTCCAACGTCTTTGTTAGAAAAAAAGACAAACTCCCTTCAAGCCGCTGAAAAACAGGAACAGAAAAATAAATAAATACAAGTCTCAACTGGACAGACAGACTCTAATGTATTCAACAAACAGATTAGCAGCAATTTAACTTAATCACAGCTGAATATTCATGCTGACTTTACAGAATGCGTTAAAAAGTTCTTTTCCAATCACGGGGGCCACTAGAGGATGCTCTGGAGCCCATTAACCATTGCGATGGGCCTGGAAACCGCTGCTGTTTGGAATTTATTTTACTATATTTTCTAATGACGAACAAATTTAAAATGAAGCTGCTCCAAACTTTCCTCTGAACTCATTAAAACTGCACAAGCTGAGTATTACTGCTTAGACGGAGACAGTTTTTCTAGCAATATGGGAATATTTACCACGTGTTTAAGGCTCGCGGCATCTATTATCGGTTAAAAGTAAAACAAACAACAGTGGAGAAAAATATGTCGTTTCCCACTTGTAACGCAAAGATGTTGCACCAAATCAACCGCAAATCCAGACAGATCAATCAGAGGATTACAGCTGTTTTAAATGTAAATGTCCGACCGGGCCACAGAAAGCAGGCCCGTGCACTGAGGCAGCAGCAGCAGAGCGCAGACTTCCAGATGATGAATAGAGACGTCAGGTGGCCACAACAAAGGTCGGATCCCTAACTGTGCCCATTGACCCGTCGTTCCGGGGAGGAATGGTGGCCCAACCCCCGGAAGCAGCCATCAATCAGCCCCCGAAACTGCATATTTGCTCCATTCAGATCAGAGAGCAAAGCAGCGTGGAGCAGAGAGGTGTTAGAGTGGGTGTATGTGTGTGTGTGTGTGTGTGTGTGTGGTAGCCCCTCTGTGTGATTTCCAAGACAATAACACGCATGTGTGCGGAGCTACGCTCAGGTGCGTGCTCATGTGCTGCGATGGCTGTCGTGGCTTTGAAATTGCAGCCAGTGGAAGCCCAACGCCTGTCTGGCACCGAACCGCCAATATGCTGTTGTTTTATGATATCGATCATCCATAGGAGGCAACAATTTAGCTTGTTAACGAAGTGTGAAATGAATTGCGGGAGAGTTTTATCACGTGTTTACGGAACGTCACATAATCCCCATACTGGTTCCTCTGCCTTTCCTGTTGGAATCACCCACTCGTGTGGAACAGGACCTTCCTGATGTTCCCCCTGAATGTTCACCATGTTGTTGGAAGTCTTAGGCTTAGGGTTGGGAGGAGCTTTGGAAAAACAAAACAAAAAGAAACCCACATTAAAACTATCCGCAAAAATTCAAGGACCTGAGAAAGGAGGACAAACCCTGGTCTGCAGAAAAGGAAGCTTCTTCGATCTGTGGAGAGAATCCGGGCCCGGTCCTGAGTCACTGCTGTCTGCCTGGCACCCGTCTGGGGCCTCGTCAGCGCCACAGACGGGCAAATCTACGCAGCCGTCCTGCTCTGTGCTCGACTCCAAGCCGCGCCGCGCACAGATGTCCGTGCAATTTACTGCCCACTCTAAATTGGACCACTCCTCTGGTGTTTGGTTCAGGCCTGGTACCTGTGATTTTTTACCCTCTCTATAAAAAAAGGTAAACAAAAAAGAGGTAGAATAGACGGCAGGGGTTGATTCAAGAAGCAAATTGCAACAAGAAGAGTGGGAGGCAAGAAAAACAACTGGGAAAGAGGTGCAATTGAATGGAGAGGCTGTTCTTTATGCACAGGCATGAAATTGCGAGCGGCGCTTCTCTGTCACCCTCACTGAACCTCAGGGGCCACAGAAATACCAGCGCGACAACTAGCCAAACTAGTCCCACACCTTTAGATCCAAAATGAAGGGAATGGGACGTTTTAATTTTCTGCTAGAGACATCTCACAATGTTTTAAAAATGGCCCCAGGCAGGTAAAATGTAGTTAAGACATAATAAAAACACGAATTCACACCTATCTGGAACGATTAAAGACAAAGATGAGCAAAAACGATGAAGCAGCAGCGGAAATAACATCAGATTATCAGGTTTAATATGGTAATAGTCTTCTTTTTCATGCGGATTATAAAAGACAGCAGTGATGATTAGAGCTAATCCGTGACCGCAGAGCTCGGATAATAGAAAAATGAGGGAAAAAAATGCCAGAGTTTGTATAAAATGATAGTTTCTGCAATTAACATCTGTCATTTGACAATGAATCCATTCCACGGAGACCGCCAAGCAGGTGGAAGGCCCGCCGGCCACGTGGGTGCTGAAGCATGCTAATGGGTGGGGAAAAGTGGGCGATCTAGAGCTGTGGGCAGGTTTGTTTTCTCGAAAGTAAGATGGAGTCGCTGAAAGCTGTGTGCAGAGAACTTTCAAACGCTCCGACGCTTTTGACACTTTTGCTTCTCTGAGGCCATAACACGCAATACAGCTGAACCATTAGGAAGCCAGAGAAGTAGCCAGCATCTGTTGCAGAAAAGAGCCGCCTGTCAGACATGCTCCCAAAAGCCGACAGAACCTAAAAGGGAAAACGTCACTTCTGCCATTCAGGGCGCAAAGCACACCTGGAGGAGGCATTATGCCCTTCCTCACGATGACTACTCCCACTTTCATCTGCCCCTCCTTCATCGGAGCATCTGAAAGAAACCCTCTCCACATCTGCACCGACCTATTCCCTCTTTCTTCTCGTCAGTATTCCGCAGACGCACGCTCTCCTCCAGGATTTATGCGCATTTCTGAAGCTTTGCGCCGCATCAGAAATGCAATGGCCACCACGGGGGCCCTGAGTCCGCAGGAGAGAAGGGTGGAGGATGGAAGATCATTAGCGGAATATTGAGAGAGTTAACCTGTCTGAAGGAATCAGGCCGCAAATGGTCCTTGCAGTACTGCTGAATCACTTGAAGGCCGAACATCAGGCGGCGCGTCGATAGAAGCGAAAGCTGATGAAAGACGCGCATGTCAAAGTCAGGTGTGCGCGTGACTTCGCAGCTTTGTGCCGTACCTAACACAAACACGTTCCTGGATTTACAGCACCGAAATACATCCAGGTGCTTCTAAATTGGGAGAGGGGCGAGTCACTCGGCGTTTATGAGATCACATCCCGTTCAGTGTGACCGGAACGGAGGATAAATCCTTTGAAACGAGCAATTATTTTCGTTTGGAAGCATCGTTCAATGGCAAGTTAGCTGAATTACAGCGCGCAGTCGTGTCAGGCAGGTGGGTGAGGTGAGGACGGAGGTAAAAAACAGCAGGAAGCCGCAGTGCATTTGTGTAAACATGCAGCGTGTTTAATGGACACTAACATCCTAAGCCGGGATGGAGCGGGAAGGCGATGGGTGGGTGGGGGGAGGCTTTCAGACCACTTTGCTCCTTTCAAGCTGTCAATTCTGCTCTGCTTTTTTTCCATCCTGCCATCTTCCTCCACCTAGGGCCCATTCATGCATGTTATCGCTAAGCTGGCAGCAGTGGGAGGCTGCGGACAGATCCTTACGCCACATCCAATCCTCTGCCGCTCCGTCTCCGTTCTTACCCCGACTGCTCCACAGCTGTCCCAGCCCCTCGCCTGCTGCTGCTGCTGCTGCCATGACACCGCTATCCCCTCCCTGCTCCTGATGCGTTGGCCATCACTAATGACCTGTCCTCTCCTCTCCTCTCCTCTCTTCTCAGTCTGCAGCATGAAAACTCTTTAATAAGCAGGTGTGACTTTTACCAGGTGGCACTTCTCCAGCACACGAGCGACTTGCTGTCCCTGCAGAGTAATCAAAAACGCCAGGGCTAAATCCACAAAACGAGGAAAACGCTGGCTGGTTGCAGCAGAAACACATTCCAGCTGGCTGTGATGCATTCAGGGTCGCACGGACACTGGAGCTGAATTCTAATTGGAACAATCAGGTGAAAAGAGTAATCCCTGCCTGCCAGCGGTCTGGAGCTATCGAGCTGATTGGGACTGGAGGCTGCCGGCCGGACGCCGTATGACATATTTCCCGACACTGCTTGCATCTGAAAGGGTTTTAAACACACCGCTGGTGAACACGCATGCAGATCTGACACCTCAGTTTGCGGATTAACGCATGCTTTACCGGGATGACACATCAGGGGAAATGTGAGAGCAAGGTATGTGAGGAAAACACACACACACACACACACAGGACAGCTAACTGTTGACGTCAACAGACGAGGCTTGTAGGAAGCATGCAGGGGTGTATGAGAGGATGGGTCATTATAAAAGGGGAGGGGCCAACATACATGGACACTAGCGTGCTTGAATCAGCTTCATCAATGCTCAGATTCATCACAGATTTTGCTTCTACCGCTGGCAGCCTTTCAGATTAACTTTAATCTCACACCACTGCATCCCTGACGTGTTGTTAATTCACCAGCACTGAAATCAGCGGCCTATGACCCAGAAAAAATGATGAAGCGTCCGGGGATGTAAACACGAGAGTGGCAGACGTGGCCTGATACTACCTGCAGCTCGGTAACCGCAGCAACGACCGCCAACGACCTCCCGCGGTGATATCTGCAGCTGTACAGACCTGGAAACAGCATTTCTGGTTTTATACGTGCTCTTTAGGGGCATGAGACACACGCCTCATGGCCAACTCTCTTCCAATCCCCTCCTGAGGCATCCAGCCAGTGTGTCTCTCCTCTCCCAGCCTCCTGTGGCACCCTAACCCTCCTCCCCCAGGGGACAACCCACTGCCAGGCTGACAGAATGTGGAGCCCCTCAGATGGAACGGGTGACAAAGTGTGTCCCCCTGGGGGACAATCCAGGGCCAGCATGATGGAGAGGAGAGCAGAATAGAGGGAAACAGAAGAGAAGAAAGAGTCGAGGGTTCAGGAGTGAGAGGAGCTGTGGTCATGTGACCTAACCGTTCAGCGTAGAAGTACAAGAGGGAAAGTAAAAGTTCTATCAAGTTCTGCTTCTGATGATGTGTGAGATGTTCAAGCAACTGTCCACTTGAATGCTCTCTCTCCGGAAATAACCCTCACAGGAAAACAGGCAATCAACTTATATGAAGCAAAAAGGAAAAGCGTATCTGTCCGTCATGCTGTCATACTGCTGATCTCCAGGGCCAAAGACCAAGAGTGCAAAACAGAAAATCAAAAGAAAGCGGCTGCCTTTACACAACAGGTGTGCAAAGGTCAGGCATGATGCAAATTTGATACTCGTGTTCTTTTTTTGGTTAATCCTAATGAAAGTTAAAGTCTGTGAAACCCCAATATAGAATGTCATTCATAAATTCTGAGGAAAAAAGCAGCCGAAACAACAAACGTGTCTCTGCTCCCTTTATGTCTGTGTGTGTGTGTGTGTGTGTGTGTCTGTGTCTGTGTGTGTTTTCCTGGACTCTCTGGGGCCCATCTGGGTAACCATAGTGATTGAGCAGTTCTCGTCTGTGTATTAATCTAGTATCCCCTGTGAGATGTGTGTGTGTCTGTGTGTGTGTCTCTGTAGGTGTGTGTGTGCGTGTGTCCCTTTGGAAACAGAAGACAGGATATTGAAACACACAGCGACTGTGACATCATTCTGCGCTCCACTGGGAGGGCCTGCTGGGTGTAGCAAACACGCTGTGGGTTCACAACAGCGTGAGTGTGTTTAATATTGATGCTGAGGAGATAAGAGTCGGTGCCAGTCTTGGGTGTTGCGACAGTTTCTGCAAATTGAAAAGGAAACCCGAAGATAAAACTTACATCCAGCCACACGTCTTGGACAAACTGGTCGGATCTAAATGCTCTGAGTAGCCCAGTCCGACCACCTGGGCGAGAGCTGTGTATTTTGATTGTTGGTAAAGTTCTGTAGAACATTATAACTGAATACTCCAGTCTCCACTGGGACTGGTCTACTTGTCGTCCGCTTACACTAGAACTCAACATGTAAGAGGTTCCGACAACCTGAAGCTAAACAGCTAGCTCAGTGCTACGCTTTCACCTGTATTACTGGTTGCAAACTGATTTTCCACACAATGTTGTTAGGGAAACCAGTGAATGCGGCTCAGACCCCTTGACTTTAATTGTGTGGATAAGAAGTGACCTTGGATGTCCAACCTTCATCCAGCACTGAGGCGAGGCCCTCAGAGGGCCTGCAGAGCATCTTCAGGGCCTTCAGCTGTTATTGAATCTACACCCAGTGATTTCCTTTCTCCGGATGTCACATGTCATTTAGCTTAAACTGTAGCACTTTCTGTCTTTTGTACTGAAGCACAATTCTGCTCCTGAGAGCTGTATCGGTGAATTGACGGATCAGCATCAGTTTCTTCAGGCATTACCTTTTTCATCCAATTACACGTGCGGGAAGCCTCCTACGAGGAGTTACCAGCGGATTAGAACACGATAAAAAAGGCTTTTAACTCTACAGCGAGAGGATCCGAACTAACTGTCCTTGTGCATTTTCATCTTTGTGTTTAGGGCAGAGATATAAATGAAGGAATTGGGGCTGCAGGAAGGAGACATGAGGACCTGCAAGACGACAAATTTTGATTCAGAACTCATGGAAAACCAAGAAGATGTTGACTGTGTTAGCCACATTCTTCTCTATCATTTGAGACTAGGGAAATGATCTGATCTGACTCCTTAAACGCAGCGTAGAAACATATTCTTTGAGATTTTAGGAACATACACGTAGCAGAGAGATAAATTCATAAACACATGGGAGACAGAAAGCTATAGGATCCTTGCTTCGTTTAGCGAAGTGCACCCAAAGGAAATTACCAGTAGTTTGTCCTCCAGTGATTGCACTTTTAATATAGCTGCACAATTATGAGAGAGAACAGCAGCAGGCTGATAAAGGAAGAGGGAAAACCAGAAAAAGGTGCACTCTCTGAGTAAATATTAGAGAGCGTTCCATTAGCAGATGGACTGGATAGTGTGTGGGGCGTACACATTTGCATAATCTACGGCCAATATATTAATGAGAGGGTCCCTGGTTGCTGAGCAGAGCATCTGTTTGAAAATACAACAAAAACTAACGATATCTCAGAGAGCTAGGTCGAGTTGCTCCTGCAGTTCTTTTCTCTTGAAGATTCCCAGAGAGACTCTTGTAACCATGAAACGGAACACGGCACCGAATGACAGACTGTCACATTTTCCAGGAACACTTGTTGCGATCACAATACAAACGAGCAGCCTCATTGATTTATTCGCCTTTCTGATGGGACAAACAGAGGGAGGAATATCAGAAGGATTAGGGCCCGGTAAAAGGCTGACACTGCGGCCCCTCGGTCTCCACCCACGCAAAGATTAGTTTGGCAGGAAAAGAAGCCCCGTAGACTTTACATAGAGAGACATTTAGCAGCAACGAGTACAAATATGTGACTACAGAACCAGCTAAAATGAAAGCGACGCATCAGGAGTTTTACTGTTTTTAGCCCAGTTTTTGAGTTTTACTGTTTTTGAAAAGGTAGTGTCAGTGTTTAGTACCAACCTAATTTTTAGCAGACATAGACTCCATTTTCTGTTGCACTCCAGAGGCCCTTTCACACTAAAAGTAACGTGTGCACACGGCTTTTTTGAGCATTAGTAATCCCACTAAAAATAGGTAAACAGCACTGGAAAACACGAGTCGACACTGGAAAGCAACAGTGAAGGCAGCATGGGAGCTAGTGGAAGCGTTGCAAAACAAATCACTGCAGATCTAAGATTAGCGGAAAGTGGAAGGTAAATGAGTGGAGTCAGTGATTTGGGGGCGGGGGGTGGGGGGGTGGACAGAGGGAAAAGGACAGTGATAAGTGTGGCTCTGCAGTGTTAATAGTCCAGCGCTGCCCAGGCATCCCTCCACGCCAAGCCTCTGTGATTTATGGCCTATTTGGGGATTGCTAGGCCATGGAATGTGCGCGGCTCCTCACGTGTGTCTGAGGGAAGGAGGATGGCTCGATGGATACAAGCAGATCATCGCTCACCGTGGCCGCGAGGAAACAGAGACAATTCAGAGGTTCAGAAAGGAGGGCAGAACGCAAAGAAAAAGGGACTGCAGGAAGAAAAAATAGACACAGAGAGGAACAGCTCAAAGAACTGAAAAGCAACAATAAAGAAAGGCGAAAGCTGGAACTTAGAGTGCACACTCGTTCATAAAACACACTCTGGTCTTATCTCCTATATTACCGGTCAGTATTGATGGGCCCACAAACATCAACAACTGCTTCCTTTCTTATCATCGACGCGCTTCTGTAATTGCCTTTCAGGGCGACGCAGCCAACTGAACGCATGGGTGTCCTGACACTTGAAGAAAACGCAAATGTTTATTCATGCAAAAATTACTGGATAGACCCCCCGTTGCAGCTCCTACGCCGGAAACGACATTTTCTGTTCCCGTTTTTCTAACGTCGTACGTCTCCGTTGGGACTCGCGTGTCCAACGCGAGCTGAATGGAACATGTGTGATTACTTTTTCCACTATCTGCTCCTCTGCTGCGTGTCACTCCCTCTCTGAAATATATTGTATAGAGCACTTTCAGTCCAGCAATTACAGGAATAATTGAAGTTGTCATGGTTTCCGCCACAGCTGACTTTCATCCCCCATTTCCCTTTTGCCAAAACACTTTCATCTGGGCTTCAGCTCACCTCAGCACACCTCCAGCTCTTGCCAAGACAATAACACCCCCATTTCTTCCACATTTGCACCCTGTTGTGTTTTGCAAAAACACGAGACAAACAACATTGTGTGTTTTTAAACACCGTAAAAGGTGCGCTTGTGTCCAGCACATAACTGGAAGGCTGTTTTGTGAGCATCAAACCGTAATTTGTGTCAAGAAAACAATCGGCAGCGGTCCTCTCGGACCTGCTCTATCTTCTCGCCCAGCTGCTCGTGGGCAGTCCATCAAATGCGGCGCGTAAAGAGGTTGGCTCTCTGTTCGCTAGCCAAGACTTTGACAGAAAAGAACATTAACAACAAAGCAGCCGCATAAATAAAGCTTGATGACCACAACTAGAGAGAAAAAAAAAGCTTCAGTATGTTGCGTCTTGCCATCAGCTTGGTCTTTACGGAGGTGGCTAACGTAGCAGATGATGACCCCGTTCTCACCGCATGTGAGGAACTGCCAGGTTGGAGCAAGCTGTATTTTGCAAACTGGGTTTGAACAGTGTGTGCTCTCTGATTGATGGATGGAAGCGAGGGTGAGTGGCAGCTGAGGGCACTACAAGGCTGTGAGTGGCGTCTCTGCTCTGCCTGATTAATAACTTGTTATGAGCTCAAACAGTCTGGACTTCTTCTTCACATCTGATCTTAGCCAGCTTGCCTCATTTTACCGCCAAGCTCCTCAGAACCGTTCTGTATTTTGCTGGTCTTGTTTGAACTGTTGGTCAAAATTGTCCCCTAAAGGTTCCTGATAGTACTGCAATATTCCGGAATCTCATCTGAAAGCTTGTTAACACACACACACACACACACACACACACACACACACACACACACACACACACACACACACACACACGTTTGACCATCTTTCTTTTGGAGCCAAGTCATATATGTGTGTTGATGTGTATGTGGTGACAATAAGCATGTAGAAAGCCTGTTTCGTTCTTTAGTTACACAATGACACACACACACACACACACACACACACACTTGTCTGTCAGAGAGGATAAAGAAGATTACATCTAGAACCAATTACAGCGTGAGATTTCCATAATTGAAGTAGTTTATATAAAAAGATTCAGATGAAAATGTTTATTTTTGACATTCAATTACATGTGCACCATGTAAGTCATGGGTGGGTGGGCCGGTTTGGGGTCAGCGTTTGACTGGTCTATAATGCTGATATCACTTTATGGGGTACAAAGTAAGAAAAGGTAATGACAGAACTTAATGAAGTGAAAAGGTTCGGTCCCCACTGATGGTGTTTACCCAGAGTGAATTTATGCTGCGCCGAGCTCAACCTCTTGACTCCGTGATGAAATCCTGCTCACACTCCCTGTAAACACTTCAGGCTAGATGCTAATGAACTGTCCAAACAACTTAAATAAACGATTGCCCTTCTTTCTTCCCCACTGGGCGCATGTTATTCAGACCAAAGTGTTTTTTTTCTTCACCCAAAGCAGCAATTGTACCTCAATCTCCTCTTCTGCTAATGATATTTTCTCAGTGTTCTTGCGAATGATTGAATATTTACCACTTAAGTTTCTGCATATAAAAGTGGGCCTGCCTTAAGAATCAACTTTTTCAAGGCGCTCATGGGAAATTCCCGCGGTGCACTGGCTCTGTTTCCTCACACGCATGGGTGTCCTGACACTTGAAGAAAACGCAAATGTTTATTCATGCAAAAATTACTGGATAGACCCCCCGTTGCAGCTCCTACGCCGGAAACGACATTTTCTGTTCCCGTTTTTCTAACGTCGTACGTCTCCGAAGATTACATCTAGAACCAATTACAGCGTGAGATTTCCATAATTGAAGTAGTTTATATAAAAAGATTCAGATGAAAATGTTTATTTTTGACATTCAATTACATGTGCACCATGTAAGTCATGGGTGGGTGGGCCGGTTTGGGGTCAGCGTTTGACTGGCCTATAATGCTGATATCACTTTATGGGGTACAAAGTAAGAAAAGGTAATGACAGAACTTAATGAAGTGAAAAGGTTCGGTCCCCACTGATGGTGTTTACCCAGAGTGAATTTATGCTGCGCCGAGCTCAACCTCTTGACTCCGTGATGAAATCCTGCTCACACTCCCTGTAAACACTTCAGGCTAGATGCTAATGAACTGTCCAAACAACTTAAATAAACGATTGCCCTTCTTTCTTCCCCACTGGGCGCATGTTATTCAGACCAAAGTGTTTTTTTTCTTCACCCAAAGCAGCAATTGTACCTCAATCTCCTCTTCTGCTAATGATATTTTCTCAGTGTTCTTGCGAATGATTGAATATTTACCACTTAAGTTTCTGCATATAAAAGTGGGCCTGCCTTAAGAATCAACTTTTTCAAGGCGCTCATGGGAAATTCCGCGGTGCACTGGCTCTGTTTCCTCCAGGACCGCAGAGACGGGTGAACTTTTCTTGCAGTCTGGCATGGAGAATACTAAACGCATTATTCTGCATTAAATGTTGAATTTAAGCAGTTGGGGATTTCAAGTGCTGAAAGAAACCCAGAGAATTACCCCCCACCGAACTTCCGCTCTGTGATTCACCTACGTCCCTCTGCACCCTATGGTCGTCTGTTTTGTTTGGCCCTCTCTTCAGCCCTTGAGAAGCTTTCTGGTAAACTGGTTTCATCAGAAGACACAAAAGGACGACTGTGACCGCCAATCTGCTCACTGGATGCACCAAACCTTCACTTGACATGTTTTTTTAACAATCAAACTAGCAAATCTCAGTTCACCACACCTGCAACATCTTTGGCAGAAACTATAGTCCCCTAATTTAGCAGAGAAAACCTGGTGTTTAAAACTACGTGCACCTTGTTCCTGTGGAACAGGTCAAGACCTTCCAGTATTTGCCTCTGCAGCCAGAGACGCATCAATAATTTGATGTTACATTGCATAAACAGATGTCGACTGCTGCTTCTCCCCACACATACTGCATGCTGGTGGGTTTGCTGTACAGTATGTGCATGCTTATGTTCCGCGTTGCTGAGATTGATGGAGCCGAAGGGCCGCCGGGCTCTGCAGCCGTGTGGGTGTAAAAAGCCAGCAGCCCCTCTGTCAGCCTGTCAAAACTGAGACATGCCAGCAGATGTGTGTGTATGTGTGTGTGTGTGTTGTGTGAAGGATATTTGTGTGAAAGTGCAGGACAAATCTGTCAGTGTGTGTTTGACGGCAGTTTGGGGGTGGAGGGGCGGTGGACAGTCTGGTCAGCTGCCAACAGTTCAATGCTGGCTGAGTCCACCATCTATGTGACACCTGCTAGCCACAAACAGCACACGTGTGTGTGTGTGTGTGTGATACTTGCTAGTGCCATTCAAGTGCGGACAAATGTATCACACATGTACAGCACCACACTGTAAATGTATAAGTCTAGCAGACATCTGTGTACGTCTGCAGCCTTTTAAAGGCAACCAGCATATTGGCGCCAAAACAACCCTTATTGGTATGGCATTGAAAAGAGAGAGGGAGTGAGAGTAAAAGAGGGAGAGAGACAGAGAGAGAGAAGAGGAGGAGGGAGAAGCCTCAGGCATTTTGACTGCTGCCCTACAGATAAGTGAGCCTAAACCTAAAGCTGTAATGGTTTCATCTGTGTATATCTATCTCTCATCCGCTCACTCTCAGGCATGCAAGTGCACGCTTGGACATTTGGTGGCTTAAACTCTCCATCTATGCAAAGCCTTGGTCCTTTGTTAGTGTCTTGTGGTCCTTAATTCCATCTTTAAACTTTCCCTCACCTCATTTGTGTTGATCTTTCTCTATAACGCCTCCCTCTCCAGATCATCTGGCCATTTCAATATGCCGTTCGCCTCCTTCCCTCTGCTGTACGTCCATTTCACTGCATGTCTGGCCTCTCGCGGCTTCCTCTTTCCAAAGCTTGCTCATTGTTTTCATTCTCAGGGCTAATCTGCCGGCGGCAGACATCGCTGTGCAGATACGCCGGCTCCCACACTGTATGCGTTTACATACGCACGCACATATAAACATGCACACAAAGCGTGCACAGGCCCCAGACATTAGGGCTTTAGGCTGAAGTTAATCTGCCAGTTCTGTCTTCCAGAGGGCATCGGGCTGTGTGCCATCATACAGATCAGTGTGTTTTCACCTCCTCCCCACCACGCCAATTGTGAGACGGTCACGGGTCACAGGAGGGCAGGCTCAAAAACCAAAAGCAGTCTAGAGGGTTGCAATGTGGCAGCCTTGTTGGGTTTGGAAGCAGAAAAGGGTGGTACAGGGCTGCAAAAGGCAAAAATAAGGAAGGATAAAAGGGCATAGAAATAGGAGGATTTGAGCCTGCACGACTTCCTTAAAGCAGGTTTCAACAAAGCTTTGACACCCCCCCAATATAAAGAGAAAGAGAAAGAGAGAGAGAGAGAGAGAGAGAGAGAGAGAGAGAGAGCGAGAGAGAGAGAGAGAGAGAGAGAGAGACAAGGAGGGAGAGAGGGAGCATGAGAGAGCGTGATGTACATATGGGTCTTTGGAGTTTTGGCCAGGCAGACAGATTGGCTCCACATCAGACACGCAGCACACAAAAAGAGGAAATCTGAACAATTTCTCCAATTTCAACGGAGGAGGTCTGCACAGATGAAACTCCTGCTCTTGTGCTCACCCAGCAGCTTCCAGGAATCTTCCCTCCCCCTGCAGTCCGTCCATCCTTCGCACCGGCTCCCCACTCCAGTCCATCTATCCACCTCCAGCTGTATCTTAGGCATAGGCCTCACGCCTGCTCCTCTTCCCTCAGCTCCGTATGGTAATCTCTTCCTCTTTCTATTTCATTAGCGCTATCTCAGGGTTGACTTTTTCCTCTCTGTCACGTTAGTGTCCTTTCATTTGCCGGTTTGGAGGGAGGATGAGGCGCGGTAACAAATCTGTTCTTTGGTTCTCATTAGAGGCTGGACAGTGACTGATGCAGAGAGGAGGTGAGCACCGGCTTAGCTGTGCAGAGACGCCTGCCTCGCTACATCTGACAAACATGGTCACTCTGCCAGGACCTGATGGGATGAACAGTTGGTAATAATCGACTGGCAAACACACAGCAGTGTCTGTAAGCAAACAGCAGCGAACGCGGAAGCAGATCGGCTCTGTCGGCCTGCCAAAGACCCTCCGGGCCATCCCCCAGTCTCCAGAAACGATCAACTCAAGAGTAGCAAAGAGGCTACCTCAGTGTGACATTTCACATTCTTATCACACACGCACGCGCACATACAAACACACACACACACTTGCACACACGTGCATGTTTTGATGAGCCAATCAATGCTGGGTCTTGCTGGGTGAGGAGATAATTACATAGAGCTAATTGGATGTCATTATTATTAACCCCGACTGAGGGCAAGAAGTGGATGGGGACGCACGCAGGGGAGGGGACAAATCCAAGACCTGGACACAGGAAAACCTCTTTGGCCATGTTTCATAGGAAAACTGATGTAAAATAAAATAGCTATATTGCAACTGAAAGGAGATGTTAGAGTAAATGGAGAGTAATGGGTGACTCAAAGAGGGAGCTGAGTTTCTGTCTAACATCAGTCATGGAGATGAGAGGAGAGAGGAGTCATGCAAAGAGACAAAGGCAGCCAAAATCATCTGGGAGTTGTTTGATGAGTTCACGTCCTGGGTGGCCTGAACTTTGAGATTAAATGTTGTGTAGAAAGCTAAAAGCTCAGTATTGACTGACACCTTGAATTTATAGACGCGCGGTCCTGTTCTGCATGCCCGTGACGCAGCGCC
The DNA here is from genome assembly GCA_000180735.1 of Tetraodon nigroviridis. NCBI lineage: Eukaryota > Metazoa > Chordata > Actinopteri > Tetraodontiformes > Tetraodontidae > Tetraodon > Tetraodon nigroviridis. The sequence continues at coordinate 392,713 of CAAE01014537.1, read as the reverse complement.
GCCCGCCTGAAAATCTTTAAAGCCTTGAATCGATTTGTTTTTGTTGAACTTGGAGCCGCACACAGACATCCCCAAAAACCCCGAACCTGAAGCTGATGCAAAGCATGAATAATCTTTAAAAGAACCTAATCCTTTAACAGAAATGGAATTTTTAAGTGTTTGAGTGTGAAAGAACACAAATGTTTGGTGTCTCCTCTCAATGAACGTTGCCAACAATGAGAGAAAACTGTCAAAAATACCAAAAATGACAGAGATGACAAACTCGCTGAGATCCTTGAGATCAGGCTTTAGTTGCTACTTTCTGTTGCAGTCACATCAACTCTTTTGGAGTGTGCATTTTTTCTTTACCAAAAACTGCACACTGACTGCGAGGCACTCACAACTGAGCAAAGTCTCTCCTGCCGAAAGGAAGTCATGTGCACAAGATTCATCATTTGAAAGGTTGAAAGAGTGACTGAAACCTTTCGGCCGCTGTAATCAATCACTGCAGCCGATCGAAAGCTTGAGCCAACCAGCAAATCAAAGGTGCTGCAGGTAGGTGAGTAAATGTGTGTGTGTGTGTGTTTTATGGTGAAAGGAATAGGAAGGAACACCGAGCGGAAAGATGACCTGGATCAGATGAAGCGTTGCTCGCCTCCCCAGGGCTGTGGCGTGTGGTCATCCTGCTTCTCTTTCAATCCAAACATCTTTATTTGATTTCTGGCTAAATCTTTCAGGCAACAATGTCTGATAAAGAAGCCTGACACTTGGTCTAAAACTAGCTCCTTTACACCTTCTGCCCCACTTTGCTGTTGGATCGTGCACAGTGGAATGAAAGCAGCTGTGCTGTGTCACACCTATGGAGTTGGTGGTTTATTTTGCTTAGCCAGCCAAAAAAAGAGGCCGGGGCATTGCTTTGGTGTGCTGGTTTGGATCTTTACTCTCAACCGGTGGAGGAGAGGCTGTTTTTAGTGCTAAACGAGGCTGTCATTTTCATTCTTTTTCAACTCTTCTCAGTTTCTGGAAGCAGGGAGAGACCCTCGGTATTGATCAGGCCCTGACACATGCCCGATGACTCACGGAAGGCGGAGAAAGAGCAAATTTGTGTGTCGATGTGAGATGAATGTGAGTCTTCACAGTGATCCCTGCAGTCCAGTGCTGTCTCTCAAACAGGGTCCGCAGGGACAGTTTCCAGCTCCTCTTAATTGGTGCAAATGTGATGTTTAAGTGATGCAGAAATCAACTATGAATAAACACACACTTCAACGCTGACAATGATGCCGGAGGCATCATTCTTTGGATGCCGTCTTCACCTCTTTAGACATCTGTGCTGCCAGTATCACAGAAGAACGCCGGACCTCGACACATTAGATGAGTCATTGCACCGAAGGGGGGCGAGGGGGTGAAATAAAGAGGCAGAAAGGTCGACATCGACATGTTTTTGCTTTCGGCAATACTGAGAAATAGCCGTTGTTGTTGTTTTTATTTCTACTCTAGCAGCTGTGGAGGGGCAAAACAATATTAGAAAAGTGAAAAAGAAAAGTGTAGAGACAAATAAAAAAGTTAGCAAGGAAGTGAGGGGTATTTTTGGTTTAATAAAGCCAGGTTGTAATTCAGAGACAGTCTGTACACTCATTACTGCTATCGGACAAACGGTAAATATTCTGCTAATTGAATGTTGCAGATAACAGCCGCCGCTCGGCTTTGTGAGGTGTTTATGCTCGTTAATCCGTGCCTGTGCTACTGCTTGGGGATGCAAGTGTGGGTCTGTGAGATGAACAGAAAGCAAACAAAATCACTGAAACAAATATCAATTATTGACTATTAAACAAAGTATTGACTTCTGACTACCAGTAATGTTGCGAAGACTGAACAACTTAAAAGGGGGCAGGGGGAACGATAGTGGGCACTGTTTGACGATCTTGTCTCCACAAGGAGGATCCAGACATAACTTGTGAGGAGATGGGACAGCTAGGTATCCCAAAATACAAAAACTGAAAAAAAGGTCTAGATTTAATGACCTCATTAGTACTCAGGAAGATTTGAAGGAACATTTTGGATGTGAAGAGTGTTAATGATGTTGCCGTAGGTCAGGGGTGGGCAATTATTTTGCCTGAAGGGCCACATTGGGTTTTAGGTCTTGACGAAGGGGCTGGCCCCCAAATGAGGATCAGAGGTGAACTACAATTTGTGCTTGATGGATTAACAATTGAGAAAATAGTTTGAAGAGCCTGGAAGTTGTTCCAACTAGAGATGGAGAATGAAGCTTCAGATGATGTTCGGCCCCCACCTTCTTAAGAGAACATGTTAGCATGCTAGGTAAAAAGGTGGCTGAACTTCTTTCTAACCAATCAAGCTGACAATCTTCTTAATTTGTCTTTTGAAAAAACTGTTGTAAAGGCTTTGTGGCCCAGATTAAACAGCTCATCGGGCCACATGTGCCCCTTGGGCCTTAGTTTTTTTTTTTACTCTTTTTACAAGAGTAAATGTCGTTTTGTTCAAGAGAAAAGAAAAAAAAAAGATAGAAACATGAAACATTGCAGCAGCATCAGCATCAGCGGCTGAAGCCCCACATTTGCTTTGGGCCAAAATGATTCAGTAAAAGTCAAACTATCAACTTCAGTCTTTCTCCATCCTCCAGTCGTCAGGGAGTGGGTCACACACATTCAAATTTTACAAATATGTTGTCTACGGTGACACATGCCCCTCTAAATATTGCCTATCTGTCTGCAATTTGCAGCCGCGTTGGCTGTGTAATTGAAGCGTCGGTCTAGGCATCCAGAAACGTGAGCCGTTTAGCTTCTGGGGAGATACATAATGTGAAATTTGAAAGATATATTATTTCTTGGGTGTGTGGGTGTATTTATGTATAGAGTTTTACGGGCACTGGAGAGTTTTGCAAATATGGGAAGAGGAAGACAAATGGGTTTGTTGAACTGATAGTTCAGTGCCATCTCACCCTATACTCTCTCTCTCTCTCTCTCTCTCTCCCTCTACATCTTTCACTCTTTCTCTCTCCCTTCTCATTGTTGGAGTTGCTGCCTGGGTTGGGAGGCCCCCTGGTGTCTTATTGACTATGCTGTAAAAACTCCATGCCCAGAACATCAGAGTCACTGACGCACACAAAGGCTGAGAAAAATGCACATCCATGCACAGTTTTGGCGAAGAAATATCAGCGCTTGAGTTCAAGGACGGCGAAAATCAGTCAACACCTGAGCACTGCTGAGGCAGGATCACACAGATAACCTTTTCCAAACAGCTTCTGTGATCAGAGGCATGGGGGACGTGTTTGCAGTGTGGTGATATAAAACACATTTTTCAGATTTGGGTGGAAAACTGCAGGTAGAACTGAGGAGAAATGACTCGCCTCAGGTAAGCATGAATATTGAGACCTCGACCGTTTGATGTTAAGAAGCAGCTTCGGGAGGAGGCGAGCACTGGCTAAATGTCAACATTCCTTCAGTGCTGTTTAGAGAGCAGATAAAGTGATAAAGAAATTAGGTTTATGTACACTCTAATTCCATCTAAATTCACATTCTGATTAGGCAGACAAAAGACAGATGGAAAATGGGTCAATCTCCCTGAGATAAAAAGGTATTTTTTTCCTTTCTCCCTGGCACTCAGTCATTATCGTGAGAGATTGCAGCGGGTTACGGAGTACATTTGAGCACTTGTCGCTGATTAGTTTTGGCAAGAATTGTGGGTTCTGGCTCAGAACTCAGCAGTTGGGGCCAGCTGCCACTCATAAAACAGCGCAGCGTTCATTGCACCAAAGGCGTAAATGTTTAACTTCAGTGCAGCTGAGATGCTTTTGTATAGTGATTTACAGAGTAAATATGATTCGTGCACACACATTTAAAAGAAAGCCACGTGCACAAGCCCATTAACTCAGAATTCCCTCTTTCAGGATTTTCCTCTGGTCAGGAATTTGTCAAGACACAAACATCAACAGCACTTTTAATTAGGCATAATGAGTATACTCTTGATGACTCCCATCCTTTATCAGAATGCACAGCCTCGCCTGAGTGTAGGAGGCTAGATTTCCATTTTAAAAGCATCCTCCAGTGTTGTGTTTACAGTCAAAGTCAATCCTCTTATGCTCTATTGAAGATCCTAATCGCTTTACTATGTTTTCACCGCCGCTGTGCCTGTGACCCAGCTTTTAACTGCAGTTTGAACTCTGGCGTGAGTGCGGATCATTACAGGAGAGGTGGTGACGGACTCAGATATCGAATTCAATCTGCATAAAGTGACCTTGCGGTAAAATGTAGCTGCTGCTGATATTACTCAGCAAATTAAAGCGACACCTAGGTGTTCCTTTATTCTCTGTTTCCTCCTCACGCCTGCTTCTGCTCCTCCACTGCGCCTGCGCGGCCCACCGGGAGGATCAATAAACCCGATGTCAACATTTTAACAGCAATGTATAAATCCTGTCAGCAGGCTGATCGTTACCGCAGGGATGGGCAAACGTTGTATCAGTTCAGGCAGAGGCAGCGATCTGATTGGCAGAAGCCAACATTGATTTGCGGACAACTGTGCTTATCACACACGCTTGATGTGCTGCCAGGAAGAAGCCAGGGGTAGCACCGTGTGTGAAGCAAGGGTGTGTGTGTCCACAGTGATGTTTTTACCTAACAGATCTGGTAGTGGGTGCAGAATTGTGATGGAGATTTCTAAGAAATGGCACTGAGGGAGCAGAAGAGAAGTTTAGAGGTCACACTGATGAATGTGTCTTCAGGGGATATTACCCCAGCAGTGGTCAAAGTCCAACACCCTGCAGAGTCCTGAAATATTTATTCAGTACTGACCAAAAAAAATAAAGAAAAGATATTGAATTTTGAAATTGTCTGTGACTAACTGTCTCTTTCAGTAGTTCTAAAATGGGGATTTTTGGTTTAGTTAAGCACTGTCTCCTGTATGTTACAACAACCTAGGGATCCTAATGGCGACTAGATAAGCAGAGTGAGGAGTAGAGCTGCAAATCCATGTGCAGACAGTGGAACCCATCACCCCATTGGTCGATGGCCACATTAAAACTGCGCAGAATATTGATGAACCCACACACACCGGGACTCCTCATCATCAGTTGTACTCATGCACCCACTGATGTCACAGTTTTGAGCTCAATTTGGTTAATTTTCCCGGCTGCCTGCAGGGGACAGCAACCAGTAAGCTGAGCCTCTGACCACTGGATGACCAATTAACGTCCAGAGCCATGGCCCCGGTGAGCTCATAAGCACGTCCTGTAATTTATGGCAGAGTGTTTTGGAGCGTGACCTGTCTCTGAATCCATGAACTCGGTCTGTCCGTCTTGAGCCGGTGCTGCGCTGAGACCTGTGCAGCATGAGAGCAGGTCAATGAGTAATTAGACAACTGGAGCATGATTATGACCAAAGAGTTCCATATTCATAGCACTAAACACCAATATATAACACCAAGCCACTGAAATGAGCAACTCACATTTGTATTTGGTTTGTAAATGTACAAATGTAAAAAAGCCAAAAACAAAAAACGTGTGAATATGGAAATGATTCTTTAAAGTCAGAGGTACATACTCTTTAATGAATGTGAAAAAAGAGCCAAAAACATATAAAACTGAGCAGATTAAAAATACTGTCAGGTTAGGGGGAAATCTGGCCCCTAAAAAGGACTCTCTGTAGAGAGTAATAGAGTAATATTAAAAAGTTCACTTTTTTTAATGTCTCTTGGCTTTGTAGTCTTATCACACATGCACACACACATGGAACTGATGAAATGTGCTTGGGAAAGCATGTGAGAGTGAATAAAAGAGCAGCAGGCTGACGTCTGCAGGTACAAACCTCAGCGTGTGCGAGGATGAGCGCCCCTCCGCAGTACCAGAAACCACCACAAGACTGCGCAATCCCCTGCCACTCATTCCTGATCCATGCTCTGTCCTCATGTCTTGGTCTCTAGATACTTCACCTCAGTTGCTGCCGTTTATTTTTAAAGCAACAACTCCACATTGCAGATATATCAAGAATAATTTGCATTGAAAAACAGCAAAACTATATCCTGCGCCATCAACAGAAGGCATTAAAGGTCCCCTAGCCACTGCTGCTCTAAATATATGGCTTTGTTACCTTGATTTATGTAATTAAAGGGTGTAGACTCGCGGATGTGGCAGCCTCTAGGGCCCTGGCCTGAAAGACGCCCAACAGGAATCTTCCATTACAGATAGAGACGCGCAGCATCGCAGAGGAATTGTCTGCTCTTAAAGGAGGCAGCGGCGTTCCTGACACCAGCCCTCCGTCCATTCGGGTTACATCACATACATCTTTCAGACCCATTACCAGCCTGACCGGGAAGAAAGAAGAGGGGAGGAGGCAGAGATAGAAAAGGAAAGGACGGACACAAAGCAGGAAGGGAAAAAAGCCCCGTGGGTGAGAATGGAGAAGGACTACAGAGGGAAAGAGGGTGGGAGGATTGAGGCGAGGCGGCAGAGCGCGGCTTAGTTCAGCCTTCTCTCTCCTAGAGATGGCCCAGCAGTGAATGAATCTGTGAAATATTCAGGGAAGGGCCAGGAATGGAGAACTCTTAGTGATGTAAAGCAGCTGCAACCCAAAGACGCTACCCGCAGAATGGCGTTGCTTTTAAAGAACGGCAGCCGGCCGTTTGCTTTGATATTCATTTGAAGCAGAGGAACACTGACTTTCCTGAGAGCCTCGTTCGGAAAAACACTCACCTCTGAGCTATCTGTGATGCAAATTTTGCGTCACTCCTTGATGAATGTCAGGTACGCAACATTTCGCCCTCCATTCCCTCAGCTCTAGATCTCCTCCCGCGCTCGACTCCCCTCTGTCCCCTGACATCCCCCACCACACAGAGGCCAGGCTTGTTCTCCACCCCCCCACCTCTAAATGTTAATTAAACTCCACTCGTCTGTTTTGATCTGTTGCCATTTCAAGGTCGCTCGTTCGATCGTTTCTCATTCTTTCCAGTCAAATTTACCTTTTCATCCCGATGGACCTGGCCGCGGTTGTTCCTGGGGGAACTCAGCTGGGTGTGTGCATGTGTGTGTATGTGTGACCTTGCATTTGCTGCATACTGAGTACCAAAATACTCATTTTACCTGAAAAAGGTAAAAAGACATTTTTGCAAAGCGAGGACATTTGTCTGGCCAAAGGACTTGTTGAAAGTTAAGACAAAGGTTGGGGTTAGAAATGGTTTTTGGGGGTTAGCTAATGTTAGGGTAGGAGGTTCTCTACAAAGATAGAAATACGAGGATAGGTGTGTGTCATATAGGGGTTGCAACATTATGGATGGCTTCATTTAGGGGGGCTATTAGCAGAACATGTCCCTTGGCTGTGCAACCTCCATAGGAGCCCACCCCTGGGAGAAAAAATGAAAACAGAAGGAAAAGGCTGCCGGGCATGAGGGGGAAACGGGGTCACCAACCAGTGCTAGTGGGCAATTTTCCTCATGTGCCCCTTCCTAATATATAAACACATGCTGTAAAAGCTCAACGGGTGTTACTGAACACCAGATCTCCGACTTGCATACTTATGCACGCATGTCCCTTGCGTGTACGTTCAGGCAGCCCATGAGGAATATTGCTAATATCTCTGCATTATTCTGACATTTGCTGTCAGCTCGGCTGCGTGACTGATGATCCTAATAACAACAGCAACGTGGCGCTGCCATCAGTCACATCAGCACACCAGGAGAGAAAAACGGAGCCAAACAAATGTGCAGGGAGAGTCATCGACATCGTTCCCTCATCTCCACCAGCAAACCGGGCTGCTATATTTCATTAGCGCTGATTGGAACGCTTATGTCGTGATTTATGACTGCCTCCCGAGTCGATCCGCTGTTCCGCAGGTTTTTGTTTTGCAGTTGTGCTGCTGCAGGAATGATAGTGGAGAAATAAGCCTCCGTTTGCATGTTTAATAACGCGTGAGTCAAAGGCCCGGCCTCCCTCGTAACAGCACCAATTAGAACATAGCGGTAGCAATTTTTGCCGGCGTGCTCCTGTTGAATTACAAATGGAGCCATGTCAGAACAGCATCAGCATTATCCCTGCAACACTGAAGGCAGGATGGATGGAGAAGCAAGCTCGATGGAGGAGTTGAAAGGAAGCAAAGACAGTGAGTGGCGAAGATGAAGAGGAGAGCTCCAGGTAACACAGAGGACACGCTTTCACCTACTGTTTTCTGGTCTCCAGCTGTGCAGAGTCCAGCCAGTGGGTTCACCTGGAGTGGAGCTTCAGATGTGTCTGGGGTGACACGGGGGGAATGTGTGCAGCTGACACACCGCCAAACAACAAGTGAAATAATTAGAAGTGAATTCCTGTTCCTGGCTCGCAGACGTATAGGCGCACGTTTTTCCTCGTCTTTCCAGGGACCAGCGGATGGATGGAGGTAAATGAGAATCAATAGCGGCGAGGAAAATGAAGGATGCTCCTCTACCTCGGCATTGATTCTGAGCTCCTCTGGGTAATGGCCCTAATGTTGCAGGCTCTGACCTCACACGCAGAAGAGCTTTAATTAAGACTTCTGAAGCCCACCACTCACCTTTACATATTAAAAAAATCCATCCTGAACAGAATGCAAATAGAATAGGAAATGTTGGAGGTGTGTTTATGTTGGATTCGTGGATGCTCCGTTTCCCTCTTGAAGTACTCGTTGCATCTTGAATTCTTCCTCTCTTTGCAAGCCAGGACTGACAAGCAGTCTGGTCTTCAACAGTTGCAGCTTAGTTATGTCTGTAGTGAAGTTTAATGTGCAAATAATGGCATAGTTAAGGGTCTTTAGTGAATTGCATTACAGATATTAGTTCACAATTAAAATCACCTGAGGCTGTTTAATTTCTCCTCTCACCAATCTGACCTGTTCTCCTCAGCCTGTATTGCCACCAATTACAGGCCACTTTATCTATGAATCAATGAAACCTCCTGGTACCACACTTCAACTGTTGACCTTTGACCTCCCCCACCAACTGGCGGGTGAAGAAAACGAGCGGGCAAACGCGTAGCAATCCGGCACACAGTAAGACCGCAACCCCTCCCTCAAGACTGGCAATCAAAGGTGCAATATTTCTGCCCCGTTATTAGACGGCTCCTCTAACAATGGCCCCACTTCAGGCTGGGGGTAGGAAATGTCAAACTAATTAAAGGTGTGACAAGGGATGAGGGAGTTTGTGGGGAAAAAGAGGGGAGATGTGCGAAGTGAGGACATAATGTTTGAGAGAGCTTTATAATTTACTGGTTTCCCGCCAGCCACCACGTTCTCGCTATTACCCTGATGTTCAAAGCTGCTGGTGCTCAGCTGCAACGGAGGGAATAAATAAAGAGGCAAATAGGAAGAGAAACTAATGTTGGCACAGCGGCGCCGTAATTCAGGGTTTTTTTCCTCTGCCGGAGTTCCTGCAGATTCTCTCTCAGACAGTAAATAGATGGAAACGAGAAGCGATAATCAGATGAGATGAAATCATTTTTAGAGCCACTACATTTATTTTCCTGCAGTCTCACTCGTTAAACGCTGTCCTTTGTTGATCACAGCCGACCCGCTGGCGTGCGCGGAGGAGACAGCGAGAGGAAGGATTGTGTCTGAGTGATGAGTGTGAGCGTGTCCGTTTGGTATGGTAAGGGGGTGCAGCTAGTGTCAACTTCCCTTTTTTTGTATTTTACAACCATTAAAGGTTATTAAACCCTCTTGTGGGGCTTGTGGAAGGTACAAAAAGATGAGCAACAAATCTAATCAGTGTCTGATGCCGAAATATTGAAAACCTAAAGGAATGAAATGTGCGACAAAATGAGCACACCCTGTGAGGACACGTTGGTTCGTTTACTGCAACGAGCGTTAATTAGATCAGCATTGCCGTTCCCACCAGACATGTGGTATTAAAGTTTTGTACTGATTACAGTCTCCTCTCGTAAAGGGTAAACTCGCTCCTCTTCATCTTCTTCCTCATTGATAGTCTGACGTGTGCAGTGTTGCCACAGTTACAATGAAAAAAAAAATCACATACTCCTCTAACAAGTACTTTAGTGACTTTAATTTGATCACTTGATTTAAAAATCAAGAGAAAACAATGTTTCTTTTTACAGTATATCTTAAAAACGATTTCCCAACTGACACTATTTTTGATTTACTATTAATTTGTGTAATGGTAGCCCCAAACAACAGCTAATCAATCGTATTTAAAGGCAGCATTTTCCTTTCCATAACAACATACCGTCCGACCAACCTCTGCAGGTTTTTGGATTTGCACCCCCACCGAAGGCCATTGGCTGGTGGGGGACCTCTTGCATGTGTTGCTGCTGCTGCAGAGTGTACAGAGAACTCTGATTAGCAGAAGCAAACTCAAAACAGTGATTGTATTTCCAGCCAGAAAATGCGCATCTCTCTCCCTCTCCATTTCTGTTCCTCTGGCTTCTCGACACGCGAGTTGTCCGCATGGTAATAACATGACTTAGTGCATATGACGTCAATCCGAAAAACACAAGAGAAAGAAATTTACATATTTTTATGATGAAAAAGTAATGTGTTACTTGTTACTGGACCAAGGTAGTCAGATTAGAGTAGCGCGTTACTCAGTAACATGTTACCGGCATCACTGGACATGTGTAAATGATGAAACCACATCATCATCGTTTTAGACTTTACACAAGGCCCAGCGTGGTAGATTGCAGCTACATTGGAAGTCAATGTTTGTGACAGGGCTCATTGGCCAGTTTAACAAGGAGCATCTGCAGGAGCCTTTAATAGGATCATCGATCTCAATCTCAATACTTGGCTTGTGCAATCTTGTGTGCAATAATATTTGCATCCCTTACGTTTTCAGACCGGACATTTGTTGATGTCCTTGCGCTGACCAAGGCTTCAAAGATCGGGCTAATTGAACCAAAGCAAACTTTCCTGCTCGGTCATCTGTTTTCGATTTCTCACAGACGGCCGTTAAAACCATTCCTGAGGTCTTAGAGCAACTACTAACACGGAAACACGATCTACAGTACAGCAGATAAGGTTTAACACTTAAATATGGGAATGAGCCTTAGCTCAAGCAGCAGCTGACTCGACTTTGTCACAGTCCACCAATCGGCCTGTTTCCCAACGCACGGTGGCGTTAACACACGGCGTGCTTTCCTGCATATTTAGTGGCTCTAACAGGGCCGCTGTGTGCCGCTGTGTATGGCAAAGTGAGCTCAGGAGAGCTGTGAGGGTTTTTCCTCCAAGAGAAGTTAAGGCAGAATAAAAGTTTAATGATTCCTGGGAGAAAGTGGGTCATCGCAGCAAGATAGCCCGTGAAATCTATAAGACTGCGGACGCACCGGGTAACAATAGCAGCCCTGTTGTACTAATGGACTGCTTATCTGATCGCAGAACAAAAAGCTTAAAGTAGTTCTAATATCTGTCCTCTTAATTAAAGACAATTAGCAAATGTAATTCCAGGCAGTAGTTAGGAGTAAATGAGCTCTGACATCGTCTAAATGTGATGTTTTTATCTACCAGCTACCCTAAAAATGGATCACTTCCTCTGGTCTGCAGTACAGTTATATTACAGTCTCCTGCTTTTGAAATTATAGGGGAGAGGATATTTGTTTCTCTTGTATGCTTGTATGAGCAGAATTTAATTAATTTACAATCCAAAAGGTCCCAAACCACAGAGTAAGAAGTAATTGACTGCCCACCACAGAGCCCGGATTACTCTGAGCAAGGCCTGCAATGTGACAACTGGTTTTAATTAGGCTGTCAAGATTAAGATTAAACTGAAGACCACAATAATGGAGTTATTGTTTTACTAAACGAATCGTGCAAGCAAAAGGAGCTCAACACCCACTTCCGTCCACAGCCCCCTCCCTTTTATCAGGGGTGTCAGAGAAACCACAGCTGCTGCGGGGGGAACAAAATGCAAGTATTCCCAGTCCAGAGGTTCATTATATCTAAACAGAGCTACTGTATGAAGGATTATACATCATATGCTATAAAGACTAATCACCAGCACTATTTCTACTGTAGTTACCCATTAAGTCATTGTTATATTTAGGTTTAAAAACTGCTGACTCCTAAGTTAGTCACTGACCTTGCCAGTGTGGCTAGGCTCTAGGCTTTTGTAAAAGTAGTTGCATTTCATTTCATTTCAAAACAACAAATTAGCTGTAAGAACAACTGTGACGTTCGATGCTTCTGTCTGCATGTGTGCTTGTTCCAGCATTAAGTACACGCAGGTTGCAAATTCTCGACCAGGCTGTCAGGACTTTTGCGGTGGATCAGTCATGTGTTTAACCACTGCTTTAGTCTTCGAACAGGCTGGAAACAAGTTAGGCAGGACTAACTGACAATTCTGTTCTAATCTCCACCTGAAAGCATACCTCTCCTCTCCTCTCCTCCAATCACCTCTGGGAAACAATCTGACATCTTGATAGTTTGGTGAAATCCTTGTAAAGAGAAAGTCTCTTTACATCCATCTCCCCCTGCACAGCTTTATCCTGCTGAATAACCACTGAGCTCATTGCGCCGCCACAAAGCCACGGTTCATTTGAATAATCTCATTTTTCCCCCTTCTTGCAAAAACAGAATAAGAACTGTCTTTCTCATTAATTTCCTTTTGTCAACACTCATTCCAGGCACCTGCTTCTGTCTGGCACTGGGCTGTGTCTGACTGTGCTGTGTGTGTGTGTGTGTGTGTGTGTGTGTGTGTGTGTGTAGAATCGTGGCTAGATTTTATAAAAGAAGGAACAAAAGAGAAGGAGCAAGTAGGACAGAGGGAGAAACAGGCCACGAGCCCCAGTCTCACACAATTACTCCTTAAAGTTGGAGGAGACGCCTTTGTCCTCCCGCGTGTTCGGTGTGTTTTTTTCTGCTCGGGTGCACTTTCTAATCTGTGAGTGTAAAAAAACATCTGCAGGCATTTATAACTGCCCTCCTAATGTACACAGCTCCCTGCCCCTCCCTCCGCTCCCTCCCCAAACCCTACCATTATTTATCTGTATTGCATTTATATCCTTGATTCCAGTCCTTCATCATTTTAATGACCTGTGATGGTAAACGGGCCAGCAGCGGGGGACGGGGTCGCCTTGGTTAATTGATTACACGATCAATTACGTGCCAGTCCGAGCTGGGCGTAATTAAGGCCTGGCCAATTCCCTGGCGGTGATTCCTTGTTGCGGCTGCATGGACCGCCGGTTATTCTAGAATAATTACATTCATGGCTCATTTTTCTGTTTGCACGTCTCATTACTGGTTTTTTCTCTCGTCAATGTTCCTTTCTTGTGCAGTGACGGCGCAGGCGCTCCTCTGTGGCTGTTTGTTTGTTTGTCTATGACCTATCTGTTCTCCCCCCCACCTTTGGGCCGGAATAGTCTCTTAAGACATAAGAGAGGCAAGACAAACCTGCTTCGAGTCTCGAAGGACAAAAGATCAAACAAAAACATGGATAATGTGGGCTGAGTTGCACAGGTGCCGCAGTCGGCCGAAGCACAGAGCCAACTGGAACCTTCGGGGATCCGGCTACATCGCAATGGGGTTTAGGCTGTTCCGATCAATATGTTTGACAGCAGGGCGAGGCACGGCACTGCAGCAAGGGCGCTGCAGCACCGATGAGGATGGATGCAAGAGAGAGGACGATTAGGGTCAGGGCGAAGATGCAAACTCTTCTGATATGGTGGAAAAGTCTCGCTGCCTGACTCAGATATCGAATGTCTGGGCTTCGAACGCTTCTGCCTCAACTTTATCGGTTCTTTCAACCCAGCAGAACTGCATGTACTCACTGTGGGTGGTGCCTGACATTCTTTTAAATTCCTTCGAAACGTCTGCCTATAATCTGCATTAATAGTCCTCTCCGCTGAGCAGCGGCGGCATCTGTGGTCGCATCTCACACAAAATGCATGTGACAAAATCCTCTTACCGTCATAAACACGCTAATCTAATAAAATCAGAGCTGATAAAGCGTCTTATATCTGATAGGAGGAGGACTCAGACATAATCTGATATTAGGAGCGTGCATGCTCCAGAGAGCGGGAAAGCTCTAAATCCGGGGATGAACATACATGTACACACGCATGAGTGTCATGACGAATGTTGCCGTGGAGGAAGCTCACAAGATCCCCGAGTTTCCAGAGTTAAATCCCCCTTCTTCTGTCTCCTCCCCTCCTCTCCTCATCTTTTATCCCGTTCCTTACACCATCCTTGATCCAATCACCAGTCTTCTCCCAAGCTTCAAAGTGGCTTGGCAAAGAAAGGCCGATCCCTAATTCAGATCTCTTCTTTCTCTTTACCCCTGTGTTTATTATTCGCTGCCTTTGACATGCACTAGAGATATCACAGAAGAAAGGCAAAAGACCGACGTGGAAACGCACGAGCGCACGCACGCGGAACGCGGCCTTCAACAAAGGCGCGTTGATAATAGGCGTCTCTGAATGCGGTCCCTGCACACTTGTGTGGAACTAACTGAATCACCCCAGACATTTGAAACCTGCAACCAAGCCACGAGCCGGGTCTTTATTTTACAGAGGACTGATTCTTTGGCGCTCCTGGCATGTTGCGTGACAACTTTGTTGTCATCACTTGTGAGCCGTAGAGGGTTTTAGCGCTATTACTCACTGGTCCAATAGGAAAGACGGTTTGATATTGCACCAAAGCTACCTCAGAATCCTGAAAGTTTGTGTTGCCCTGACTTGATCTGCTGGCATCTCCAAGGACAGAAGTTGGGCTGACGCTCCAGTACACCCTGACAGCTCTCCGGCAGCTCCTTGTCAGCCTGCTGCATAATCAGAGCCTCACTGTGCCCAATTAACCCCGGTAATCGCTATCACTGCTAACGAATGCAAACAATTACACACACCCAACAGCAGCCTCGGGATACCAGCCTGTCAATTTCAGCCGTCAAATAACTCGACTGCAGAGAAGTGCTCATCCATGAAAGCAGTCTATTGTCATGTGAGCGTGCACGTGCGTTGGTGGATTAACTCTCATGAGCTGGCATAAAATGACGATTATTGACCGCCACGGTGGAGCCACAGGATGAATTTTTGTGCTCCAGTTTCATCACCCGGCAGGAGCAAAAGCCAGAGCCTCCTGGGAAGCTCCTGCGGGACCAGGACTGATGAACGGACTCTGTAATCCATCACGCTGTACTGTTTCTGCATCAGAGTTGCGTCCACCGCGGAGCAGCCCGATAAACCATTAGCTCTGTAATTAGCCAGACGCTAGCACAAAGAGGTGGGCAGCGATTTAAAATAAAATAAAAAAAAAAAACAATCTCTGCCACAATTAGCCAGTAAACTTTAATTAGCATTGTGATTAAAGACAGAGAGGCACAAAATCCTTCCGCTAATGCCTCTGCGTCCCCGACCACCTCTAACGAGAGTGTCCGGGTTGAGCTGCGTCTGCGTTTTTTTTTCTAAATAAATAAGCGCGCCAGCTTTGTGGTCTATCTGGTCTTTAAACCAACACAGCTCAGCATTTACAAACACAGAGGATTAGAGTGCGGCAGACGACAAGCACAACGAGCATGGGGAGTGGCAGAATAAGACAGGAGTTTTCCAGAAATGCACACTAAGCTAGATCATTTGAGTTGAGCATTTTGGGGAAAAGACAATTCTGACCAGGCCTTTCCAGGCCGGCGGATAAAGATTGGATTGTGTGGGACTGTATTCACACTGTACTTTAGCTTCACAAGGGAAAAAGGTGTGCGAAACACCTAATCCGACGGTGACAGTGGGCCAAAAAAAGAAGTCTGCCTTCTTCACTGCAGGTGCGATGAATAATGGGAGAATTCATCTCAGATTGAGCCATAAATCAGCCGCTTCGCATTTGCCTAAAACACAGACGGCTCTTTCCCTGTTTGCTGGGGAAAATGTGTGAAGATACACACAAGTGCGAGTACGTGCGCAGACAATAAAGCAATAAATCACTATCTATTCATCTGTCTTTGCCGCTGAGGGTTTTCTTGTTGACGTGTGAACTGAGCGGAGAGGAATATTCAAAACAGTGCAGGGACCAGCTGAGGTTTTCACTGCTCTGTGTGTTGCCTGTCAGACAGTGTGCGCCATTAGCGCGTAGTTTGGTGAAAGTTTCTGCTGAGCTGCGCTCCGTCTCCCTCCTCCACTCCTCTGCACTGCGGACTGTCTCCCAGCAGTGAGCCGGGCTTTAAAGCAACATATTTATCTCTGCATCAATGACATCACCAGTGAATGGAAAGGCACAAAGAAAAAAAAGAGGAGGAGAGGAGATTAGGCAAAGATACCACACCCAGGAGAGCTGGCAGGTTCACTGGTTATACAACTGGTTTGACCTTTCAGTTGTTTGGAGTGGCTTTGGTATTATAGCTAGTCGATAATATTCACACATGCAGATCCACTCCAGCAGCACATTTCCATTTCATGCTCGGTCAACCGCGACACGTCAGTGGCTGTATAAAGATGGAGGGGCTGCGCAGGGGGCGCCAGTGGGTCGTCTAACCAGCTAAATTCATCATAAAATAAAGGGTTTTTTGGTGGGGGATTAACGGTTTTGGTCCACAGCAGGTAAGGAACACAGCACAACATGGATGCTGGAGGATGAGCAGAGCGGCCCTCTGGGCTCTCAGCTATTGGGTGTAACGCCTAGAGGTGGAAAAGTGGAGGTGAACATTTCTTAGAAAAAACAGTTTTGTCTCATCCCCCCACCCCCACTCCAGTTCCAAGGAAAAGGCTGGAACACTGCCCAGACGAGGCTGCATGTGTGAACGGAGCCAATATTTGTCTAGCTGTGTGTTTTCTTCTGTCACCTCTTATTTCCAAGTTTTGTTTATTTTCTCTCCTAATAATTCTTATCCCTCCAATGTGTGTGAGAGAGAGAAAGACAGAAAGACAGAGAGCTTCGGCTAATCTCACGTAGAACCTGCATTGCAGCAGTCATGTGTCTCAGAATGCAAAAGTTCAGGATTAAAATATTATGAAGTAATCCAAAAATGATTAAATTTCTGTGATTTACTTTTTTCTGCTAGCTCCTTTTTCATTGGACCATCTAATTGGTACTAGTGTTTTGCTCTGATGGATGTTTTGTTTAGTTTAGGCTGAGTTTGTGTCATCCAAAAAAAAATGTAGGATTGTGGAAGAAAGAAGATAGACAGAACATAGAAGCGAGATGTGAAATGAGCAAATTCATACAGGCTGTAGTGGCGCCTGCCCTCCTCACGGTGTCTTTACTGGGCCCTTCACGGCTTTACTCACTGACCCACTCATCACTTCTGTCCCCCATGCTTCTGTCAGAAGCTAACTGCGCTACGTCCAGCAGGTCCGATTACCCTCAGTGTTCATTTATTTGAGGGTAAACTATTACATTATAACATTAAAACTTTTTTGAATTTCACCTGCTGTAATGGCTGCTCCCTAAAGTAAACATCAACTTTCCTGTAGCCTCTGGTTGTACTTCCACTGAGCACAGATGATCAATTGTCTGGTGGCTCTGACAGGATCTGGGCTGTTGCTTTTATTTTCATCTTCATCAGAAATACTGTATTGATTTCTTCAGTTGGAACAGTTAGATGGGGGGTTGAGAGGAAAACACAACATAATTCATTACTTGTCAGAAATCCTCTATTGATTTATCTTTCCTGAATTTCTATTTTATGTTGTGTGTCCCTGCCCCTTCCCCTTGCTTTTGGTGGCTCTAAACTGAAATTCCTTTGCATCAGACCTTGGACTGGTTTTTCTGCTTATTTGTAAAACAGTTGCACATTTATGGTAGCACATCTTAAATCTATCCTGTATAAAGTCAGACCCATTTAAAGCCAAATGAGCGGGGCCATATTCTAGACCGGTCCACAGGTACCAATTTAACCTCTCGCAGCTGACCGCAACAGCAGCGTTTTAGTTTTAGTTCCCAACCTTTGTTTGCCTCCCACCAACACTGCCGGTCTGGATGTGAGGATCCGTGTGGGCTAAATCTGAAAAATAAGACATCTGCAGGGCACCATCCGTTCAGTCTCCATTAACACACAAATCGGCTTTTCCCAGTCCCACACTAGTCATCATCATCCGTCAGCAGCCAACCTAAGCAGCCGTACAGGCCCAGTCTTCTGTCTCCCACCCAATTAAGTAGCTGTTATGAGTCCAGGACCACAGCTCTGATGGGAAATATGACAAATAATCAGACGCACTCTGTCCAAAATGAGCTCAGGCCGTAATTGGTGGACATTAGTGCAGGGACGCTAACGGTGCGCCGGGTCAGTTAAAAGCCTGGAACAGATTCTACGCGGCGCATAACTAAGCTAGAATCCATTTCTCTGTCACTTCGCTTTCACCTCGCTCGCCTCCCTCTTTTCACTTCACTTTTAGATTTCGATCCACGAACCAGATCAGAGAGCAAAGGAACGCTGAAAAGGAGAAAGGCGAGAAGTCAAGGGCACCATGGGGAGGTGGGAACGGGACTGAACAGGTTACATTTTCTAATCAAAACCGCAACAAGCAGCTGTAAAGAAAAAAAAGCCACACGGAGCCGTCAACCTTGCCGATTTGTTTCAGAGGGTAAAAAAGTTGGCAGTGAGATCAAACACCCTCTGATATTTCTGTAATCTAAAAAGAAAACTGTCCTCTGGAGATGCGATGCAGTGAATGTCTTCACTGTTTATCTTGAACTCTCTAATGCATACACGCTCCTTTGAGAGGCTTATCCAAAAATACAGAATGCAAACATCTGCCTCCCTCAGCAGATGGAAGTGGAGAGCGTCACGCTTCGGTTTTGTTGTGCCTTTCAGACGAATTTCAGCGTCTCGTCTCATTGACCCAGGATCTCATAACCACCCCAAAAGTGACAAAGAGCGGCCGGTTGTGATGCGGTCCGTCTCTCGTGTCGTCGTGCCAGATCACAGGCCCAACTCGTGTCAACAGACAAAGGCCAGAGCTCTCAAAATAACCTGTTTTATGATAATGCCAGGCTATCGGCTATGTTTCAAACTCATCCACTTCAGCATTTACTGAAAATGTTTCACACAAACGCTGGTGTGTTTCCACCCTCTGCCCGGCAGAGAAAAAATTACATTTTTAGATGAATTCACAACCTACGAAACCATTTTTTCCCTCTCAAAGGCACCAAGGGCTGTCTGGCATTCAGATCCATTCTGTTATAGTCCAATAACTTTACTGCATAAACTGTGCTAATTGCATTAGTGTGCGGTATTTGCTCCTAATATTTTTCTCTTGTGCACACGCAAACCACCATAGGCAAAAGGGAGGTAGAACCCATTAAATTCTAACAATAATACTGATGAAAGTTCTCGTTTTTACAATAGTTCCCTGTTGTGATAAAATCCAGATTTCCTGACATTACTCCATTACATACTAATCTACATTTAGAGTAGGAGCGGAACTACTGGCCCTATCCGGAGCGGAGCCCCAGCTCTGCACAGCGAATGGGCTCCCTGTTCGCTGGTGAAGCTCAGCCGCATTAGAATTCATCTGGGAGTTTCCAGAGAATGAAAGAAAGTTTCAAACATCCCACTGGGAGCCGGTGATTAGGATGTTCCTTTAAGGTTGGCGATGCACGGGTACAGCCTGCAGATGAAAGTAAAGAAGGTTTTGGCGGCAGGGGAATGATTGTGTGTCCTCAACAAAGAGTGAAGTCACTGATGAGTTTCCACCACGAGAGAATTTCATTATGGCAGACAGGGAAATGCTCTGAATGCACAAGAGTGTGTACAGGATGGAAGCAAAGGAAGCTGTATATTGTTAGATTTGTAACATGCAAGTTTATCCCCACACGCAGCTGAAATGAGAAAACCACACTGATTCTGCTCTGTACTGATGGGGTGGTTTGGTTCCCTGCCTGGGTTTCTGTAGGGGAACTCTTTAACTCTGGCTAGAGAGCCCTTCTCTGCTCTACATGTGAAGAACAGAGGCGAAATAATGATGCTCCGAGTCTGCTGCTTTATCCAGGTAAACTGGGCCGGAGGGAGACATTCGGGGTCTGTTCCCTCCTGCCGCACAGACTTGAGTTTGGGGCTTTAATTGGAATGTGCAGGAAGGACACTGTGGCGAGACTTAATGATCCTTTCTGTCACCCTTCTCCACAAGCCACAAGCCATTTCTTCCGTTACTTTATTGTCTTTCCTTCCTGTGTAAAGCCCCCTGTGAACCCTCCTGTAAAACCCCAGTTTCTATAGGTATTTGCTGTCTTTTTTTTTTTTTTTTTTTAAAGCACCCCAGGTTACAGTTTGACGCAGTTAAAATAGAGCTAAAATCACTTCTGTTTATAGTTCAAATAAAACAAGTTGGGTGCATATTTCCTCCTCTTTAATGAGTCTTTTTTTCCCAAACCAAAAGAAACCGAATCAATCACGACTGGAAATGAATCATAATTAATCTGCAGTAGCTCTAAAATGAAGACAGCAATAACAAATAAAGTAAACAAATGTTGGGTAAATGGATTTGCAGTTTTGCTTTCAAACTTGGCCCGGTTAAAACTTTCGCCCTGCTTTAGATTCTTCGTCCAAGGACAAAACAATTATTCCCGTCAGCAGTGCAAAGGTCCCGAAACTCACTGACTGAACCGTGACAAGGTAAACGACAAAACAGAGGCACGGAAAAACACATCAAGCAGCTTTTTCCCCTCTGTGAAGACTCGATGCATAATTGCTTCAGGCGCTGAGCCAACAATACTGTATTTGAATACAGAATACTTATATTTGTGCCTCAAGCTTGTCCAAATTACCATATTATTCCTACCAGCCTAATGGCTGCTCCTCATAAAGGGAAAAGTGCTGAGATGATTCCTCCCCCAGCTAATAATGGCGTCTGCGAGGCCCCTCAGCACCTGGGTGACTGGAGTAAATTTATAAATATGGGGGGCATTTAAAATGGAAATTTCTAAACAAGAAGTAATTACCACTGGATTATCTCCGAGTGATAATTAAAGTTCATGTTAGTCGACAGCGATCAGCTTGCAGCCTTTGTTCTGCCTCCTGATGGATGAAATGATACACTGACTGACTGAGGTGGGGAGGGGGAGTATAGCTAATTTATCATGTCTGTGCCCCCACAGAGATACTTTACTCTGATCCTGAGCATCGCAGAAAGATTTCGGCTCAATCTGGAGATCTGAATTTACGGGCAGGAAATTAAAACGACCCTTTATTATCCTGTTACAGCCGTGATTGAGAGACATGATTGGAACCGTCCTCACTGCTCTTACTTACTGTTGTATGACTGCTGTTTGGGAGGACATGGAGCCCAACTGTCATCATCTTTGCATAACTACAACTGCAGCCGTTTAAATATATCAAACCGAAGCCACTGACAGTGATCTGAAATGGAACATGTTTAGCTTTTTTTTCAGCTCAGTTTTTAACCAATTGTTGTTAAAAAAAACATAAATCAACTTTTCTTCCTAACAGGCTTAAAAGGGAAATGGTTAAGTGTCAGCTATGCATGCTCAGACAGGAGGACAGAGTAAGGACGGATTGGACGTGTCTCTTCCCAACCGCTTCCCAAGGGGGCGCCCATCAGGCTAAATTAGAGACGAGAGGCTCACCTTGCACATGGATTCCCCACAAACTCATGAGCACACGCACACACAGAGAGAAGAAATCCACGACTATTAGCACCTGCTGTCGCTTTCACCAAGGCCAGGCAGGAAAGCAGACTTCTCCAAAGTTGTTTTAATGAAGCGAAAACGCTGCTGTGTGACCGGGGCACGAAAACAGGTGTTCATGCTATCGACACGCTTCAAAGTGTAAATTTGTGATAATTACCAATACTAAATGAATGGCAATCAAGATGGAGGTCAGTAATTAGGTATAAATGTAGCGTTCCTTCTTGGCTCTGACTCGTAGACACAGAAATGGACGCACATTTGGCTTTCTGCTGCTGACAAGGAAACGACACACCGTTTGTTTCTAATCAAGCGCTCTGGGCTTCGAGCAGCAGAGAGAAAAAAAAAACAACAACAACAAAATTTCTCCGTCACTCCGCCATCTGCTGCTTTCTGTGAGCATACATTAATGTGGGTGCATGTTCATTAACATTAACAGTTTTCATTTTGCATGCTGCTCTGTAGAGATGAATGTTTATCACACCAGAGGACGTAAATGCACCAAAACGCAGCGCGCGCTGCATCTTGAATACTGACCTCTCTGTAACTCAATTATTTTTCTGCCTACAGCCAGAAGGATTGAAACTTTTTTTTTTTCATGACAGTAGGGAGGAAAAAGTGGACTTATTTCATTTGCTGGAAATATGACAATATAAAAGAAATTGGTTTTGTTCGGTTGAAAGGAAAAAAAAAATTGTGAAAATAATTTTCTGGCCCTTGATGACATTTTTCAGCCTCGAGAAACTATTTGAGTCTTTATTTCCAGCTAATATCACTTTAAAAGAAGGAGTTTAAAGCAAAGTCTGTGCCTGGAAGACGTGACTGTCAAAGCAAGAGGGGCATTGAGGCCAGACAGGCCATCCAGCAGGGCTCCGATGTAGCTAACCTAACATGAATCCACATGGCTGAGATTAAAACGGCACCTCGGAAGTCTCTGACCTCAGCGGGAGCGCCGCTGAGGTCAAAGGCCGAACAACTTCAAAACATCTAACTGTGCTGTCGGAAATGAAATTCAAAGAGGCACAAGCAAACTAAACTACTGTCCTCTCTCCTGCTGAGCGGGTAAATGGCTTGTAGGGGTCAGACTCTTCTATACACAGATCGCCAACACGGTGCTAAAGTAAGGTGAAACGCTGGTTATCTATCCCGTGCTGGATACACATGGTACACGTCACACACATCCAACCAATGTGAACTGCAGCACGAGGCCCCAACTGACAGCGTAGAGGAGCTGCTGCTGAGGCACCAGAGCAGACCTCCGGAGCCAGCAGGAGGGTCCAGGTGGTCGTTTTCCACACCAGCTCGGTGTACGTGCACATCACAGCCGAGGCATCACGGGCTTCAGCTACGAAAGCTTTGCTGAAAGATGTGTCGATGCGTACGAGGACGCTGGGATGAATCATCCACCACTCATTAAAGAAGAGTATAAAGAGGAACAGAGAGAGGAACAGAGAGTGTTTGTGTGTGTGTGTGTGTGTGTGTTTGTGCATGTGTGTGAAAGCAGGAGCTGAAAATACCTCAAGTAACCCCAAGCCACACTTGTATTCTGCCTGTGTGTATCAAAAATAATATACCAGTGTAATTATTTGTCTCTGCAGTGAACATTTAAAATGAAAGGCCCGGTCGCCCATCGATCAGACTCCGATTGTCCGTCTCCGTGCGGCTGTAATTGGCTGTTGTTTATCTTGACCCCCCCTTCTCCCTCACAAATAAACAAACGCTGCCCCATTCGTCCCCTGATTGATCGCTCGGTCTCATGTTAATGTTATGTGAGCTGAAGTGATTTGATGCCAGCTGATGGAGGGACTGGCCTGTGTCCTCCATCAGGAGACGGAGGAGAAAGACATTTCTCTCACATCAGTAGGACGACAACTCGCACATCCGGGGTCGCATGTCATTCAGCTAGACACCCTGTTCGGAACCCTGTCTTGACAACTGTCGGGTTTGGGGTCAAATGCCAGTAGAGATTTTACCTTCTGTGCACGTGACTGTCCAAGAACGCCCATTTCCTGACTGTTTCTCGACTGCGGGAGACCTAGAGAGACCTTTTAGATCGTGGGATCCGCAAATCCTCTATAAATCTGAACTTTGACACCTCCAGGCTGACAGTGGGAAAGCAAAGGCAAGCGGAATATTCTCTGCTCATGGACGTAAAGACCGGCTGACTTTTACAGTCGTCACTGCTTGAAAAGCAGCAGGAACTGTTACCGATCAGCTGTTTCGAGGGGAACAGCCATCAACCATCTTTCTGTTTGCCTCACGGTGTTGGTTTACAACCTAATCCATCCCGACCAGATGATTGAGGCTCCATATGGAGAGCAAGGTGGTGTCGGGGTGTAATTATCTCATCGTGTCGTGGAGGAGGGGGGTGGGCTAGGGATCGTAACACTGCCTGTTCCTCCCAGAAGCAGTTCTGGCTTTTTTTTTAATGAACTCAGTCGTTCAGCTGGAGGTCTAATCATATTTTAAATTAAAGTCACAACAGTCTTCGCCATACGGACTCATCCGCTCAGTCGGGATGACTTTATGACAAATCGGAACCTGCGGGAGCTCCAAGCGAGCAGCTTAAACCAGAGCTGGAATAACATTTAACAGCGATGAAAAGGAGCAGGAGAGAGAGGCTGGGGGGTGGGGTGGGGGTATCTGAGGACAGGAACCAGTATATCTTTCTAGCCACTGTTTAATGGCCCATAGCAGCTGTTTACACTGTTGCTAGGCGCGGACACGAAACGGCCAGTTCACCTGTCCTCGGACAGCCACCGCTCGCTGAGAGACTGTGCCCAGGAGCCAGAGGGGCGACGGGGCCGATAGAGGCGGGGCTGGCTGCTGAGGTCAGGTATAAACACCAAAGCAAAGCTCTGGACAAGCCGCCACAACTTTAAAGGTCATCCGTTGCTTATTTGACCTGAGGACACGTAGAATCGATAAAGCTGCTTTCATTCACTTGATGGGTTTTTTTTAAACGGTTCCACGGTTCCTTTTGGAGAACGCTGTGTGAGAGGTTCTGGCTGGGAGCGTCCCACTGAGGCAGAGATGGCTACCCAGCTGGACACCAGGACGCCCTGCGCCCGATCCAGACCTCTGTGTCCACACACAGGAGCGAGAACACACACCGACTAGTTGAAGGCACGAGGGATGGGGGGATATGTCGCACACGCCCTTGCAAAACGAGACATCGCAGAGCGATCATTTGATCTTTTTAATTAACCATCACTTGTGCACAACGTGTGCAGCCGTGGCCCGAATCCCATCAGCTCATCAAAGCGCAACTTCAAAGAAGTCATTTTAAATCCGACCATTTTACAAAATAAAAATGGCCTCGTTAGTCTGGGAAGGATAGAAACAGATACTTGTGGCGTCTCCAATGTGACCAGTAAAAAAAGGGGCCTCAAACTCCTCCTGCCTCCTCCTCCTCCTCATGTGTTGTGCTCATGCACTGACAACCGTGCAGGTATGCTGCAGTTAATTATTCATTCTCCAATTATGTGATTTATGTAATCTCTTCCCAATCAGAATTATTTCAGTGTCAGAAGACGAGGCAACATTTGTCCTGATGCCCAGGAGGCTGCTTTCATATCTTCTTGTCTTTGTGAGTCGTTCACGATTCTCCCGATGTGGAAAATTACAGTTTTGCTGCCAGGTCATGTTGGCGGGCTGATATCTTAACCTCACTTTGTCTCCTACTTAACCAGACACTGGTGATCTCACTATCTTACTTGAACTGGCGTCCACAATTAGAAAAGGGGGAGCAGAGAGGGCAGAAGATAACATGTCATTACTGCAGTGCTGCGACTGTGGGCCCAAAATGGAAAGCGTGCCAGTGATTCCCAGTGTTCAGCTGCAGGGGACAGTTTTAAAACGCTCATATGGTGATGGATTCACTTTAACTATGGGATCTGGCAGCTGCTGGTGTCATGGAGACCATCCATCATGGCTCAGACTCCCTCCCATCCCTCAGCTGGATCTAATAGGCAGAGTGGGTGTTGCAGGGACAGCCGTGCGCCTGTGAGTTCAGACGCCCTCTGCCCCGCGGGTCAGAACATCTGCGTTAATAAACCGTCCACAAGGAGAAGCTTTCTCCTGGAGATGAGCCCACCGCTGGTGCACATCCTCTTGGTGGGTTCCGGTTCCCACTGAGGACATTTGAAGGCATCGCTGACCCTGAGCCAACAGCCTCACTGTGCAGCCTCTCCTGCTGCGTAATTGGCCATGCAGAGTAGAAAACCTGCTTGCCGCAGTGACGGTTGTTTAGAGAAACTCCCTGACAGAGACAGGCTTCACACTGTTAGGACACCTGCTTTCATTTTGCGCCGTTGCATTACAATACTCGCAGTTTCTGTTTAGGTAATACTCTAAGGTTTATGAAGCCTCATATCTGAGCACAAACGCTCACATTGTTAATTCCTTCAGTCTGGGCTCACTCACACACACACACACACACACAGACACACACCTCCACACGCAATTTCTAGATGAAGATGAGAAGATGATGTTTCACACAGTCACCAATCATCCGGGTGTGTTAAGCAATGACATCTCTTCTTTTATGGTGCATTTTGCATTCAGAGGGTGTTTAAAATGGCACTTGTAACGATATTATTGTTAATCTGTAAAAGACCGAGACACATGCAAATAAGATACGTGGGGTGTACGTGCAGATCGTAACTGGTGTCAGGATCGGAGTGTGCCACAGAGACTGGACATTTCCATATTTCCGCCGTTATGGCAGGATGACAGCTCCTGGAGAATGGAAATCATCTGATGAAAAATTCATCCACGTGGCAACACAGCTGGCGTGCGCAGGAACCGGCACATTAATAACGCAGCTGACGTACAGTCATGTTTTCACGCAGGCTGTTAAAAGCCAACCGTCGCTAAACCGGCTCGCATCTCCGCGTACCTCGTGAACTTTATACCCGTGCTAGCCCTGCTGAGGCGCGCTGACTACAAAGCAGTTAGAGAGGCTTCATCGGAAACGCAGCACGATTCCCTTTCTCAGCAAACCGTTCATTCAGAGGCAAGAAAAGTTAGTGAAGTCGGGTAATATTCAAAGAGTTCCTGGAATGCCTTCCTGTTGTCCGCTTTTTCTTTCAGGCTCTTTGCTAGCGCCTCACAGTCTTCCCTCCCTTCGCCTTAGTTCCTCGGAGGATGTGAACTCAGCGGATGAATGAAGGTTGCAGAGAAGTACGTGAGGAGGAAAAAAATGTTTTCCTATCAGAGCTGTCAGGTCCTCTTCCTTTGCTCTTGGAACGCTGCTGTTTTCGAGGCAAGCGAAGTGAATATGCAGCCACGGTGAGCCGGAGAGCTGAGGATACGGCCGTTCCTTGGCCGCACTGGGTCCTCTTTCCATTTTAACCTCGCGGGTCAATAACGGGACCGGAGTGATGCCCGGTGACATCAGCAGCTCGAGGATGTGCTGTGTTGTGATGGGAGGAGCGGCAGCAGAGGAGGAAAAGACGGGTCCAGGGCGGATGATATCAGATTATCGGCCTAATGAGTCGTGAAGAGGCTCAGCGCTGGTGAGGATTTTCCTCTCATCTGCGCGTGTCTGCTGCATTAAAGCCACTCCAGGATAAAAATGAAGGCGAACAATAGCATCAGGAGCTTGGAAGGTTGAAACATCGGCTGTGTTTGAAAGGAGTGTTTACTTCCTGATAGCGCCTTATCTCCAGTCTTCCTCAGAGTGGCTGTGCCATTATATCTCTCCATTTTTTTCCTCCATTTATCTGTCCCGTAATCGTTCCCTGTGTGCAGACATCAACGCTGCCATTTTATGTGTGAATGAGTGTGGAGGTGTGTGTGTGTGTGTGTGTGTGTGTGTGTGTGTGTGGGGGGGGGTCGACAAAGAAACTTCTTTAGCATTTCATTAATCAAAAATCTGTGTGTCTCCCAGGAGAGCAGGCCTCACAGTGGAGGAGGAGTGCTGTCTCTTCTTCTCTTCCCTGCTTTTTCTTCCCCTCTGATCTAAAAAATCCCCCTCTTCTCTTCTCCTTTTCAGGATTCCACCCATCCCTAAATGCCTGACCAATAAACCGTGACACAGAGTTCCTCTTTCACCGCCCTGAACAAGTCTCTGTGTTCAGCGCTGCAGTAAAAATCACATTCAGATGGTTCCAAACAAGGTGGCACAACATGCGCAAGCACACACACACACTCACACACACACAGCAGTGCACACATTCTGTGTCATATGTGCAGCGTCTGCTCTGTGTAACGGAGCGCTCGGTGCCGCGGCGGCTATTAGTGGGATCTCCCAGGGCTGAATAAGCGATGGGATTGTTCGAGTTGAATAACAACGCGGCAAAACTGCTTGACGTTGGGCCGAGGGAGGAAAATGACTGTCAATTTGACGAGAAGTGAAGTGATGCGGGCCTGCGCGCAATCAGAGAAAGCAGCACAACTGGGAGGAGAACGACTACACCGCCTTCTTTTTGAGGCAAATGCTCCAGTTCCGGTTATTTGCACCCCCATCGCGCAGACATTCGTGCACATTCATGTGCGCGTGTGACCTTGGCGTGCAACACGGACTACTTTTTATCATATGTCAAATTGTGATACAATGTGGTAAGAACTGGTGCTGAAACGTCTGTAAGAAAAAAAAAAGAGAAACTGACTCACGCATACAAACTCAAACACACTAACCTCATTTTGTCATAGTCTGAAAGCGCCGCAGGAATACTTTACACACTTCACACAGGCCTCAACTATCTGAAATATTTGTTTAGAAAAAAAGTGCGCGTGTGTGTGTGTGTGTGTGTGTGTGTGTGTGGTCGTTGTGGTCCCACAAGAAGTGAGGGGGGAGAGGAAAAATAATCTTTTTCCTTTTTATTAAAAAAATCTTTCAAATTAATTACATTATACAAAACCCTTCCTTCCCACACACACACACATACACACATACACACATTCACACACACACACACACACACAACCAACCCACACCACAAAGCACACAACCACACTTTTTTTCCTTTTTTTTTTTTTTA